>WAAF01008035.1:89336-110259 GCA_013400475.1 Tricholaema leucomelas
AGAGAGGAGCTGAAGCTGAGGCAGCAGTGTGCCCAGGTGGGCAGCAGAGCCAATGGCATCCTGGGCTGGCTGAGGAGCAGTGTGGGCAGCAGGACAAGGGAGGTTCTTCTGCCCCTGTGCTCAGCACTGCTCAGGCCACAGCTTGAGTGCTGTGTCCAGTTGTGGGCTCCTGAATTGCAGAGAGATGTTGAGGTGCTGGAAGGTGTTGAGAGAAGGGCAACGAAGCTGGTGAGGGGCCTGGAGCAGAGCCCTGTGAGGAGAGGCTGAGGGAGCTGGGGGTGTGCAGCCTGCAGAAGAGGAGGCTCAGTGATACAAAGGTATTGCCATAGTAGGCAAAATCTTGTAACTCACCTGGGAAGCCAGAAAGAATCTGTTGCCATTTCATTGCTACTGCATCACAGTCTGAAAAACCAAGAACTCCTTCCCACTGAAGAGTTTTGCCTGTGAATGCTGAGATTCATCCTTGCTCAGGGCCAGCTTTCATCCCACAGCAAGATCCTGAAAATACTGGGAATCACATCCATGCTCGTGTCTGGTTTAGGAGCAAGCCTCCAGCAGTGCCCCTGGTTCCCCATGGAAGCAGCTGCTAATTTCCTTCTTCACTTGTTAGCCTTGCCATGGGTCTCCCTGCCAGAGAGGATTTCTGAACAAGGTTTTCAACATTCATGGACTTAACCATGTTGTGGAGGGGGAGAAAAAAAAAGGACCATTAGTTCCTCCAGTTGGATGTCAGATCATTAACTCCACACTACTGCTTTCCTTTGCCACCTCTCCTGTGAGCACAGACTGAAAGAGTTGGGGCTGTTGAGTCTGGAGAATAGGAGGCTCTGAGGTGACCTCATTGTGGCCTTTGAGTATCTGAAGGGGGCCTGCAAAACATCTGGGGAGGGACATTTTAGGCTGTCAGGGAGTGGCAGGAGTGGGGGAATGGAGCAAAGCTGGAGGTGGGGAGAGCCAGGCTGGAGGTGAGGAGGAAGTTGTTGAGCATGAGAGTGGTGAGAGGCTGGACTGGGTTGCCCAGGGAGGTGGTTGAGGCCCCATGGCTGGAGGTGTTTAAGGCCAGGCTGGCTGAGGCTGTGTGCAGCCTGCTCTAGGGTAGGGTGTCCCTGGGCATGGCAGGGGGGTTGGCACTGGCTGCTCCTTGTGTTCCCTTCCAACCCTGACTGATTCCATGATTCTGTGATCTTTTATTCCCCGTGTCCTTCCTAAGTGCTGTTTGTTTTGTATCACTCTGTGTATCCTTTCAGCAACAGTGCCAGCATATTTATTAGTATTAATTGGCATCTGTGCAACAAAAGTCATGCCAGGATCACAGAAGCTGTCGTTGCCTTGGAGAAATCAGTGTAATCCATCCCACATGGGGAATCAGAGGCACCAATGAAACCAGATGGGCATCAGCTGCAGGCATGCCCCAGCAGGGCTGACCCTGACTTCTTCCTGAAAGGCAGTTTGAACCTTGCAGTTGTTGGCACAGGCTTGCTTTGAACTCCTTCAGCTGTGCCCTGGAGACCAGGTGCTGCCCAGGTCTTTATTCCAACAAACCTGCTGCTGGCTTTGCCACCACCTTCAGCCCTGCAATGTGCATCTCTCCCTCCTTGTCATGTCACACAAACCCCCTCACAGAATCACAGAAACGTTCAGCTTGGAAAAGACACCCCCCCAGGATCACCAAGTCCAAACTATAAAGTCCAAACTATAAAAGGCAGCAAGGCTGGGGAGGGGCCTGGAGCAGAGCCCTGTGAGGAGAGGCTGAGGGAGCTGGGGGTGTGCAGCCTGCAGAAGAGGAGGCTCAGGGCAGAGCTCATTGCTGTCTGCAGCTGCCTGAAGGGAGACTGTAGCCAGGTGGGGTTGGGCTCTGCTGCCAGGCAAGCAGCAACGGAAGAAGGGGACACAGTCTCAAGTTGTGCCAGGGGAGGTCTAGGCTGGATGTTAGGAGGAAGTTGTTGTCAGAGAGAGTGATTGGCATTGGAATGGGCTGCCCAGGGAGGTGGTGGAGTCTCTGTGGCTGGAGGTGTTGAAGCCAAGCCTGGCTGGGGCACTTAGTGCCATGGTCTGGTTGGTTGGGCAGGGCTGGGTGCTAGGTTGGGCTGGCTGAGCTTGGAGCTCTCTTCCAACCTGCTTGATTCTATGATTCTATTAGTACTGGACACAGCACTTAAGGTTCTCCAGGCTCCTCCCCAGCCTTGCTGCCCTTCTCTCAACACCTTCCAGCACCTCAACATCTCTCTTCAATTCAGGAGCCCACAACTGGACACAGCACTCAAGTTGTGTCCTGAGCAGTGCTAAGCACAAGGGCAGAAGAACCTCCCTTGTCCTGCTGCCCACACTGCTCCTCAGCCAGACTAAGATGCCTGGATCAGAACCTGCTTGCTCATGTTCAGCTCCTACCTATCAGCACCCTCAGAGCTACTTTCCTGTGCTGAGAAGCCCTGCAGGCAGGAGCAGCAATTTGGGGGTTTGTGCAGGTTTGGAAGTTGAAGGGAAAGCCAAGAGGGCAAAGGCAAGGCTGAAGTGCCTGTTTATTATATTTTTACCCTACCCAGCTGCTTCTCAGCCTTGAGAGGGGACAATAGACACTTGTTCCCAGTAGATGTCCCCCAGCCAGCAGCCTGTGGTGTGGAGGGGACTGAGAAGGGGCTCCCAGGTCTCAGCCCAGCCGCCTGCATCCTGCTGTGCCAGGGGAGTTTATTTTTCTGGCGCTCCTCCTCGAGAAACATTTGGCTGAAGGGAAAATTGTGGAGGAGGTTTAGCTCAAGTGAGCACAAAAACATGTGTCCTTGTAGTATATTCCATGCTGAGTGGTGCTTTGCTTGTGGAATTGGTTTTTTTTTTTTGTCCTTTTTTAATGTTTTGTTTCTTTCTTTTCTTTTTTTTTACTCATATCAGAGAGTTTGGGAATCGTAGGAGGAGGGGGGGGCAGGGGGGTGATGCCTTTCAGATGGATGCAGGGCTGTGTGAATAACAAAGGAGGGAAATCTTTGCTGCCTGATCTAAGTCCTCTCAGCCTGGTTTGGTTTTCTTTTCTCTCTTTTTCCCACTACTTTTTTGGATCAATGATTAGGATGATGGCAGGACTAAAGCCTTTAAAATCATCATCTAAACCCCCTACCTAAAGCTATCATTGTTCCCAGGGTGACAATTCATCCTCTTCCTCTGACCTCTAGAAGTCCCTGTGTGAGGAAACAGACTCTGTTTTCTGGTCATAGAATTATAGAGTGATATGGGTTGGAAGGGATCTGGAGAGATTGAGACTAACCCCCTCTGGGATCACCTAGGGTAGACCACTCGGGAGTGCATCCAGACCTGAGTGCAGCACAGAGCCCTGTTTTCTGGTCATAGAATCATAGAATCAGCCAGGTTGGAAGAGACCTCCAAGCTCATCCAGTCCAGCCTAGCACCCAGCCCTGCCCAATCAACCAGACCATGGCACTAAGTGCCCCAGCCAGGCTTGGCTTCAACACCTCCAGGGACAGCGACTCCACCACCTCCCAGGGCAGCCCATTCCAATGCCAATCACTCTTTCTGACAACAACTTCCTCCTAACATCCAGCCTAGACCTCCCCTGGCACAGCTTCAGACTGTGTCCCCTTGTTCTATTGCTGCTTGCCTGGCAGCAGAGCCCAACCCCACCTGGCTACAGCCTCCCTTCAGGTAGTTGTAGACAGCAATGAGCTCTGCCCTGAGCCTCCTCCAGGTGTTTATCTGGTCATAGAATTATAGAGTGATATGGATTGGAAGTGATCTTGAGCCCTGGGATCATGTAGGGCAGACCACTTGGGAATGCATCCAAACAGGTCTTGGAACTCTAGAGCAAGAGACTCCACAGCTTCTCTGGGCAGCCTGTTCCAGTGCTCTGTCACCCTTACAATAGAGATATTTTTCCTCACCTTGAAGTGGAGCCTCTTGTGTTCCACTTCCTGTGGTCACTGTGGGGAGAAAAGGGGCAAGAGAAGCTGTGTGTGCTCTGACCCAGAAAGTGTCCAAAACCAGACTGGATGCAGCTTAGAGCAACCTGGTCCAGTGAAATGTGTCTATGGCCATGGCAGTGGGGTTGGAACTAGATGATCTTTAAAGTCTCTTCTAACCCAAACCATTCTGTGATTCCAAGATGCAAGAGAATCATGGAATCATAGAATCAGCCAGGTTGGAAGAGACATTTGGATGAGGTGCTTAGGGACATGGTGTAACAGTTGTGAAGAGGGAGATCATAGAATCATAGAATCAGCCAGGTTGGAAGAGACCTCCAAGATCATCCAGTCCAACCTAGCACCAAAGTTAGCTTCTGACCTTTAAAACTGGGGAGCAAAATTCCTCAATTGAAGAGAGATGTTGAGGTGCTGGAAGGTGTCCAGAGAAGGGCAACAAAGCTGGTGAGGGGCCTGGAACACAGCCCTGTGAGGAGAGGCTGAGGGAGCTGGGGGTGTGCAGCCTGCAGAAGAGGAGGCTGAGGGCAGAGCTCATTGCTGTCTACAACTACCTGAAGGGAGGCTGTAGCCAGGTGGGGTTGGGCTCTGCTGCCAGGCAAGCAGCAACAGAAGAAGGGGACACAGTCTCAAGTTGTGTCAGGGGAGGTCTAGGCTGGATGTTAGGAGGAAGTTGTTGGCACAGAGAGTGATTGGCATTGGAATGGGCTGCCCAGGGAGGTGGTGGAGTCTCTGTGGCTGGAGGTGTTGAAGCCAAGCCTGGCTGGGGCACTTAGTGCCATGGTCTGGTTGATTGGGCAGGGCTGGGTGCTAGGTTGGACTGGCTGAGCTTGGAGGTCTCTTCCAACCTGGCTGATTCTATGATTCTATGAAAAATGCTGCCCCTCTTCCTCTGTCCCCACTTTATTCTTGCACACAAGCAGCTCCTTTCTGCTGCCCTCCATAAGCAAAACATTGCTTCATCCAGAGACAAGATGCTGAGCAAACAAATCTCAGGTCAAACTCTCCCACTCCTTCCCCTGCCACGTTCCCATCCACGCATTTTTGTGCACCATCCCTGCTGCCTTTTCCCATGCCCTTTGAGGGGAGCAGGGGTTGGTACGCTGGCTGTCGGCACAGAGAATGCAGCCCCACAGATGTGAGCTGCCTTTGGCAGGGGAAAGGGAGTTGTTAGGGGAGTGGCTTTTAAGTCTAAGCATTTGGTTTCCACCCTTTGCTGGGAGCTGGGGTCAGCAGAGTTGTTCTCAAAGGGAATGATCATAGCATCAGAGAATCATTTCAGTTAAACGAAGGATCTTCAAGCTAAAGCATTGTCTGTTGGAGGGTTGGAGAGGCCTGCAGAGGGACCTGTCCAGGCTGGATGGATGGGCAGAGATGGAAGGGATGAGACTGAAGAAGGCCAAGTGCAGGGTTCTACACTTTGGCCACAACAACCCCAAGCAGCACTACAGGCTGGGAACAGAGTGGCTGAGAGCAGCCAGGCAGAGAGGGCCCTGGGGGTGCTGGGAGAGAGGAGCTGAAGCTGAGGCAGCAGTGTGCCCAGGTGGGCAGCAGAGCCAATGGCATCCTGGGCTGGCTGAGGAGCAGTGTGGGCAGCAGGACAAGGGAGGTTCTTCTGCCCCTGTGCTCAGCACTGCTCAGGCCACACCTGGAGTGCTGTGTCCAGTTGTGGGCTCCTGAATTGCAGAGAGATGTTGAGGTGCTGGAAGGTGTTGAGAGAAGGGCAGCAAGGCTGGGGAGGGGCCTGGAGCAGAGCCCTGTGAGGAGAGGCTGAGGGAGCTGGGGGTGTGCAGCCTGCAGAAGAGGAGGCTCAGGGCAGAGCTCATTGCTGTCTGCAGCTGCCTGAAGGGAGGCTGTAGCCAGGTGGGGTTGGGCTCTGCTGCCAGGCAAGCAGCAACAGAAGAAGGGGACACAGCCTCAGTCTGTGCCAGGGGAGGTCTAGGCTGGATGTTAGGAGGAAGTTGTTGTCAGAGAGAGTGATTGGCATTGGAATGGGCTGCCCAGGGAGGTGGTGGAGTCTCTGTGCCTGGAGGTGTTGAAGCCAAGCCTGGCTGGGGCACTTAGTGCCATGGTCTGGTTGGTTGGGCAGGTCTGGGTGCTAGGTTGGCGGGATGAGCTTGGAGCTCTCTTCCAACCTGCTTGACTCTCTGATTCTGTGATTCTATGAAAGAGGCTTTCCAAGATCATTAAAGTCCAGCTGTTAAATCATTAGTTCACACCACCCAGGAATCTGAAGGGCTCCAGCTTGTATCTCCAACCAGTGCAATGGATCTGGATAAGGTGAGCCTGAGGGCATTGCTCTGGAAGGTGGAGAGGTAGTGCTGCAGAACCAGTGCTACATCTGCTCGCCCTTGACGTCTGTGCTGCCATGGCCAAAATAATCCTTTACCCATATGAAGAAGGAGATGAGGGTTTGCAAACTGGCATATTGCACTGAGTTCCAAGCACCTGTCATAGGCAGCTGGATTCTCCTTGGGCTCTTTCTCTAGAGTGTACTTTTGTTTTCTGGTCCAGAGCCAGCAGAAGGACACTAAATGAGGATTTAATAATGAACTGACTCATCTTGAGAGTGGTGAGAGGCTGGACTGGGTTGCCCAGGGAGGTGGTTGAGGCCCCATGGCTGGAGGTGTTTAAGGCCAGGCTGGCTGAGGCTGTGTGCAGCCTGCTCTAGGGTAGGGTGTCCCTGGGCATGGCAGGGGGGTTGGCACTGGCTGCTCCTTGTGGTCCCTTCCGACCCTGACTGATTCTATGACTATGATCTAGAAGGACATGGTCCAGCCCAACATCAGTGGCTGCAGGATATTGGAGTGTAAAATGTTTAGACTACTTCACACATTTTTAACCCTATAGTTCCCAACTTGGGACAATCTATCTCTGAGGATGGGTGGGATCCATCTGGGGTAAAAAGGACCAACTTGGACATCAGCTTTAGGATCTAGAAGGACATGGTCCAGCCCAACATCAGTGGCTGCAAGACACTGGAGTGTAAAGTGTTTAGAGTACTTTACACGTTTTTAACCCTATAGTTCCAAACCTGGGACAATCTATCTCTGAGGATGGGTGGGAAATCCAGCAGAAGATGGACATCCAACTGCTTTGATGTAGGAAATCATCCAGGAACAACAGCTTACTTCTGGCAACTCCTTGGTAATGAGGTCCTTGTCAACAGCTCATCCCTTGGGTCAGCCTTGCCTCCTGCCCTATCTCTCCAGAGACTGCACATCCCAAAGGACTACTGGCTAACGTGGGGGATTTCCTCTCTGACAAAGCCTGGAAGCTGGACATGTTTTATGTCAAGTGCTAAGGGTGTCAGATCTGGAATAGAGCTGTCAGCAAGAGCTGCTGGACTGCCTCAGCACAGACTGGGAAGGGACTTTCGCTTCTTGTATCACTACCTTGCCACTTCCCGAGTTTTCCTGCATGGCTCAGTCGACCCAAACCTTTTCCTAAGAGCATGCACACTGGAAATCTGACAGTTTGGCTTCTTCCTCCAGCCTTCATTGCTTCATCAGGCCCCAAGTGTTGACTCATCAGTCTGTCTTCACATGATTCCCTCGAAATAGCTTCCCTCGGGCAGGCGGTGCGAGGAGCAGGCAGCCCCTCTGAGAAGCTGCCACTGCGGCTGCTGCCTCCAGTCTGCTTCTGCTCTTCCCAAGGTTTTTAACTTCTCCTAGAATCATGGAATCACAGAATCATAGAGTCATAGAATCAGGCAGGGTTGGAAGGGACCACAAGGATCAGCCAGTGCCAACCCCCCTGCCATGCCCAGGGACACCCTACCCTAGAGCAGGCTGCCCACAGCCTCAGCCAGCCTGGCCTTAAACACCTCCAGCCATGGGGCCTCAACCACCTCCCTGGGCAACCCAGTCCAGCCTCTCACCACTCTCATGCTCAACAACTTCCTCCTCACCTCCAGCCTCACTCTCCCCACCTCCAGCTTTGCTCCATTCCCCCCACTCCTGCCACTCTCTGACAGCCTAAAAAGTTCCTCCCCAGCTTTTTTGGAGCCCCCTTCAGATGCTGGAAGGCCACAAGAAGGTCACCTGGGAGCCTCCTCTTCTCCACACTCAACAGCCCCAACTCTTTCAGTCTGTGCTCACAGCAGAGCTGCTGCAGCCCTCTCAGCATCCTCCTGGCCCTGCTCTGGACACACTCCAGCATCTCCACAGCCCTCTTGTCCCAGGGGCTCCAGAACTGGATGCTGTACTCCAGGTGGGGTCTCAGCAGAGCGCAGCAGAGGGGGAGAATCACCTCCTTGGCCCTGCTGGCCACACTTCCCATGCAGCCCAGGCTCTGTTTGGCCCTCCAGGACCTTGATAGGGAAATCCTCTCCAGCAGTGATTTATACATAAAGGGGACAGCTCTTGTGGGTGGCTCAAAGATACAAGTGACAACCTTGTGTACTGCTTGCCATCTGGGTTGGCAGTTTTGTAATCCTGGACAAAAGGCTGCTGCTTCTGAAACATCCTCCTGCCAGACACAGTGCCAGTAGAAACCCTGACACTGGGCAGGAGCTCATCTGCCCCTCCTTGTGATAGCATCAAAACCTTTCTAGTTTGAACTTCTATCACCTTTTAGGGTTGTTTAATTCAAGCCAACCCAAGAGTTTCTTGTGATACTCTCTGCAATTGCTCTCCTACCCTCCAGAAGGAGTGGAGCTGTTGGAGGGTAGGAGAGCCCTGCAGAGAGACCTGGCCAGGCTGGAGGGATGGGCAGAGGCCAATGAGATGAGATTGAAGAAGGCCAAGTGCAGGGTTCTACACTTTGGTCACAACAACCCCAAGCAGCACTACAGGCTGGGGACAGAGTGGCTAAGAGCAGCCAGGCAGAGAGGGAGCTGGGGGTGCTGGGAGAGAGGAGCTGAAGCTGAGGCAGCAGTGTGCCCAGGTGGGCAGCAGAGCCAATGGCATCCTGGGCTGGCTCAGGAGCAGTGTGGCCAGCAGGACAAGGGAGGTTCTTCTGCCCCTGTGCTCAGCACTGCTCAGGCCACAGCTTGAGTGCTGTGTCCAGTTGTGGGCTCCTGAATTGCAGAGAGATGTTGAGGTGCTGGAAGGTGTTGAGAGAAGGGCAGCAAGGCTGGGGAGGGGCCTGGAGCAGAGCCCTGTGAGGAGAGGCTGAGGGAGCTGGGGGTGTGCAGCTTGCAGAAGAGGAGGCTGAGGGCAGAGCTCATTGCTGTCTGCAGCTGCCTGAAGGGAGGCTGTAGCCAGCTGGGGTTGGGCTCTGCTGCCAGGCAAGTAGCAACAGAAGAAGGGGACACAGTCTTGAGTTGTGCCAGGGCAGGTCTAGGCTGGATGTTAGGAGGAAGTTGTTGTCAGAGAGAGTGATTGGCACTGGAATGGGCTGCCCAGGGAGGTGGTGGAGTTGCCATGCCTGGAGGTGTTGAAGCCAAGCCACAGCAACTCCACCACTTAGTGCCATGGTCTGGTTGCCTGGCCAGGGCTGGGTGCTAGGTGGGGCTGGCTGAGCTTGGAGGTCTCTTCCCTCCTGGCTGATTGTGTGAATGCCCCAGAGTGCTTGACCAGAAGAGCAGGGAGCAGCAGCCGCTGCTGATGCTGGTCTTTGGGCTGACCTGCAGCTCATTGCTCACAGCTTTCCCAGCACTCCAGTCCCTCTCTGTAGCTTCCACGCTGCCCTGCTGCCAGCCAGCATCACTGTCTAAGAATGAGAAGTAATTTAGTTCCTAAGCAACCTCTCGCCTGGCCTCTTGCTAAAGAGTGACTTAGCATTTTCCAAAGGGAAAAAAGGAGGCTGTGGATAGCAGTGTGTCAAGGCAGGCTCTTCTCATGTGCTTTAACCCTCCAGATGCCAGTTTAATGAGCATCCAGCAAGCACTGTCCAGCTGGGTGGCTGCCAACGGGGTCAGGGTGCTGTGGGAAGCCAAGTTCAGCCCCGGTGGGGGGGAGCTGAACTGAGGATTAAAATCAGGAGCTGTTTGGAGTGTTTCTGGGATCACAAGAACTGCCTTTTTTCTTTACTTCTGCTCACTGCTTTCATTTCCCTCCTGACCTTAAGACATTTTGCTGCCTGATGTCAGTTTATTTCATCTTCCTTCCCAGCCCTTCAAAAGCCCCAGTAAAGGCAACGGATGCCACTTGAGAGAGTGTTTCTGCTGTGGTGATTATTGGTTAGACTCCAAATCCATCAGTGCCTAAATGAATGAGCAGGTCACAACCCAGGTCTGAACATCTCTGTCTTTCTCAGATAGATTCCTGCCACCACCATTAGAGCTGTTCCTCAGTAGATCAGGCCCTCTACTGTGTTTAATCCTTTTCACATCCCCTCAAGGCAAAGCTTGAGGTGAATCATGACTTTCCCAGATTATTGCTATGAAGAAACCAGAGCCAAAGCATCAGGCTGAATTTATAGCTTCAAGGTAGCCAACTGTGAGATGGGATATGCTGACTCCTGGCCTGCTGGTTTTAGTTGGTTCCTCCTCCACTGAGGATCTCAACTCCTCCTTTGAGGTAAGAGAATTATAGAATCATGGAATCAACCAGTGCCAGAATCCGCTAGTGCCATGGTCTGGTTGACTGGATAGGGCTGGGTCATAGGTTGGACTGGATGAGCTTGGAGGTCTCTTCCAACCTGATTGATTCTATGACTGAGGTGTTGGAAGGTGTCAAGAGAAGGGCAGCAAGGCTGGGGAGGGGCCTGGAGCAGAGCCCTGTGAGGAGAGGCTGAGGGAGCTGGGGGTGTGCAACCTGCAGAAGAGGAGGCTCAGGGCAGAGCTCATTGCTGTCTGCAGCTGCCTGCAGGGAGGCTGTAGCCAGGTGGGGTTGGGCTCTGCTGCCAGGCAAGCAGCAACAGAAGAAGGGGACACAGTCTCAAGTTGTGTCGGGGGAGGTCTAGGCTGGATGTTAGGAGGAAGTTGTTGTCAGAGAGAGTGATTGGCATTGGAATGGGCTGCCTAGGGAGGTGATGCAGTCAGCATCCCTGGAGGTGTTGAAGCCAAGCCTGGATGAGACACTTAGTGCCATGGTCTGGTTGGTTGGGCAGGGCTGGGTGCTAGGTTGGGCTGGGTGAGCTTGGAGGTCTCTTCCAACCTGCTTGATTCTATGATTCTATGATCTCTGCCAGGTCTCCACATTAAGCCACATCTCCCCTCTGTCCTCCATGCAGTGCACCATATAAGTGATCTGAGGAGCAATTGATTTCCTTTTTCCTTCTTCTCCTCTCCTTGCATTGCTTTTGCAGAGCTAAGAGAAGCAGAAATAAGAGCCACAGCTTGGGTGGCTCACAAAGCCAAGGGCCAAGAGAGGCTTTGCTGGAGGAGCTGTTCTGCCAGGTCAAGTCACACTTTTTAACCACCCTGACTGAAACCAAAGCAGGCACCAATGTGTCCTTATGTTAAGCCAGCTCTCCAGGGTTGGGTTGTTGTAGCCCTGAGGAGCTGATGGAAGAACTGGGAGCAGGACCCAGGCATGAGCTAATGGCTGCTGCTGACCCTGTTTACTGCAGCGAATTGTCTCGATGTAGTAGGAGAGAAACACTATGGAATGTTTATTCCCTTTTATTTAAAGGGGGGGGGGGGAACCCTTTAATAAAGTCAAACAGCATGCAAGGAAGGGGCAGGCACACTGCCTGGTTTGTTGGAATGGCCAAGAGATTAAATTAAGGCTTAAAAAGAGAGATAAATTGGGGAAGGAGGGAGAGAACAAGCGTCTTCTATGGGCAGAGTTCATCCGCAAGGCACTCATTTCTCTTGCTCTTCAGGGAGTGATAGGAGACAATTAGCTAATTGGTTTGGGAAGGTGACCTGTCAGTGACTCAAGGAGGGGATGTTTGACATAAAGACTGTATTTTCAGCCCGTTGTGACAGCTGTGAGCACCCCCCCATTAAAATCAAGCCTGTAATGTCTGTAATAACAGTGAGCTGGGGATCCGTCACGGCGAGGGGAAAGCAATGAAACAGCTGATAACAGGCTCTGAACTGCAGCCTGAGTGAGTCTCTTCCCTTGTCAGGTTTGAAATAGCTCAGAATTATCTTATCACTAACACTGTGTAAGCACCTGGAGCCTTTCTGAAGTCGAACTCTGGCCCCTAGTTGTCTTTTTAAGCCCTTTGGTTCAGCAGCTCATCTGCCTTCAGCACCAGGTACCTGCCTGTCTTTGTGATGCCAGCATCAGAGAAGGTTAGGGGCTGGAGTCTTAGAATCAGAGAATCAGAGAATCAGTCAGGGTTGGAAGGAACCACAAGGATCAGCCAGTTCCAACCCCAGGGACACCCTACCCTAGAGCAGGCTGCACACAGCCTCAGCCAGCCTGGCCTTAAACACCTCCAGCCATGGGGCCTCAACCACCTCCCTGGGCAACCCAGTCCAGCCTCTCACCACTCTCATGATCAACAACTTCCTCCTCACCTCCAGTCTGACACTCCCCACCTCCAGCTTTGCTCCATTCCCCCACTCCTGGCACTCTCTGACAGCCTCAAAAGTCCCTCCCCAGCTTTTTTGTAGCCCCCTTCAGATGCTGGAAGGCCACAAGAAGGTCACCTGGCAGCCTCCTCTTCTCCAGACACAACAGCCCCAACTCTCTCAGTCTGTGCTCACAGCAGAGCTGCTGCAGCCCTCTCAGCATCCTCCTGGCCCTGCTCTGGAAGGGACCTCAAAAGATCATCCAGTCCAACCCCTCTGCCAGAGCAGAATCACCTAGATCAGATCACACTGCAATGCATGCAGGTGGGTCTTGAATATCTCCAGAGGAGGAGACTCCACCACCCCCCTGGGCAACCTGTACCTGTGATGGAGCCAGTGATTGGGTGTGAAGGGTTAGAAAACTGGGGGTTCAGCCCAAGCCTTTGGAAAGAAGAGCTGCTTGCTTGAATTACTAAGAGCATGTGGATGTTCCACATTTTTTTCCCTGAGTTAGAATTATAGAATCATAGAACTGTTGAAGTTGGAAGAGTCCTTTGAGATCCTCAAGTCCAGCCACTTGCCTTGAGCTCACAATCCCACCACTGCTGCTAAGCTCCTACCACCTCCCATGGCCCTCAGCACCACATCAGAGAATCACAGAATCACAGAATCAACCAGGTTGGAAAAGACCTCTGAGATTATCAAGTCCAACCTATCACCTAACTCATTTAATTAACTAACCCATGGCACTAAGTGCCTCATCCAGTCTCCTTTTAGACACCTCCAGGGATGGTGACTCCACCGCCTCCCTGGGCAGCCCATTCCAATGCCAATCACTCTCTCTGACAACAACTTCCTCCTAACATCCAGCCTAGCCCTCCCCTGCCACAGCTTGAGTGATAGTGTGATAGGTTGGACTGGATGAGCTTGGAGGTCTCTTCCCGCCTGGTTGATTCTATGGTTCTATGAGTACTGGACACAGCACTCAAGGTGCTTCCTCCTAACATCCAGCCTGGCACAACTTGAGTCTCTGTCCCCTTGTTCTGTCACTGGGTGCTTGGGGAGAGGAGACCAACCCCACCTGGCTACAGCCTCCTTTCAGATAGTTGCATCTTTTAAACACCTCCAGGGATGGTGACTCCACCACCTCCCTGGGCAGCCTGTTTCAATGTCTGAGAACCCTTTCTGTGAAGAAATTTTCCCTGCTATCAGAAGTTCTTAGGACCTGAAGGCCAACAGACTGCCTTCCTGCATTGGGCAGCATTTGGGGTAGGACCTAGGCTGACAACTTTGAACCCATCAACCCAAACACCCTGAATCATGTGTGTGTGTGTTTGGCAAAAAGCAGTAGGGTTGGAGGAAGCAATGAGAAGGGAAAGGTTAAGCCAAGAACGTAACCTCAGCCTGATGCTTTCAGCCTTGTGCCTATGCACCCCTTCAAGAGCAGATCCCACTGACATTGCAAAAACAGAAACACCCAAGCAAGCAAGTTGCAAAGAGACAGCAGTCATGAGATAATTAGGCAAAGGAAAGCAGGAAGTCTCCTTGAGCCCAAGTGATGTAATTTTCCACAAACAGCTTCTTCATCCACGTGGATGAAAAAGAAGAAAAAAGGGAAAGAAATGGTAGTGAGACAAAAACAGCTTTTAGCTGCTGATGGCTGGAAGGAGGAGCAGGTCCCAAGCTGGTGTTAGAAAGTATCTGGGGTTTCTCAAGGAGGTAGTTGGTCCTTTGTGAATATCAGGTGCCTGAAAATTGCTGGGATTATAAAATCACAGAATCAAGCAGGTTGGAAGAGACCTCCAAGCTCAGCTAGTCCAACCTAGCACCCAGCCCTGGCCAATCAACCAGAGCATGGCACTAAGTGCCCCAGACAGGCTTGGCTTGAACAGTTCCAGGGATGTCCTCATAGGTAATCTCAGGAAGTGTGGCTTAGATCATATAATCAGCCAGGTTGGAAGAGACCTCCAAGATCATTCAGTCCAACCTAGCACCCAGCCCTGTCCAGTCAACCAGACCATGGCACTAAGTGCCTCATCCAGTCTTTTCCTGAACACCCCCAGGGACAGTGACTCCACGACCTCCCTGGGCAGCCCATTCCAATGCCAATCACTCTCTCTGACAACAACTTCCTCCTAACATCCAGCCTAGACCTCCCCTGGCACAACTTGGGTGATAGGTTGGGCTGGATGAGCTTGGAGGTCTCTTCCAACCTGGTTGATTCTATGATTCTGTGAGTACTGGACACAGCTTCCTCCTAACATCCAGCCTAGACCTGCCCTGGCACAACTTGAGGCTGTGTCCCCTTGTTCTCTTGCTGCTTGCCTGGCAGCAGAGCCCAACCCCAGCTGGCTACAGCCTCCCTTCAGGCAGCTGCAGACAGCAATGAGCTCTGCCCTGAGCCTCCTCTTCTGCAGGCTGCACACCCCCAGCTCCCTCAGCCTCTCCTCACAGGGCTCTGCTCCAGGCCCCTCCCCAGCCTTGCCACCAGCACCTCAACATCTCTCTTGAATGGAGGAGCCCACACCTGGACACAGTACTCAAGGTGTGGCAAATGATTCTAAAGCTTTGCTTTTCCTTAGTCAAGAGGGAAATTCTTTGGAACAGGAGATTAAAAACTCCTTTGGAGTCAGACTTGGGCACTGCCTCCTTAGAGTCTAGTTGGAGGAAGCCCTGCTCACTGCAGGGGAGTTGGACAAGATGACCTTCAAAGGTCCTTTCCACTCCAATGCATTTTCTGATTTTATGAGGGCTTGTAGTGATAGGATGAGAGGGAATGGATTTAAACCTGAGGACAGGAGAATTAACACTGGAGATTAGGAAGAAATTCTTTAGAGTGAGGGTGGTGAGACACTGTAACTGGTTGCCCAGGGAGGGCATAGATTCCCTCTCCCTGGAGATGTTCAAGGCCAGGTTCATAGAATCATAGAATCAAGCAGGTTGGAAGAGACTTTGAGCAATATGGTCCAGTGGAAGGTGTCGCTACCTGGAGCTGGAACTGGGTGAACTCTAAGGTCCCTTTCAACCCAAACCATTCTATGGTTCTGTGAATCTATCAATCTGTGATTCTATGCCTCAGGGCATCCCAGATGTGGAGATCTTTCCCAGTTTTATTGATCATTGTGGCTAGTAGGAGACCTTCTGCCTAACTTTGGGACAGGTAGGATGTTATCTTCTTTGGGTTCGTTTCCTGGAGCTGTTTCCAGTCTGCTCCAGGGCCACTAACATTGATTGATTAAGGCCCTTTGCTGGGAGCTTCTCAGTGATGCAACCACATCAGGAGGTTTCTGTGCATACCTCACTCTGGGCTTGCTGCAAACATCCTGCCAGCAAGAGGAAACATTTCCTCTGCCCCAGGATAACCTCCCTTCCTATAGAAAGAGAATCCAGGTTTCCGGATGGAGCATATGGAAGCGGAGCCTGCACACACTCCTGCTGTGCACCAGGGGCTGGCTCCACCACTGACCAAAACCAACAGTGTGGCTTCATGTGTGGAGTGGCATTTGGGGCAGGACCTGCATGAGGATCATGAAATCATAGAATCAGGCAGGTTGGAAGAGAGCTCCAAGCTCATCCAGCCCAACCTAGCACCCAGCCCTGGCCAATCAACCAGACCATGGCACTAAGTGCCCCAGCCAGGCTTGGCTTCAACACCTCCAGCCACAGAGACTCCACCACCTCCCTGGGCAGCCCATTCCAATGCCAATCACTCTCTCTGACAACAACTTCCTCCTAACATCCAGCCTAGACCTCCCCTGGCACAACTTGAGGCTATATCCCCTTCTTCTGTTGCTGCTTGCCTGGCAGCAGAGCCCAACCCCACCTGGCTACAGCCTCCCTTCAGGCAGCTGCAGACAGCAATGAGCTCTGCCCTGAGCCTCCTCTTCTGCAGGCTGCACACCCCCAGCTCCCTCAGCCTCTCCTCACAGGGCTGTGCTCCAGGCCCCTCCCCAGCCTTGCTGCCCTTCTCTAAACACCTTCCAGCACCTCAACATCTCTCTGCAATGGAGGAGCCCAGAACTGGACACAGCACTCCAGGTGTGGCCTGAGCAGTGCTGAGCACAGGGGCAGAAGAACCTCCCTTGTCCTGCTGCCCACACTGCTCCTGAGCCAGCCCAGGATGCCATTGGCTCTGCTGCCCACCTGGGCACTGCTGCCTCATCTTCAGCTCCTCTCTCCCAGCACCCCCAGCTCCCTCTCTGCCTGGCTGCTCTCAGCCACTCTGGCCCCAGCCTGTAGTGCTGCTTGGGGTTGTTGTGGCCAAAGTGTAGAACCCTGCACTTGGCCTTCTTCAGTCTCATCCCATCCATCTCTGCCCACCTTTCCAGCCTGGCCAGGTCTATTTGCAGGGCTCTCCTACTCTCCAACAGATGCTTCTTGGAGACATTCTCCAAGTGCCAGAAGAGAGCTCAGGGCATTCGATTCCTTCTGTGCTGCAGCTGTGAAGGCGGTGAAGCTCCATGCTGACATGCAAGGACTGGAGCTGGAGGGAGAGTGAAAATCTGATGAGTGTCATGCCCTAAAAAAAAACCCCAACCAATAAAGAGGGAAAATGGGAAGAAGTGAGGCAGAGAGGAAGGCTGCAGGAAGTGAGGTGGTTTTTTGCTTGTTTTGTGCTTTCCTTTTCTGTTTGTTTTTTGGGGGGTGGTTATTTTTTTCTTCTAATAAAGTGTCCAAGAAAAGATTTCCTGCTGCATGACAGAGGAGGGAAGCTCTTCCTAAAAATAACCAAGAGCTGCCTGGCTTCACTAGACAGCTCCTCTGTGGGGACCCTCAAGCTTGACAGGGGATGGATCAGCCAGCTCCCAAGGACACATCCACTCCAGCCCTCTCCTTCTTCTTCAGGGGCAATGCATTGATCCAAAGCAGAACTGACTCTTCCTCTCCTCTCCTTTCCACCCTGATCTGTTTTTCCCTTCCTTCCCTGAATGTATCTGGAGATGTGTTGTCAGGAGGTGATGCAAGAGGGAGGGGCTGGGGAGAAATCTTGGTTGCTCACACGTGCCAGGCAAGAGGTAAGAAATAAAGAAGGTGAGAGGTGATGTCTCACAGAGTCTGAGGGGGCTGCACAGCTGAGAGAAAAACATGGCCCCCACTGGTGCTGATGCTGTGAAGGTGGATCAGCACCAGGGCAGTGCCTTGGGTACTGCAACCAGTAAGTGAAATGCTGCAATAATTGGGGATTTTAGCAAAGCTTTGTCATAGAGTCAGTCATAGAATGATAGAATGTCAAGGGCTGGAAGTGACCTGGAAAGCTCATCTGGTCCAGCCTCCTCTGCCAGAGCAGGATCACCCAGAGCAGATCACACTGGAATGCATAGAATCACAGAATCAAGCAGGTTGAAAGAGAGCTCCAAGCTCACCCAGCCCAACCTAGCACCCAGTCCTGGCCAATCAACCAGACCATGGCACTAAGTGCCCCAGCCAGGCTTGGCTTCAACACCTCCAGCCACAGCGACTCCACCACCTCCCTGGGCAGCCCATTCCAATGCCAATCACTCTCTCTGCCAACAACTTCCTCCTAACATCCAGCCTAGACCTCCCCTGCCACAGCTTCAGACTCTGTCCCCTTCTTCTGTTGCTGCTTGCCTGGCAGCAGAGCCCAACCCCAGCTGGCTACAGCCTCCCTTCAGGCAGCTGCAGACAGCAATGAGCTCTGCCCTGAGCCTCCTCTTCTGCAGGCTGCACACTCCCAGCTCCCTCAGCCTCTCCTCACAGGGTTTGTGTTTCAGCAATGAGGTCACTTCTGAGCCATGGTTCTTGAATACCTCCAGAGAGGGAGACTCCACAACCTCCCTGGGCAGCCTGTTCCAGTGCTCTGTCATCCTCACAGGGAAAAAAATTCTTCCTCATGTTCACAGAGATCCTCCTGTGCCTCAGCTTCCACCCATTGCCCCTTGCCCTGTCCTTGACTCTAGCATAAATACCTCACAAGTCTTGCAGATAGGTCAATAGATCATTAACTGCTTCATCTTGTGAAGGAGTAACCACCTCAATGATTCTGTGTCCCCTGGCAAGTAGTGCACTTCCTAGATCCATGTCACCGGATCCTTTCCATCAACCAAAGGGTAAATGAAGCCACCAAAGGCAGCCTGACCTCTGCCCCTTTGTGACAGGATGAGAGGTGGCGGCTTGGAAGTAAAAGAAGGGACATTCAGACTAGATAGAAGGGAGATGTTATTTCACACTGAGGGTAGTAAAACATTGGCACAGGTTGCCCAGGGAAGTGGTGGAAACCCCAACCCTGGAAGCATTCCAGGTCAGATGGCATGGGTGTCTGAGCATCCTGCTCTAGCTGAAGATGCCCCTGACTAGTGCAGAAGGGGGTGGGCCAGATGACCTTTAAAGATCCCTTCCAACCACAAACATTCCATGATTCTGTGAGTTTGTGGATGTGCAGCCTTACGTGGGGAAGTGGCAATATGTGGTAGCAACTGAAAGAGTTGGGGCTGTGCAGTCTGGAGCAGAGGAGGCTCCCAGGTGACCTTCTTGTGGCCTTCCAGCAACTGAAGTAGGCTACATAAAAGCTGGGGAGGGACTTTTGAGGCTGTGAGGGAGTGCCAGGAGTGGGGGGAATGGAGCACAGCTGGAGGTGGGGAGAGTGAGGCTGGAGGTGAGGAGGAAGTTGTTGAGCATGAGAGTGGTGAGAGGCTGGGCTGGGGTGGCCAGGGAGGTGGTTGAGGCCCCATGGCTGGAGGTGTTTAAGGCCAGGCTGGCTGAGGCTGTGTGCAGCCTGCTCTAGGGTAGGGTGTCCCTGGGCATGGCAGGGGGGTTGGAACTGGCTGCTCCTTGTGGTCCCTTCCAACCCTGACTCATTTCATGTTTCTATAATTCTAGCTGGCTCCTTCTCATCTTACCCCTACTGCTTCTCATCAGTGGGAAGGTGAACAAGGCGAGATCTGGGTGCAGAAAGCAAGAAGTGAGAAGCCTGTTCTCTCTCCCCACCATGCCTGGTGCTCATTCAAGAAACAGTGCTTCTTAGAAACACCCTCTTCATGTCCTCAGAGAGCTGGCTTTAAAGGGAAAAAAAAGCAAAATCACACCAGGCAAAGAGCTAAGGATGATTGGCAGCTTCTGGTGCTGCAGTTGGCATTTCTGGCACAAGTAAAAGAGAATGGCCTCCTAGCCTGGCTCAGGAGCAGTGTGGGCAGCAGGACAAAGGAGGTTATTCTGCCCCTGTGCTTAGCACTGTCCTCAGCACCTTGAGTGCTGTGTCCAGTTATGGGCTCCTGAATTGCAGAGAGATGTTGAGGTGCTGGAAGGTGTTGAGAGAAGGGCAGCAAGGCTGGGGAGGGGCCTGGAGCAGAGCCCTGTGAGGAGAGGCTGAGGGAGCTGGGGGTGTGCAGCCTGCAGAAGAGGAGGCTGAGGGCAGAGCTCATTGCTGTCTGCAGCTGCCTGAAGGGAGGCTGTAGCCAGGTGGGGTTGGGCTCTGCTGCCAGTCCAACCTAGCACCCAGCCTTATCCAATCAACCAGACCATGGCACTAAGTGCCTCATCCAGTCTTCTCTTGAACACCTCCAGGGACGACGACTCCACCACTGCCCAGGGCATGTTGCTACCTGCGCACAGCACATCTTTGGTGTCTGGCCTCGCCTCTCCTCTCCTCTCCTCTCCTCTCCTCCACTCCACAGCATTACAATGCCTCACAGTTGCTGTGTCACTGCTTTCCAAACCTGTGGCTGCTCTACAATATTCATATTCTTCTATTTACCAGCAGCCATCTCACAGCTGCATGGAAGGGGGGCACAGTAAATTAGTTCTGTGATTTAATTACCTCCTTAGATTCCTGACACATTTACAAGCAGTGGTGGGGAAGGCAAACATCAATTCAGTGCTGACATTTGGGAGCCAAACCCTGAGCCCCATCCTTAGCTGGGACAATCTCAGCTTGCATGGGCTGTAAAACTTAGAATCATAGAAGGGTCTAGGTTGGAAGGGACCTAAAGGATCATCCAACTGCAACCCCCTGCCATAGGTGGGGCCACCTTCCACTCGAGCAGGAATTTGATGTGTTCTAGGGTGCTTGGGGGTATGAGAGGGTTGTTTGCTTCTTTCAGTGACCACAAGCAGCTCTGGGAACCTGCATTCATAGAATCATAATCATAGAATCATAGAATCAAGCAGGTTGGAAGAGACCTCCAAGGTCATTCAGTCCAACCTAGCACCCAGCCCTATCCAGTCAACCAGACCATGGCACTAAGTGCCTCATCCAGGCTTTTCTTGAATGGACACTGTAGATATGGTGCTTAGAGACCTGGGTTAGTGGTGACCTGGCAGTGCAGACTTTACACAGTCACAGTCACAGATTGCATCAGGTTAGAAGGGACCCTCAAAGGTCATCTTGTCCAACCTCCCTGCAGACTTGATCTTAAACAAAACAATTCCATCAATTCTTACACAGCAGCGAAAGAGATTTGTTTTCATCTGTAAGCTCACAGAAAGGCAGAATGGTTCTAGGGTAGGACACCAATCCTGTTAGGGATTGCAAAGCAAAACATGCCTGGTGTTTGCTGCATGCAACAAACCCCATTTGGAATAGAACAGGAGTAGAGTAGAATACAATAACCTAGAATAGAGCAGAGTGCGGTAGAGGAGAATAGAATAGAATAGAATAGAATAGAATAGAATAGAATAGAATAGAATAGAA
>WAAF01008035.1:110437-121369 GCA_013400475.1 Tricholaema leucomelas
CAGGCAGCTGCAGACAGCAATGAGCTCTGCCCTGAGCCTCCTCTTCTGCAGGCTGCACACCCCCAGCTCCCTCAGCCTCTCCTCACAGGGCTCTGCTCCAGGCCCCTCCCCAGCCTTGCTGCCCTTCTCTGGACACCTTCCAGCACCTCAACATCTCTCTTCAGTTCAGGAGCCCAGAAATGGACACAGCACTCAAGCTGTGGCCTGAGCAATGCTGAGCACAGGGCCAGAAGAACCTCCCTTGTCCTGCTGCCCACACTGCTCCTGAGCCAGCCCAGGATGCCATTGGCTCTGCTGCCCACCTGGGCACACTGCTGCCTCAGCTTCAGCTCCTCTCTACCAGCACCCCCAGCTCCCTCTCTGCCTGGCTGCTCTTAGCCACTCTGTCCCAGCCTGTAGTGCTGCTTGGGGTTGTTGTGGCAGCCTCCTCCCTTCATTGGTCATCCTCAATCTTGAGCTGTGTTCATCTCTCCCCACCATGTAACATGCTCAGAGCAGCCCTGCCTGACCTGCCCCACTGGGAGGATGATTAATGCCTGCAAAGTGCTTTGAGAACATCAGATTAGTAGGACAGAGCCTCATTATTAGATTAGCAATCACTGCTTCCTTGGCCTTTTCCACTCTGAGTGCACTTAGTGCAGCACCTCAAAGCCAAATGCTGTTTACAAGCAAATCTCAGCAGCTTTGGATGCTTCAGGGAGGGCTTTTTTGGTGCTGCTGGCACAGGTTTAACTATGCACCTGTGGGTCCAGACTCAGCTGAGATCTCCACAAACCTCTTGCCTTGCTTTTCCTGCAAACACTGCGTGGATGCAAAATAAAGACCTCTGGGCACTCACTGTTATATCTATAGAAACCAAATATTTGCTTGGGCTATAAAAGGCAGGAGTGTTTATGACTAGGAGGCCAAAGGCATTTCCAGCCAAAGTGGAATGTATTTTAGTTCTGCAGGCTATTTATAGCCAGGCAGCCACTCTAAATTTGAATCTTCCCTTCCATAAGCAGGGTGGTGGGATTTTTTTTTGGTGCCTGATAGGATTTGTACTTCTCCTCTGGGCTTTAGCAGCGTCACTGCAGGGCACTCAAAGCAGTTTGGAGTCACACAGAATCATAGAACCAGGCAGGGTTGGAAGGGACCACAAGGAGCAGCCAGTTCCAACCCCCCTGCCATGCCCAGGGACACCCTACCCTAGAGCAGGCTGCACACAGCCTCAGCCAGCCTGGCCTTAAACACCTCCAGCCATGGGGCCTCAACCACCTCCCTGGGCAACCCAGTCCAGCCTCTCACCACTCTCATGCTCAACAACTTCCTCCTCACCTCCAGCCTCACTCTCCCCACCTCCAGCTTTGCTCCATTCCCCCCACTCCTGGCACTCCCTGACAGCCTCAAAAGTCCCTCCCCAGCTTTTTTGTAGCCCCCTTCAGATCCTGGAAGGCCACAAGAAGGTCACCTGGGAGCCTCCTCTGCTCCAGCCTGCACAGCCCCAACTCTTTCAGTCTGTGCTCACAGCAGAGCTGCTGCAGCCCTCTCAGCATCCTCCTGGCCCTGCTCTGGACACTCTCCAGCATCTCCACAGCCCTCTTGTCCCAGGGGCTCCAGAACTGGATGCAGTACTCCAGGTGGGGTCTCAGCAGAGCACAGCAGAGGGGGAGAATCACCTCCCTGGCCCTGCTGGCCACACTTCTGCTGCTGCAGCCCAGGCTCTGCTTGGCTTTCTGGGCTGCAAGTGCACACTGCTGGCTCCTCTTGAGCTTCTCCTCCACCAGCACCCCCAAGTCCCTCTCCTCAGGGCTGCTCTCCAGACACTCACTGCCCAGCCTGCATTTGTGCTTGGCATTGCCTCCACCCAGCTGCAGGACCTTGCACTTGGTCTTGTTGAACCTCCTGAGCTTGACTTGTGCCCACCTCTGCAGCCTGTCCAGGTCCCTCTGGATGGATCCCTGCCCTCCAGCCTGGCTGCTGCACCACACAGCTTGGTGTGCTCAGCAAACTTGCTGAGGCTGCACTCAATGCCTCTGTCCATGGCACCCACAAAGATGTTGAACAAGACTGGTCCCAGGACTGATCCCTGAGGGACTCTGCTTGTCCCTGGCCTCCACTTGGCCATGGAGCCATTGACAGCTGCTCTTTGGGTGTGGCCATCAAGCCAGTACTTCATCCATCCAGTGGTTCACCCACCAAACCCATGTTTCACCACTTTGGAGACCAAGTCTTTCACCCTGAAAGACACCATGGCTTGTTTTAAGGAGTTACTTTGGCAGTTCTGTGAAGCTGGTGGAGAATTTTACTTGAAAGATTAAGAAATATTTATTTGATGGTAGCTGGGTTTTGATGTGGAGTTCTTATGGTAGAATGGTAGAACTATAGGGGTTGGAGGAGACCTCTAAGGTCATCAAGTCCAAGCAGTCACCTGGAGCTCGCAGTCCCACCACTAAACCATGTCCCTAAGCACCACAAACATGCATCTTTTAATACTTTCAGGGATGGTGACTCCATCTCCTCCCTGGACAGCCTCTTCCAATGCCTGAGTGCCCTTTCTGGGAAAAGACAATTCCTCCTATCCAACCTGAACTTCCCCTGGCACAGTGTGAGGCTCTTTCCCCTTGGTCTGTCACTTGTTGCATGTGAGAAGCGACTAACCCACTCCCGACTCTGTGAGACCACATGTGGAATACTGTGCCCAGTTTTGGGCTCCCCAGTTCATGAGAGACTGACACCTGCTGGAGAGAGTCCAGCAGAGAGTCACGAGAATGATCTGGGTACCTGAGCATCTCCTCTGTGAAGAGAGGCTGAGAGCCCTGAGGCTGTTCTAGTCTGGAGAAGAGAAGACTGAGATGAGATCTGATCATTGTGTACCTGGCCAGGCTGGATGGGTGGGCAGAGGCCAATGGGATGAGATGGAACAAGGCCAAGTGCAGGGTTCTACACTTTGGCCACAACAACCCCAAGCAGCACTACAGGCTGGGGCCAGAGTGGCTGAGAGCAGCCAGGCAGAGAGGGAGCTGGGGGTGCTGGTAGAGAGGAGCTGAAGCTGAGGCAGCAGTGTGCCCAGGTGGGCAGCAGAGCCAATGGCATCCTGGGCTGGCTGAGGAGCAGTGTGGGCAGCAGGACAAGGGAGGTTCTTCTGCCCCTGTGCTCAGCACTGCTCAGGCCACAGCTTGAGTGCTGTGTCCAGCTGTGGGCTCCTTAATTCAAGAGAGATGTTGGAAAAGACCTCCAAGCTCATCCAGTCCAACCTTGCACCCAGCCCTGCCCAGTCAACCAGACCATGGCACTAAGTGCCTCATCCAGGCTTTGCTTGAACACCTCCAGGCACGGCGACTCCACCACCTCCCTGGGCAGCCCATTCCAATGCCAATCACTCTCTCTGACAACAACTTCCTCCTAACATCCAGTCTATCACCCAGTATTCCTGATACAAGCCACACTATTCCTGATAACATGCTTGAAGATGAGCCAGCAGTGTGCTCAGGTGGCCAAGAAGGCCAATGACATCCTGGCTTAGAACCATGACTTTATGATTCTGTGATTCTGTGCTTCTGTGATTCTCTGATTCCGTGATTCTGTGATTCTGTGCTTCTGTGTTTCTGATTCTGTGATTCTATGGTTCTGTGCTTCTGATTCTGTGCTTCTGTGCTTCTGTGCTTCTGATTCTGTGATTCTATGATCCTGTGATTCTGTGATTCTGATTCTGTGCTTCTGTGCACCTGCTTCTGTGCTTCTGCTTCTGTGCTTCTGTGCTTCTGATTCTGTGCATCTGTGTTCTGATTCTGTGATTCTGATTCTGTGCTTCTGTGTTTCTGCTTCTGTGCTTCTGCTTCTGTGCTTCTGTGCTTCTGATTCTGTGATTCTATGATCCTGTGATTCTGTGATTCTGATTCTGTGCTTCTGTGCCTCTGATTCTGTGCTTCTGTGCCTCTGATTCTGTGCTTCTGTGCTTCTGATTCTGTGATTCTATGATCCTGTGCTTCTGTGCCTCTGATTCTGTGCTTCTGTGCTTCTGATTCTATGATCCTGTGATTCTGTGCTTCTGTGCTTCTTTGATTCTCTGATTCTCTGGTTCTATGCTTCTATGATTCTAAGCCAGGATGCCATTGGCCTTCTTGGCCACCTGAGCACACTTCCAGCTCATCTTCAAGCATGTTAACCCTTCCAGTTGGGAAGTAAATGTTACTTTGTACTGAAAAGCCCAAACATCATTATGAAAAAAATAAGATTGTTGGTTTTTTTTTTCCCCAGAGGCTTAAAGGGAGATTTAAAGGATGTTTTCTCCCACTAAATCCTTTTGCAGACCTGAAGAGTAGTAACAAAATATGTCTTGCCATTTCTGTGCTCTTAAAGGTTTCAGCTGAAGATCTTCACCCATCCCTCTGCTTTAGCCTTGGAGCTGGTGGTGATAGAAGAGAAAAACAATGTGTAGGTGGGAAAATGTGCTTGCTGAGCAGCATGCAGACCTGCTGGGAGCAGGGCTGTGTGGTGATAGACACCACTTGCACTTGCCCTTGTGAGCTTAAAACTGTACCAGCATCTAGAAACCTTCTCTTTGTTGGCATCCACAACCTGATGTGAGGCTTATGAGTGCTTTTCTCAGTCTCACTGTGACACAGCAGATGCTCTGGAGACCTATAGAACAGCTATTGGGAGCTGGGGGGTGCAGCTGGAGAAGAGGAGGCTCAGGGCAAACCTCATTGCTGTCTACAACAGAGATGAGATTGAACAAGGCCAAGTGCAGGATCCTACACTATGGCCACAACAACCCCAAGCAGCACCAGCAGCACCACAGGCTGGGGACAGAGTGGCTGAGAGCAGCCAGGCAGAGAGGGAGCTGGGGGTGCTGGGAGAGAGGAGCTGAAGCTGAGGCAGCAGTGTGCCCAGGTGGGCAGCAGAGCCAATGGCATCCTGGGCTGGCTGAGGAGCAGTGTGGGCAGCAGGACAAGGGAGGTTCTTCTGNAGAACAAGGGGACACAGTCTCAAGTTGTGCCAGGGCAGGTCTATGCTGGATGTTAGGAGGAAGTTGTTGTCAGAGAGAGTGATTGGCATTGGAATGGGCTGCCCAGGGAGGTGGTGGAGTCTCTGTGCCTGGAGGTGTTGAAGCCAAGCCTGGCTGGGGCACTTAGTGCCATGGTCTGGTTGGTTGGGCAGGGCTGGGTGCTAGGTTGGGCTGGATGAGCTTGGAGGTCTCTTCCAACCTGCTTGGTTCTGTGATTCTCTCAGATGAGGGAGCTTGCATAAATCATAGAGAGTCCTAAGCCCCAGTTAGCAATCTTGCTGTGTTAATGTTTTCACCTCATTCCTGCTCATCCTACTCTGTAAAACCCCCTCACTGACTTCCCTCTTGTCCTTGGTGTTTACACCCTTCAAATATTTGCAGACAGTTGAATTGCCAAGCCCCTGCTAAGCTGCTGCTAAGCCAAGCTAAACACATTAGCTCAGAAAGTCAGTCTCTCTGACTCCATAATGATATTTTGCTTTGTTCTCCTCTGAATTCCCTCCAGCTTACTGATATTTTCCTGGGATCATGGCACCTGGCCCTGATGGTGGTCCAGCAGGTTCCATCTTTGCAGGAAACCAAGCAATGGATAGAAAAAACCAAGTGCCTGTGGCATATGGAGCCATAAAGGGTGGTGGGTTTCATGGGGTCTAGATGCTTCCTTGCTTTGTTTGAGTTAAGGGCAGTCTTGAGGTACCCCAAAGACCCCTTGGCTGACACCAAGGATTTGCTAATATATGGAGCACTCTCTCTGGTCTCTCTGCTGGCTCTTCTCTGGCTCATCCCTTCTGTCCTCTTCTTAGTGAAGGCAGAATCTGAGCTTTGCCAGGCTCAAACCCCTGTGCAGACCTGCAGTGCTCACAGAGCCTTCAGACCTTCTATCATACAGAATCACTGTGGCTGCAAAAGACCTTCAAGATCCTGAAGTCCAACCCACTTGTGTGTGTGTGATGCTTTCCCCAACAGAGAGGAAAAACCCAAACCCACTAATAAACCTTACTTCTGGGCACAATGAGCTTTTGATGATTCTGCTGCCATCTTCCCAATCTTCAGCCTTCTGTGCCTCTGTTGCTGTAATCTCTCACTTGATCTTGCTGAAGCAGAAATCAGAACGGTTTAGGCTGGAAGGGACCTCAAAGATCATCCAGTTCCAACCCCCCACCATAGGCAGGGACACCTTCCACTAGAACAGATCCCTCAAGGCCTCATCCAACCTGGCCTTGAACAACTCCAGGGAGGGAGCAGCCACAATCCTTGGCTTGGTGTAGGACTTCTTTTCTTTTGCATCCCTGGATGCTAACAGCAGTCATCAGGAGGTCCTGGGCTGCACGTGGAGCCCACTCTTGCTGGGAAGAAGAGCCATTCCCCACTGTTTGCACACGGTGGAGAACTCATCAGGGTTCTCATTGCTCATCTTTCCTGGTGGGAGGCTGAGGAATCCACATCTAGATGGGGAAGGGATCCACAACAGAGCGGCTGGACAGCAGCCAGGCAGAAAGAGACCTGGGGGTGCTGGTAGATAGTCGCTGAACATGTGCCAGCAGTGTGCCCAGGTGGGCAGGAGAGCCAATGGCATCCTGGGCTGGCTCGGGAACAGTGTGGGCAGCAGGACACAAGAGTAATGTTCTCTTTTGGTTCAGCAGAGCAGACCATCCAAGACACAATGTGGCCAGCAGGACAAGGGAGGTTCTTCTGCCTCTGTGCTCAGTTCTGGTCAGGCCACAGCTTGAGTGCTGTGTCCAGTTGTGGGCTCCTGAATTGCAGAGATGTTGAGGTGCTGGAAGGTGTTGAGAGAAGGGCAGCAAGGCTGGGGAGGGGCCTGGAGCAGAGCCCTGTGAGGAGAGGCTGAGGGAGCTGGGGGTGTGCAGCCTGCAGAAGAGGAGGCTCAGGGCAGAGCTCATTGCTGTCTGCAGCTGCCTGAAGGGAGGCTGTAGCCAGCTGGGGTTGGGCTCTGCTGCCAGGCAAGCAGCAACAGAAGAAGGGGAGAGAGTCTGAAGCTGTGCCAGGGGAGGTCTAGGCTGGATGTTAGGAGGAAGTTGTTGGTAGAGAGAGTGATTGGCATTGGAATGGGCTGCCCAGGGAGGTGGTGGAGTCTCTGTGGCTGGAGGTGTTGAAGCCAAGCCTGGCTGGGGCACTTAGTGCCATGGTCTGGTTGGTTGGCCAGGGCTGGGTGCTAGGTTGGGCTGGATGAGCTTGGAGGACTCTTCCAACCTGCTTGATTCTATGATTCTATGAAGAGGCTTCACTCCTGTTTACTCAGCTGCAGAAACCACTTGAGCTTGCAAAGGGCACCCAAAGAGTCAACACAAACAGCCTGCAGCAGTGTGGTGGGGCAACGTCTAACTGGACTGGGAGTGCAGGGATGTCTGGTTGGTTTAGGATGCTCACAGCAAAAGCAAAGCCTGGGATCCCCAGCAGATCAGGAGGCCATGTAATCAGGAGTGGCTTCCCTCAAAGTGTTGCAGAGCACAGGGTTTGTATATATCCTTGGAAACACCCAGCCAAGGAATCTGGAGTATTTTAACCCAGCACAGGCTCCTCATCTTTCTCAACCCAAAAGCCTACATAAATTGGGACAGGAAAGCCACCTCTGGCATCGTGCAGCACAGCCAGACAGGTGTCCTAGTTCAGTACTGCTGCTTTCTAGAGATGAACTGCTTCCAAAGGAGTTTGCAGAGGAGGTCCTGTGAAGGACCAGGGTGATTCTCACCACGGTGCCTGTAGGTGCAGCGTCTGATAGTGACGTACCTGCAGACCTGTGCCCTCACGGCAGGTAACTGCTCTGAATCATGAAGGTTATACTGGCAAGTGGGTCAGAGGAGGAGCAAAATCTGACCCAAGAAATGCTAGCATGAAAGTTTGGCAGCACAAAGTGCAGGGGAAAACAGCTTTCAACTTTGCTGCACTCCTCTCTGAGCCACCAGGCCACCAAGCTAGTTGGATGGAGGGACAAGCAGAGCCTGGGCTGCAGCAGCAGAAGTGTGGCCAGCAGGGCCAGGGAGGTGATTCTGCCCCTCTGCTGTGCTCTGCTGAGACCCCACCTGGAGTACTGCATCCAGTTCTGGAGCCCCTGGGACAAGAGGGCTGTGGAGATGCTGGAGAGTGTCCAGAGCAGGGCCAGGAGGATGCTGAGAGGGCTGCAGCAGCTCTGCTGTGAGCACAGACTGAAAGAGTTGGGGCTGTGCAGGCTGCAGAAGAGGAGGCTCCCAGGTGACCTTCTTGTGGCCTTCCAGCATCTGAAGGGGGCTACAAAAAAGCTGGGGAGGGACTTTTGAGGCTGTGAGGGAGTGCCAGGAGTGGGGACAATGGAGCAAAGCTGGAGGTGGGGAGAGTGAGGCTGGAGGTGAGGAGGAAGTTGTTGATCATGAGAGTGGTGAGAGGCTGGACTGGGTTGCCCAGGGAGGTGGTTGAGGCCCCATGGCTGGAGGTGTTTAAGGCCAGGCTGGCTGAGGCTGTGTGCAGCCTGCTCTAGGGTAGGGTGTCCCTGGGCATGGCAGGGGGGTTGGCACTGGCTCATCCTTGTGGTCCCTTCCAGCCTTGACTGATTCTATGATTTTATAATTCTTTAATTCTGTGATTCTATGATTCTGAGCTCAGCCTGATCCACCAAAGGATCTGGGGACAAAGGCTGCCAGTGAGAGCTGGACCTGTTCCTCCCTGGCAGCCTGAGAAACGCAATCTTTACAGCCTCTGAGCAAATCACTTGCAGAAGCTCTCTGCTGCCTTTGGAAAGCATCTGCAGTAGTCCATGACCTCAGGTCGTTCGAGGGGCACCTCTGAAGGCCACGCTTGGCTCATAGGATGGGGTCCTTCATGCAGCTTGACCACGAAGAACATTTCCTTCTGGCTTGCCTAGTCCAGACACTATGTTCCCATTCCGGATTGATCCCAGATGTGAGCTAACGTTACAAATACATCTCAAAACTCTCATCTCCCCCAGCTGCCAAGTCCTCCACCCCCATCCCAGTGCCTCTTCTAGAGGGATGATTAACACATACTGCAACAAAACTCATCAGTTGCTGCTCTTTCCACTCCTCTTTGCTGCAGGTTCTGGTTCCCACGCGCTCTTTTCTGCCTCTTGCTTTGCAGAACCGTTGCAGGCAGAGAAATCATTCCCCACCCAGCACAGAACTGCACTTTACACCCCCAAAGTATTTTTGCAGATGCCAGCTTGGTCCTTTCTTTTTTGTAACATCCATCTGAGACTGGGGCTTGATTTGGCACCTGGAAAGCTGCAGCAGAACAGAGTAAAACCCTTTTCTCCAAAGGCTTTTGACAGATTAATGGCAGCTGCAGCTTCAGATCTCACAAACTCCTACCTCCCGACCTTGGCTTCAGCTTTCTGCTGGGTTTCCATTCTGTTCTGTCCCTTTCCATGTATTTTATCTCATCTGCCACCTGGGATATAGGAGCTTTATGAAGCTAAGAATAAGAAAGGATTAATTAATGGATTCATTTCATCTCACAGACTCATAGAATGGTTTGGGTTGGAAGGGAATTTCAAAGGTTGTCTAGTCCAACCTCCAAGCTCATCCAGTCCAACCTAGCACCCAGCCCTGTCCAGTCAACCAGACCATGGCACTAAGTGCCCCAGCCAGGCTGTTCTTGAGCACCTCAAGGGACAGCAACTCCACCACCTCCCCGGGCAGCCCATTCCAATGCCAATCACTCTCTCTGCCAACAACTTCCTCCTAACATCCAGCCCAGACCTGCCCTGGCACAACTTGAGACTGTGTCCCCTTCTTCTGTTGCTGCTTCCCTGGCAGAAGAGACCAATCAGTTTAACAGGTATGGGGGTTGGAGAAGCAGAGCACTGCAGGGCAAAGCTGGATAAGCCAAACTGGCAACATAAACACTGCTCAGCACCAAGAGCAGCCCTATAAGTGAAGTGAACAGGATTAGCTCTCCTTAGGTCTTGTTTTTCCATTAGTGTCATAAAGATAAAGCCACTCTTCCCCCATAAAGGTGGCCTGCAAAGTGCTCAGGCTCTACAGGAGTCTCAGGCTATTAGAGAGGACACAAAAGCTCCATTTGCTTCATCATGAAGAAAGTTCCTGGAAAGGGCAGCGAGGACAAAAAGCTGTTTGCAAGGAGCTCTTCAAATGTCAGGGGGGTTAGGAGCTCCATCCTTGCACTGACAGGTTGGTGATGGAGAGTGTTCTAAATCCCAAATGCTTTGCTGGGCTCATTCTCATATGGTTACAGCACCACAAGTGGTGGAGGTTGGAAGAGGCCTCTGGAGGTCACCTAGCCCAATTCATGGTCTAGTTGACTGGATAGGGCTGGGTGTTAGGTTGGAGTGGATGATCTTGGAGGTCTCTTCCAACCTGGTTGATTCTATGATTCTATGATTGTCCAGAGACAGTTGCAGAGGATTGTGTCCAGGTGGGTTTTGAAAGTCTCCAGAGAAGAAGACTCCACAGCTTCTCCAGGCATCTTGTTGCAGTGCTCTATCACCCTCAAAGCAAAGGAGCTTTTCCTTAAGCTCTTTATCTGAAGCAAATCAGCTGCCAGTCAACTTTGATGCTGAAAGAGCTGTGTAAAGGCTCCTGAGGACACTTAAAGAGTGTGCCATCTTTCACCCTTTACAAGACCTGGAGGGAGACCTTGGAGATAGACAAAAATTATATGGATGTAGGAGGAATTTCTTCCCAGAGAGAGTGATTTGCCATTGGAATGGGCTGCCCAGGGAGGTGGTGGAGTAACTGTCCCTGGAGGTGTTCAAGAACAGCCTGGATGAGGCACTTAGTGCCATGGTCTGGTTGACTGGGCAGGGCTGGGTGCTAGGTTGGGCTGGATGAGCTTGGAGGTCTCTTCCAACCTGGTTAATTCTATGATTCTATGATCTGAGGGCTGAAGCAGGAGCACCTCTGCTGTGAGGACAGGCTGAGAGAGCTGGGGCTGTCTATCCTAGAAAACATCCTTATCGTGTCCTTTCTATT
>WAAF01008036.1:1302-36309 GCA_013400475.1 Tricholaema leucomelas
CAACGACCTAGCAACGAGTTCCGACACTGGGACCTGCCGGCCTGCCGCTCCAGCCCGCCCTGCCAGCCCGAGGGCCGACTCCTTGCTGTACACAGCACTCAATCGGACTGCTCCAGCCTGCAAACCTGGCCCCTGCTGTGCCCAGGTGGCTGCTGACCACCCGATGAGCTCCTGAGAGCCACGGCAGACCTCTCTCGTGTCCGTGGGCCTTCTCAGACGGCGTGCTCGATCCGGACTGAACAAGCAGCACAGCCACATCGCACCATCACCACGGGAAGGCCACCGCATGGCTTTCACTGTCTGTATTTTCCTGTTCATGCTTCTGGAGCGCAACTGTTGAGACTTTGACCAGTGTGTAACCTAACTCTCTTCACTCGAGTTTGTAAAAGTTTGTGCTTAACCTCTCAGCGGCAGTCTGTGCTGCAAGGCTCTCCAGTTAGAAACATTTCCTAAAGCCTTTTCCTGAATCATTTAATTTGGCTGTATTCTGCAAAACAATTTTACCAACCGCATCATAGAATCTGCCTGTGTCAATTCTAAACAAGTTTGGGGAAGTTTTCTTTGTATAATTAATAAATTATTTAGGTTTTTTTTTTCCATCAGCCTCGTTACGATTCACTCCTAACCCAGATTCAAACCCCTCTTTAACACTTTGATAAAAGATTCCAGAGGTTCAGAAGGCAGAGGAAAGATTAGTTTCATTGCTCTAGTTTTTGATAGATGCCTTCATTGACTTCACTCTTTGTTGGCAGCTGGCTTGTTAGATTTCATAGATTTTGGCATCAGTGGGACGGTTAATACTAGGATATCAAACAAGATTAACCAAAGGTTAAGTTAGCACAAGAGCTTGTTTCCAACAGCAATTAAAAGTCAATGTCCAGACAAAAAGACACAACAGTGTCTTTTGTAAAACTTCTTCTAGCCTACAAGTCTACCTGAAGCAGAAAGGGTTTGTATGGATTTTTCTGACATGAATTTGTCTGCTCTTCCTACAAATCCATTTACATTTTTATCATCCGCAACACTTTGTGTCAAGGTGATGCACAGTCTGTCTGTAACTGTGTTTTGAACTTGACAGCTGACAGCTTCATTTGATGGCTCCTAGTTCCTTTGCTGTCAAGGGGCAGAGAACAATAGATCAGTCCTTTACATGTTTTGTCATTTCCCATTCAGCAATTTCTTTCTTTTCAGGCAGAAATGTCCCAGACTACTTATTTATTCCTTGTACAGTCTCCTTTTCATACTTTTCATAATTTTTGTTGTCCTTCTCTTAACCTTATCCAGTTCCTGCATATCCTTTTATTTTCCAGAGACCACAAATGATAAGCAAAATTATTTCTAAACCGTTATAATTATATTAGCCATTTTATTCTGTTTCATAACTCAGTAGTTATTGTTACTGAGATTCACCTAATATTTTCATGATTTTATCTATTGCGACTTCAAGATCTTTGCTCTGATGCTAGTTGACTCAGAGCTCAGAGTGGAAGATCATAGAATCATAGAATCATAGAATCAGCCAGGTTGGAAGAGAACTCCAAGATCATCCAGTCCAACCTATCACCCAGCCCTATCCAGTCAACTAGACCATGGCACTAAGTGCCTCATCCAGTCTTTTCTTGAACACCTCCAGGGACACAGACTCCACTACCTCCCTGGGTAGCCCATTCCAATGGCAAATCACTCTCTCTGGCAAGAACTTTCTCCTAGCATCCATCCTATACCTCCCCCAGCACAACTTAAGACTCTGTCCATTTGTTCTGTTGCTGGTTGTCTGGCAGAAGAGACTGACCCCCACCTGGCTACAACCTCCCTTCAGGTAGTTGTAGATAGCAATGAGATCACCCCTGAGCCTCCTCTTCTGCAAGCTAAACAACCCCAGTTCCCTCAGCTAACAATTCTTTGTCATGGGCATCACCTTATGTTTATCTACACTTCATATTCTAATCTACTTTTTCCCCATATTCTTTGGTGGATTCTTCACAGTTGGCCTTGATCTCTACTACTTCAGATGGCTTAGTATTATCAGTAATATTTTCACCTTGCTTTTCACCTTTTTTCTAGGTCATGTTCACCCTCTTTTCTAGGTCATTCATGAATTCATGTTGAATGTTATGGGATTCAGCATAAAGTCTTATGGAACTTCATTGATGGCCTCCATCTATGGTGAAAACTGATCATTTACTGTCACTTCCTAATTCTAATTTATACCTGTCTTTAAATGCTTCCAGAGACCTGATGCTCTGTATTTTATCTAATAACCTTTGGTGGTATATACAATCAGCCAGATTGTCTTCAGCATTTCCTTGTTATAACTACTGAAAGTTAGTCAGTCATGACAATATAGGATTTAAATTGTATGGATATATGCCTCCAGGAACTGGGTCTAGGTGATATAAGGGCCTCCTTGGCACAGAGGTCTGCAAAACTCTGAAGATAGCTGCCATCTGAGAATGATTAAAATGTGAGGGGCATGAACATAAGGGATTTACCGAGGCTTGAGAAAGGGAGGATTGTATTTATAAACTAACAAGCTCATAAAAGTATTACAACTAGTACATTTTATTATTAAAATGCAGTAACATCATACTGAATCTTCACATTTTTTCCCCACATGTCCCAGTAGGCATTCTGCAGAATGAATACAAGAGCAGCGATGAATCAAGTATAATTCTGGCTGCAATAAATAAGATCAGCAAGCAGCCCTAAGGGTAGCTCCAGCACAGCAGTTTACCATCTTTTTTATTAGTTATATAAACAGCCTCAAGACATTTTGTCATATGATATCCCCATGGCATCTTTAAAAAAATCCAGACCCTTTTAATCTGCTTGTAAGAGCTTGTAAAGTGTAGCTCAAACTTGGAGCCCTTTGCCTTATCTCCTTGTACAGCAAAGGTTAATTTGTCCCCTTTAAGACTTCACTGCAACATGATGCTCTCTTAATCACCCCCTGAAACCCTGCCCTGTTTATCCTCTTTTGCAGAGACAGGTGCAAGGGATTTTATTAATGCAATACCTTCTTAAGTGGTTTAGTTTGATCCTTTACTATTGATCTAATGGTTTAAATCCATTAAGAGGGTGCGAACAGACACTTTATTCTTTGCTTAATAGAATCCACTCTAGAAAAGATAGGTCATAGTATTCTGTCCTCCCCTACAGGTTTTGTTTCTTTTCTTTCTTGTTGAAACTTGAGACCAACAGCAGATTACAAATATCTTGCTGCTATGTAGTTTTGGTGGTCATATTTGTTTCTCTGCTAATCTTGATGTGATTTATTATTTTTTCTTATAATTAATATGTTACATTTCAGCAATAATTTTAATCTAAATACTACAACATACTCAAAATCTACTGAATTTTTCATCTGACCTATACACTACAAGTAGATCTTTGTTTCCAGACAATAATACAATAGTGATAAAATATACAGTAAGCCTATAGTCACAGAATTTTAAAATCAGAGAATCATTGATGTTGGAAAAGACCTTTAAGATTATCAGATCCAAATATTAACTCAGCAGCACCATGGCTGGTTCAAGCCACACCAGCTCTGGTCATTTCCACCTTTTTGGAGGAACATAGGGAATTGGAAGATAAGCAGCTCTTCATTGTTACAGCATCTTCTATATGAGAATATTAAGCATTATCTGGGTGCTGTAAAGGTAAAAGTATACCTACAGAATGGCTGCTCCAAACTGGGAGGAGTGGATGGTAGCTCAGAGGGTTGTGTTCCAGCTAGAGGGATTTTGACAGGCTGGAGGAAGCACAGAATCACACAATGTTAGGAACTGGAAGGGGTCTTCAGAGGTCATTGAGTCATAGAATCATAGAATCAACCAGGCTGGAAGAGATTTCCAAGATCATCCAGTCCAACCTATCATCCAGCCCAAGACAATCAGCTAGACCATGGCACTAAGTGCCTCAGCCAGGCATTTCTTGAACACCTCCAGGGATGGCGACTCCACCACCTCCCTGGGCAGCCCATTCCAATGCCAATCACTCTTTCTGGAAAAACTTCCTCCTAACATCCAGCCTAGACCTCCCCTAGCACAATGTAAGACTGTGTCCCCTTCTGTTGCTAGTTGCCTGGCAGAAGAGCCCAACTCCAACCTGGCTACAACCTCCCCTCAGGTAGTTGTAGACAGCAATGAGGTCCCCCCTGAGCCTCCTCTTCTCCAGGCTGCGCACCCCTTGCTCCCTCAGCCTCTGCTCACAGGGCTGTGTTCCAGGCCTCTCACCAGCTTTGTCACCCTTCTCTGGACACATTCCAGTATCTCAACATCTCTCTTGAATTGAGGAGCCCAGAACTGGACACTACTCAAGGTGTGGCCTGACCAGTGCTGAGTACAGGGGCAGAATAACTTCCCTGGTCGTACTGGCCACACTGCTCCTGAGTGAGAGTTGGGATTTTTCAGCATGGAGAAGAGAAAACTCAGGAGAAATGTCATTAATGTGTACAAAAACCTGAAGGGAGCATGCAGAAGGAGCAGGGGCAGGCTCTTTTCAGTGGTGCCTTATGAAAGGATCAGAGGTGAAGGGCACAAATAGAAACATAAGAGGTTCCTTCTGAACATCATAAAACACCTTTTGAGTACTAGAGTGACCAAGCACTGAACAGGTTGCTCAGGGAATTTTTGGAGTCTCCATCCTTGCAGATATTTAACAAAAAAACCCCCATCTGGACATGGTCCTGGGCAATCATCTCTAGATGGTCCAGCTTGTGCAGCAGAGGTTGGACCAGAGGACCTCCAGAGGTCTTCTCTAACCTTAACTTGTGTTTTATTCTGTGATTCCATGGAGAAGTTTATGAATATTTAGTCTTAGGTAATCAAAACATGGATTACTAATTTTTTCTTGAGAAAGCTCATAGATCTCATTCCTTCAAGACTGTACTGATTTTTTTCAGTCTAGGGAAGTCATTAATGCATACTTTCCACATGAGTTATGATACATAACAAACTCAGTCCAAACCTATGGTGTGTAGTGCCCCAGAAAGAAATGCAGTGATAGCTTCTTGTCATGAGCATTTTTGTAGCTAAAGCAAAGAGGCCCAGCAAATAATGGCAGTAAACAAGACAGGAGTAATTTCTCTTTAAGCTTTTAATACCAATAAATAAAAGTAAAAAGGTTTTGAGTGGAATCTAAGCACTTGCATGTTTAGCCGTGGAAAACACCAAGTCTTTATGACAATGGCAGTGGAACCAGCAACGCAAACTGTCTTTACCAACATGAGCTGTGGGCTGTGGGCTGGTTCATCTCCTTCCTTGATGATTTTTTAAACACTTGTTCTATTACAACTGTCAAAGGATGATGCTGGTATATGTGTAAAGAAAGAGGTTTTAGAACAGTCTAACCGATTCTAATGAAAAGCAGTATTCAACAGCAAAGAAAAATACTAGTGTGCACTTTACACATTCAGTGGAGCTGTCAGGAGGCATGGGAGTGTTTGCATAACAAAGGTGCATTTATTAAAGCTGAAACAGTCTGCATGCATCACAGTAGGGAAATAGTTCTACTATGAAACACTGATGGTTCCAGAGTGTGGGGGTTTTTTGTTGTCTTGGGTTGTTTTGTTTTTTTAAGATATAAACTCATTTTATAGAAGGAAAAATCTTGTTCTTTACACAAGCTTCAAGTATATCTAAGTTTTCCAGGAGTTTTAGGATTCTGTTTGTCCTGTAGGGAATGTAATGTCATTCAGGTTACACTACTAAGGAAAAGAAAACATAGCTGTTCTACTGAACTACTGTAGTACTCCCTTCCTGTAGGACAAGAGGAAGTTTGCAGTCTCTTGCACTTTGGCACATGCTCTCAATGAGTTTATTAATGCTGCTGTTGGCTCTGTGTCAGACTGAAACCTGGATAAGCATGAAATGGCTCACTTCAGCTTGGGTCCTGCAGCTAGATTTCTGAAAGATAATTTGGTGGTATTTTACATCCCTACTGTCTGCAGGAGCTCTGTTCTCTCTTTAAAATCCTCTCAATTTTTTTCAGACTTAGAGAAGAAAAGGACATGTATTTATATGGGTGCTCTTAACCATAGAATCGTAGAATCAGTCAGGTTTGGAAGGGACCACAAGGATCAGCTAGTTCCAACTCCCCTGCCATGGACACAGACACCCTACCCTAGAGCAGGCTGGCCACAGCCTCATGCAGCCTGGCCTTAAACACCTCCAGGAACGGGGCCTCAACCACCTCCCTGGGCAATCCATTCCAGGCTCTCACCACTCTCATGCTCAACAACTTCCTCCTCACGTCCAGTCTGAACCTACCCATCTCCATCTTCACTCCATTCCCCCTAGTCCTGTCACTCCCTGACAGCCTAAAAAGTCCCTCCCCAGCTTTTCTATAGGCCCCCTTCAGACACTGGAAGGCCACAATAAGGTCACCTGGGAGTCTCCTCTTCTCCAAACTGAACAGCCCCAACTCTGTCAGTCTGTCCTCATAGCAGAGGTGCTCCAGCTCTCTGATCGTCCTAATTTGTAAGGTCTTTGGGATATGGACTCTAGATGCCTCAATTTTTTTTTTTTCTGCTACATTGTAAATAACAAATAAGGTTTCTCTTTTTTACTGGTCAAAGCAGTTAGAACACTACAGCTGCTTTACATAAAAGACATCACTGTTCTCATGCAGTTTCTTTAGAATAACCCCAAGCAGGCAATGTGGGCACAAACTGGCCAGAGAGCAGCCAGGAAGAAAGGGACCTGGGGGTACTGGGAGATAGTAGGCTGAAGATGAGCCAGCAGTATGCCCAGGTAGCCAAGACAGCCAGTGGCATCCTGGCCTGGATCAGGAACAGTGTGGCCAGCAGGACAAGGGAGGTTGTTCTGCCCCTGTACTCAGCACTGGTCAGGCCACACCTTGAGTCCTGTGTCCAGTTCTGGGCTCCTCAATTCAGGAGAGATGTTGAGGTGCTTGAACGTGTCCAGGGAAGGGCAACAAAGCTGGTGAGGGGCCTGGAGCACAGCCATGTGAGGAGAGGCTGAGGGAGCTGGGGTTGTTCAGCCTGGAGAAGAGGAGGCTCAGGGGTGACCTCATTGCTGTCTACAACTACCTGAAGGAAGGCTGTAGCCAGGTGGGGGTTGGTCTCTTCTGCCAGGCAAGCAGCAACAGAACAAGGGGACACAGTCTCAAGTTGTGCCAGGGGAGGTCTAGGCTGGATGTTAGGAGGAAGTTCTTCCCAGAGAGAGTGATTTGCCATTGGAATGGGCTGCCCAGGGAGTTCTCTTCCAACCTGGTTGAATCTGTGATTCTATGATTTGTTCTATTGCAGTTTGTTTTCAGCATGCTCAGAAAAGATTTTGTAGGAACATTGAAGAATTAATCAGGAAAAAGGAATCCTCCCATTTTGATAGTATTTTAACAGCTTCTGCTTGATGAAATAGAGTCCTTATATATTTCTGAACCCAGTTAAAATGCTCAGTATGGATAGACTGCCTGGTTTTCATTTATTTTTTTTTCTTTCCTTGATGGGAACATCTGGGATTATGGTTTGGAAATATCTCTATTCATCCAAGGAGTGATGAAGAGGGGATAAAAGTTTCATATTTGACAAAGGCTATCGATATAGTCACAATCAATGCTATTTTTAAAGGTTTTGGTGTTTGGTTGTTGTTGTTGTTTTTCTATTGTTGCTGGGTTGTGGGGGTGTTTTTTTGTACCAGTATGCATATAAGTATATCTGCTTTAGATGTCTCTTCATATGCCAAAACATTTTCATATATGTTTCTTGTAAAACTGGAAAGCAGACACAACTGGTGGAACCATATTAAGCACTCAAAGAGGCCTCTTCCTTCCTGCTTATATTCAGTTGTTGTAACAATACCACATAAACTATCTTGTCCTGCTGTCATTTTCTGCCATAAAAACAGTCTGATACTATCTATATATAAATTCCAGCATCTGAACTCCATGTGCTGGATGCAGTTGTTACTTTTTTGCTAAGAATATTTCAATTGGGGAAAAAAATGATGTGACAAAATCAGGGTATTTCTGGTACAATTTGTTTACTGAATAAACATTACACTTTTGTATTCACAAAGTACAGCCCCCCTCCTTCCTGCAGGAAGTTCAGGTTTTCACTTTTCCCTCTTTCTCATTTTGGCAGTACAAAAACATCCTTTAGAGTCATCATACTGGAGAAATTCCTATACAGGTCATAGAATCACAGAATCAACCAGGTTTGAAGAGACCTCCAAGATCATCCAGTCCAACCTAGCACCCAGCCCTGTTCAATCAACTAGACCATGGCACTAAGTCCCTCAGCCAGGCTTTTTTTGAACACTTCCAGGGATGGTGACTCCACCACCTCGCTGGGCAGCTCATTCCAATGCCAATCACTCTCTCTCCGGGAAGAACTTCCTCCTAACATCCAACCTAGACTTCCCCCAGCACAACTTGAGACTGTGTCCCCTTGTTCTGTTGCTGCTTGCCTGGGAGAAGGGACCAACCCCCACCTGCCTACAGCCTCCCTTCAGGTAGTTGTAAACCGCTATTTGATCACCCCATAACCTCCTCTGCTCCAGGCTGCATACCTCCAGCTCCCTCAGCCTCTCCTCACAAGGCTGTGTTTCAGGTCTCTCATCAGCTTAATCGCCCTTCCCTGGACACCTTCCAATATCTCAACCTCTCTCTTGAATTGAGGAGCCCAGAACTGGACACAGCACTCAAGGTGTGGCCTGACCAGTGTTGAATACAGGGGAAGAATAACCTCCCTTGTCCTACTGGCCACACTATTCCTGATCTAGGCCAGGATGCCATTGGCTTTCCTGGCCACCTGGGCACACTGCTGGCTCATCTTCAGCCTACTATCTCCCAGTACCCCCAGGTCCCTTTCTTCCTGGCTGCTCTCCACCACTCTGTCCCCAGCCTGTAGCACTGCCTGAGGTTGTTGTGGCCAAATTTGAATTGGTCTTTAAAAAAATCTAAAAGTAATCTTACTATTTGCAAACATTCTTGTTTCAACCTTAGTATATTTTCACCAGCCATTCAGCTGGTAGCCGAGTCGAAACAAGTTGATTTTCTAAGTGAGCCTCACTTTTAGGGAAATGAACACCATGATAAATAAGTTAAAGCTTGCATTAGACTTAATGACTCATCTCAAAACACATCATACTGGTAATGTGTAACTCATTTTATGCTATCCAGGGAAATCCTGTGCCTAGCCCAAAGGAAAATCTGTTCTGTTTTGTTTCGTTCTGTTTTTCTGGACGTTTAGAAAAGGGGCAGAGACGCCAAAAGAAAATTATCAGGCATGTGTCCTGCTTTACAAAGTGCTTGTGGTAGCTGCAAAGAAACCTGCCTTCTTGCTTAGGCCAGTCATCTGAACAAGGAAGGGAGAACGTGTGTGATCATACAGCCCCGGGGAAAGCAGTGACAAAATTATACACAGAAATCCCAGTCACCTCACTGAATACACTCTGCAAAATGGCTATGATTATTGGGAATCATAAGAGAGCTGGAAAGTGATTAAGAAGGTGGGAAGAAATGTCAGTCATACTCAGATGCTTACAGTAGTACTGAAACCTCTGCTTATTGACTTACGTAGGATCTCAGATTTCTTCAAGGATAGAAGCTGTTCTTTGAAACACTGCCTGCTTTCCTGGGTGTGCTAGCTTGAAGCTAGCTGGAATAGTTTGGTGAGAAGAATTAGATTATAGGCTGTGAAAAGGAAACAATGGTGATGTCTACTGCACTCATAGGCTTGCTGAGATGGATAAAAACAAGAATACATAGATAAAACAGTTGCTCTCTGGTTCCTTTCTTTCTAACCTGCTGCCTATGTAACCAATGTCTGCTTTCTAACCCATTTGGCCAATTCTCCAAACTCACCTGGAGTACTGTGTGCAGTTCTGGAGCCCCCAACACAAGAAGGACATGGAACTGCTGGAGTGAGTCCAGAGGAGAGCCACGAAGATGATCAGAGGGCTGGAGCACCTCTGCTATGAGGACAGGATGAGAGAGTTGGGGCTTTTCAGCCTGGAAAAGAGAAGGCTTCGAGAAGACCTTAGAGTGGCTTTCCAGTATCTGAAGGGAGCTTTACCCCTCATCCTGTCATTACAAGACCTTGTAAATAGTCCTTCCCCAGCCTTCCTGTAGGCTCCCTTCAGATACTGGAAAGCCACTCTAAGGTCTCTTCAAATCCTTCTCTTCTCCAGACTGAAGAGCCCCAACTCTCGTAGCCTGTCCTCACGGCAGAGCTGCTCCAGCCCTCTGATCATCTTTGTGGCCCTCCTCTGGACTTGCTCCAACAGTTTCATGTCCCTCTTGTGTTGGGGGCTCCAGAACTGTGCCCAGTACTCCAGGTGGGGTCTGATGAGAATAGAGTAAAGGGACAAGAACAAGAATTATAGGTAAAATATTTAAACAGAAATAGCTCCTGGTGACTTAAAGATGAGGATACACAACTGATCTGGAGCTTCTTCTTTTTCTTCTTTTCTTCTCCTTCTTCTTCTTCTTCTTTTTTTTTTTTTTTTTTTTTTTTTTAATATACTCTCAGAATCACTTTGCAAAAAAGGTCAAGAAAAGCAAAGAGTTTAATAACCGTTTCTCAGCATGATAGGTAGAAAAGTTCAGCCAATGTTTGGGTCTTCTGAATTGCTGTCCACTGGTCACATTAGATTGCACTGTCAATGGCAAGGAAAAGAGCTATACACTAATAGGTGCTTAACAGGAATTTATCCCCAGGAGCTAATTTCACTACCTTTAAACTAAGAGTAATAATAACTGCTGCTCAGTTAAGACATACGTAACAGTATTATACTTCAGAGAGATTCATTTGGCTGATACTAGCATGTTAAATGGTGTGTGACCATTGGTAAACAGGTGTAAAATTTCAAGCCTTTCAGTTGGAAAATGAAAAGGTAGAAATAGAGACAAAATTAAGTGAATAGTTTCTTTGCGCCTGTGCCTTTATTTCTAAAGTGATGTAAAAGCACTACATGTATCCAAACTTTGCAAATCAAAGGAAGGAAAATGCGATGAGTTTGGGGCATCTACTGTATAGTGACAGAAAATTTGACACCAGACAGCACTGTCAAACCTCAAAAAGTTACACATTCCATAGAAGCTCCGTGACAAAGGGGAAAAAATAAGGGCATAGAGAATCATAGAATCATAGAATCAGTCAGGATTGGAAGGGACCGGTCTGCCAACTGCCTTTTGAATATGGTAAAAATAAATTGAGGAAACTAGGGACTAAGGCAATGACAAAAACCAAAAAATCTCCAGCTTTGCTCCATTCCCCCCCAGTCCTGTCACTCCCCGAGAGCCTAAAAAGTCCCTCCCCAGCTTTTTTGTAGGCCCACTTCAGATACTGGAAGGCCACAAGAAGGTCACCTGGGAGCCGGAGCCTCCTCTTCTCCAGACTGAACAGCCCCAACTCTTTCAGTCTGTCCTCATAGCAGAGGTGCTCCAGCCCTCTGAGCATCCTCGTGGCCCTTCTCTGGACACACTCCAGCATCTCTACATCTCTCTTGTAACAGGGGCTCCAGAACTGAATGCAGTACTCCAGGTGAGGTCTCAGAAGAGCGGAGTGGAGGGGGAGAATCACCTCCCTCGACCTGCTGGCCACACTTCTCCTGATGCAGCCTAGGATCTGGTTGGCCCTCCAGACTGCAAGTGCACACTGCTGGCTCATGTTGAGCTTCTTGTCCACCAGCTCCTCTAAGTCATTCTCCTCAGGGCTGCTCTCCAGCCAGTCACTGCCTAGCCTGGATTTGTTTCTGGTATTGCCTCGACCCAGATGCAGGACCTTGCACTTGGTCTTGTTGAACTTCATGAACTTCAATTTGCGTGTGCCCACCTCTGTAGCCTGTCCAGGTCCCTCTGCATGGCATCCCTTCCCTCCAGCGTGTCTGCTGCACCACACAGCTTGGTGTCATCAGCAAACTTGCTGAGGCTGCACTCAACGGCTCTGTCCATGGCCAACAAAGATGGTCCCAGGACTGATCCCCAAGGGACACTGCTTGTCGCCGGCCTCCACTTGGACATGGAGCCATTGACAGCCACTCTTTGGATGTGGCCATCAAGCCAGTTCTTTATCCATCTCATGGTCCACCCATCAAACCCACGTTTCACCAGCTTGGAGACCAGGATGTGGTGCAGGATAGTATCAAAGGCTTTGCTCAGGTCCAGGTAAATGACATCATGATCTTGGAGGTCTCTTCCAACCTGAATGATTCTGTTTCTATGCCAAGCTACTGTGGTAAGACAGTTGGTTTAGTAAGAGGAGACTAGATGTTTAAGTTCCCCAGCAAGATGCTATAATGACTATTTTGAAAGCAGCTGAGTGGCATGCAGTGAAAAACTCAAAAGGGGTGAATAAGAGCAGTGGTCAAACAAGTATTTACTCTGCAGCACCTACAAATGAGGCTCTGTTTCTTCCCATTACACTGCAACTATTGTGAAGCATAACTTAACATCTATTTTTATTACTCTCTTGCAAGGTATGTAGGGAAAAACCAGGTCCAGCCCAGCTAACTGAAGGAAATCCAAAAAACCACGAATGCTTTGAATTTGTTGTCTCTATTTTAATAAGGGTTTTTTTTTCAGACATAGTTCTACCAATGACCTATTTCAGAGAAACCAAGCAAGAAATGACTTTTGAATTCATACTCAGCTATGTTAACACATCAGATGTCAGGATTTATATTCATCCAAATAACTTAGAAACTTGCTGAAATGCCCACAAATGACGGAGCAAGAGTCACATTCTAAATTATTTGGGTAATGATTTCTGATTTATAGCTTTAAAAATTACAGATGGTTCATGTAGCAAAATGGTGACATTTACTGACTATGTTTTGGGAGTCACTCATCTGTTCTAGCTTAATATGCCATTTCATTAAAGTCATATGTTCCCTCACTGCTAAAACAAGAACTTGATTGTTAGAAGAGGAAACCTAGCAAATCACACAAGTTTAGTACAATCTCCTGTCAGCTGTTTTTTTTTACTGTAAGAACATTTTGCTTCGAAGGATAAAACTTTACAGATTTTCCAGAGGATGTTAATTTATGTTGCAATTGATTTCACCTGACTTCAGAGACCACACCTTGAGTCCTGTGTCAACTTCTGAGCTCCTCAATTCAAGAGAGATGTTGAAGTACTGGAATGTGTCCAGAGAAGGGAAACAAAGCTGGCGAGGGGCCTGGAACACAGCCCTGTGAGGAGAGAATAAGACAGCTGGGGTGTTTAGCCTGGAGAAGAGGAGGCTCAGGGCAGACCTCATTGCTGTCTACAACTACCTGAAGGGAGGCTGTAGCCAGGTGGGAGTTGGTCTCTTCTGCCAGGCAACCAGCAACAGAAGAATAGTCTCAAGTTGTGGAGGGGGGAGGTCTAGGCTGGATGTTAGGAGGAAGTTCTTGCCAGAGAGAGTGATTGGCATTGGAATGGGCTGCCCAGGGAGGTGGTTTAGTCACCATCTCTGGAGGGGTTCAGGAAAAGCCTGTCTGAGGCACTTAGTGCCATGGTCTAGTTGACTGGGTAGTGCTGGGTGCTAGGTTGGGCTGGATTACCTTGGGGGTCTCTTCCAAACTGTTTGATTCTATGATTCTATGTCTAGATTGGTCACCCTAAGCTTGTACAGCTAGTTGAAAGGTTGATTCCAAAGCATCTAAGGCATCTAACCTGTCTTGCACATACATCTCAAGATGAGGTTATTTACCTTGGGAGGCATTTTTCCCTGCATTGAGATAAAAGACTCTATGAGCCTAGACGAATTGACTCAGATGTCTAAGTTGTAGACATCTGAGTTAAATATGATTCTCAATCACAGGTTAAGTGAATTCCTGTGAAATTAATGAAATACTCTTTTTTATTATTATTATTTTCCTGTTCTGCAGCAAGTTTTAACATGGTCTCAGTTCTTTGAGAAGGCAAGAGTAGGATGAGTAATATGCATGTTGGGTTTGATTCTCCTCTTTCCCTACCCCCATAATAGATAAAATAAACTTATTTTCCTTGTCCACTTCTGATGGTTTGGGTGTTACCTGTCGTCCCCCCCCCCACACACACACAGATTACGAATCACCCAGACTAGACTCAGCTACTCTAGAAATTGAATGAAGCTTTATATTTAGAGCTTACTACAATATACAAGCAGATATTTACAATATCTACAGCTATAGAGAGAAATACAGAAGTTAAAAAGTAATACAGAAACACAACAGCCCTCCCAGAAGCTAGAGTCCCCAGGAGGGGCTCCCAACCACCCTTCCACCTTCCTCACACTCCTCTACCTTACCTCAGATAGAATAGAATAGAGTAGAATAGAATAGAATAGAATAGAATAGAATAGAATAGAATCAACCAGGTTGGAAGAGACCTCCAAGATCATCCAGTCCAACCTATCGCCCAGCCCTATCCAGTCAGCTAGACCATGGCACCAAGTGCCTCAGCCAGGCTTTTCCTGAACACCTCCAGGGACAGTGACTCCACCACCTCCCTGGGCAGCCCATTCCAATGCCAATCACTCTCTCTGCCAACAACTTCCTCCTGACATCCAGCCTATACCTCCCCTGGCACAACTTGAGGCTGTGTCCCCTTGTTCTGTTGCTGGTTGCCTGGGAGAAGAGACCAACCCCCACCTGACTAGATCTTGCCTTATGTTTAAGGTAGTTTTGAGGGTCGGCCAGGGGGGATAGAAAGCAGGTGGATTAGTCACACAGATGGTAGGTTAGGTTAGAGAGCAAGAAAAGTTCAGCCCTAAGCCCAGACAGTGACTGCCTTATCTGTATTATTGTTCTTGTTCTTATACACCTCAGCAAGCCTATGAATGAAGTAGACATCACCATTGTTTCCCTTTCACAGCCTGTAATCTAACTCTTCTCATCAAAACATGCTAGCTAGGCTCAAACTGGCACACCACTCTTTAAGGAAAGCTCATCTATATTGAAATGTAAGATCAGTTTTCACACTGCTGCAGTAGAGAGAGCTCCTGCAGTGTGGCTTAAACAGAAGATGTGCCGTTCAGGAGTGCAAGGAAGGAGGACAAATGTGTAGTCTAAAGCCTAAATATATATATTCATCCTTACACTATAAGAGAGAGAGAACTTCAGGATAGATAAAAGCATTCTTTCAGTCCTTAATATGCACTTGATCTAAAGCCTTATATTGCTATATTGAATCTTTTAATATGAGCTTAATGACAATCCAGACATAATGGAAGAAAATTCATTGAACTGGAACTCTGCTTCTATTTTCCTGTACAGCAAGAACTCATAGAAATGATAAGAGGCTTGAAGTAGAAATTTATCTTACCTAAAAATGCTCTTTGACTTTATTAGTGCTTAGTCCTTGCTGTTTTTGTCATAGACATTCCTATCATAATTGAAAAAAATAATGAGTGTTAAGAAATAAATTTATGTAATTGATCTCTTTCCTCATTGAAAAGGGCTGGAGCTTTTCTTCAAGGAGCCAATGGCATCCTGGCCTGGGTCAGGAACACTGTGGTCAGTAGGGCAAGGGAAGTGATTCTGCTACTGTACTCAACACTGCTCAGGACACACCTTGAGTCCTGTCCCCAGTTCTGCGCTCCTCAAATCAAGAGATATGTTGAGATAATAGGTGTCCAGAGAAGGGTGACAAAGGTGGTGAGGGGCCTGGAGCACAGCCCTGTGAGGAGAGGCTGAGGGAGCTGGAGTTGTTCAGCCTGGAGAAGAGGAGGCTCAGGGGTGACCTCATTGCTGTCTACAACTCCCTGGAGGGAGGTTGTAGCCAGGTGGGGATCAGTCCACTCTCCCAGGCAACCAGCAACAGGACAAGGGGACACAGTCTCAAGTTGTGGTGGGGGAGGTCTAGGCTGGACGTGAGGAGGAAGTTCTTCACCGAGAAAGTGATTGGCATTGGAATGGGCTGCCCAGGGAGGTGGTGGAGTCACCGTCCCTGGAGGTGTTCAGGAAAAGCCTGGCTGAGGCACTTAGTGCCATGGTCTAGTTGACTGGATAGGGATGGTTGATAGGTTGGATTGGATGATCTTGGAGGTCTCTTCCAACCTGGTTGATTCTATGATTCTATGACTCAGTTTCTATGATCTCCTCTTGTCTTTGAACACTGAGTACTATCACTACTGAGCTGCTTATAGTTGTTGAAATAACTGCAATCACTTTAATCTCTGAATTGAAACAAATTGTCCTCCAAGCAATTGGACCTCCTTGTTCATGTCAATACTGTATCTGCTTATTGCAAGTTCAATTAAGAGGCAACATTAGATAAGATTAATTTTCCTGTTTTCCAGTTTTATATATAGCAAGACAATAAGGGTAAATGACCACCTTTAATTACAGAGCATGTTTTCCAGTGTCTTCTCTGCCATACACCTACTACAGACAGATTTATGTACCAATCTGAAATAGTGACAGAGGCTGATTTTTATAGACATAATTTAAAAAAGTGTTCACCATGGTTTGAAAATCCACAGACACTTCACAGTATCTAACTTCACTTTTTCAACAGTAGTTAACCCAGATTATCCAATAACATTTCGTGGAACAGGTTCTGTCAACCCACACTGGACTTAGATTTTATGAAAAGTACAGCGATGACTGTGTTGAGATTTTACAAGGTATTCATTATGATTTGGAATAAGAAATCATCTTTCTGGATATAATTCTTCCATTTTCCACAACAGAAACAGTGACTACACAGACAGCTACATCCATTGGTGATAAAATAGACATAGCACTGAATTATTCTAGGTTTATGCAGATTCATTGTATGTTAATGAAACTACATCCATGTAAATATGGTTTATCACCAGCATATGCTCACCTTTGTAATTTAGATATAGAATGATATAGAATCATAGAATCAACCAGGTTGGAAGAGAACTCCAAGGTCAGCCAGTCCAACCTAGCACCCAGCCCTGTCCAATCAACTAGACCATAGCACTAAGTGCCTCATCCAGGCTTTGCTTGAACACCTCCAGGAACGGTGACTCCACCACCTCCCTGGGCAGCCCATTCCAATGCCAATCACTCTCTCTGCCAACAACTTCCTCCTGACATCCAGCCTATACTTCCCCAGGCACAACCTGAGACTTTGTCCCCTTGTTCTGTTGCTGGTTGCCTGGCAGAAGAGACCAACCCCCCACCTGGCTACAGCCTCCCTTCAGGTAGTTGTAGGCAGCAATGAGGTCCCCCCTGAGCCTCCTCTTCTCCAGGCTAAACAACCCCAGCTCCCTCAACCTCTCGCAGGGCTGTGTTCCAGGCCTTTCACCAGCTTCATTGCCCTTCTCTGGACGTGTTCCAGTATCTCAACATCTCTCTTGAATTGAGGAGCCCAGAGCTGGAGACAGTGCTTAAGGTGTGGCCTGACCAGTGTTGAGTATAGGGGAAAAATAACCTCCCCTGTCCTACTGGGCACACTGGTCCAGGCCAGGATGCCATTGGCTTTCCTGGCTGCCTGGGCACACTGCTAGCTCATGTTCAGATTTTATGGGATAGATTCATGGTTTAAAATGTATTATCTCCTATCAATGGTAAGTCTTTGTCTATATGTATTGAACTGATTCTAGCTCTGGCTAGCAATACCTAAGATTCACTGAATGCTCGCTAAAGTTTTGTTTGTCTTCTTGTTTTATATTTAAATATTTAACATCACTAGAGTTATTTTTATAGACTCATTGTAGTGGGATAGCAATTGTTCTTGCTGAGAAGTATATGAAAAGATTAATGGGTTGCAACTCAGTACCTGCTGAAGCTTCAAGCAAAATCATTTATGCATTCTTAACACACTTATCTTTGAATTTACTCCCCAGCAAAAACTATTATCTAAGGTGAAAGAATTCATTGACTTGTAATAGTAATCATGCTATCTGGATTTCCAGGTAATATTATGCATATTATTGGTGTTGAGGATAAGATAAAGACAGCAAAAGATCAAAATGAGCTGAGGCTAACCATAGAGGTCAATGTGAAAGAGACTGTCTTATACAAATACATCAGTGGCAAATGAATTACTGGGAAGAAAAGTAGATCTATTAAAAGGATAAAATAGTGCATGCAATGAAATAAATGGCAATTTAGAAATAGCTGACTTTATTTTCATGTTAAAATTCTCTTCAGAAAAGAAGTAATACGGATAATTAGCACCAGGAATAGGTAAAGAGATTTTCAAGGATGTGAAGGACAAAGGGTGTCCTACTCTCTGCAAGTAAGCAACAGTCAAGAGCCCATATTTTGGTATACTTACTAAACAACAGAGACAATGGGTAGGAATTTTCATCCTAAAGAGAAGTCAACACAGTTTTTCTCCTATGTAAAGGGTAGCTACAAAGAGGATGAAGGCTTTCTTTTCACAAGAAGCTATATGGAGATGTCAAGGGACAATTGATAAGTTTCAATTGACAGTTGAAAGTTGCACAGGGAAAGGTTTTATCTTGATATAATATGGAAATTTTTACAGTGACAGCAATCTCTGGAACAGCTTCCTCAGGGACGTGATGGAGTCGCCATCAAGGCACATATAAAGACACAACTGGATAGGATGTTAAATAATCTTATCTAGGCCTCCTTTTGTATGAAATGTTGGTGATGGTGTGGATGTCACCTGCCTCCCCACCCCCCTCTTATCACCCAGACTAGACTTAGCTGAGCTGGAAACTAAGAAATGAAGCTTTGTATTTACAGCTAGCACAATATACAAGCAGATATTTACAGTATCTACAGCTATAGACAGAAATATACAAGTTTTAAAAGTAATACAGAAACACAACCGTCCTCCCAGAAACCAGAGTCCCCAGGAGAGGCTCCCAACCACTCTTCCACCTCTTTTCCACCCCTCTACCTAATCCCAGACTTTGCCTTACATTCAAGGTGAGTTTGGAAGATCAGCCAGAAGTGGTAGAGAGCAGGATTAGTTACACAGACAACAGGTTATGGAGAAAAGTGCAGGCACCCAGACACACAGCCACTGTGTTATCTGTGTTTATGTTCTCGGTTTTATACATCTCAGCAAGCCTATGAGTGAAGTAGACATCACCATTGTTTCCTTTTCACAGCCTATAATCTAATTCTTCTCACCAAAATGCCCCAGCTAGGCTCAAACTAGGACAGACCAGATAATCTTTTGAGGTCTCTTCCAAATTTATCTGTTCTATGAGTGCATGTTTCTGTTTCTGAAGAGTCAAGGATAATAAGGAGCAGGAGCACAGAAGCAAATGCAAGCTTAGGTAGTTTTCTTTTTTTTTCCCCTTTTAAAAAGAGGAAGAAATGAACATGGTGGGCAGAGTTTCACTCATGTGACTTCCATTCAAGTCATCTTAGAAATGATCTTCCAGCAGGAGGATCACAAACACCTCCTGAGAAGCAAGCAGCATGGAATTATAAGGAGTCATTCCACTTTACAAACTGTGTTAATTTTCTACACAAGATTTGTTGATAAAGCCTTCCTGGTTTATAAAATTATGAATAGAATAGAATAGAATAGAATAGAACAGAACAGAATCAGCCAGGTTGGAAGAGACCTCCAAGATCATCCAGTCCAACCTAGCACCCAGCCCTATCCAGTCAACTAGACCATGGCACTAAGTGCCTCATCCATGCTTTTCTTGAACACCTAACAGCAACGGTCAAACTCAAAACAAAAAATTCAGTCACACAAGAAGGAAGAGCTCTGAGGTGAGAAATAAGTATTCTATGCCTGCTATACTAGTTTGAAGTGTTTGTTTTCATGTAACTTGTAAGAAATTAACTTTCATCAGCTGAATATGTGTGACTGACATCTTACCACTGAATGCAGAGCATGCGGTGGGCATCCACATCTTACATTAAAGAGATTATTCACTTGTGCTTTCAATGCTTTGCAGCAGAAGTATGCATACAGCATGTTTATAACACTGGGCTTGATGTGAATTTAACAGGACATCTTTCTGAGAGGAGAAGATGAATTGTCACACAAATCATTTCATATCACACTCAAAGGCCTCATTCTGAACAGATCCAGAAACTAACACGACCCTCAAGGTGTATTAATGATATATTGTCTTCTTATTCTCACTGGCTGTTCACAACCTCTCCACTGAAACAGGTGTCCCAGCAGTCAGAGTCTGGGTGCAAATTATACTGCTGAGAATAAGACAAATATTAATAGTAACCTGTTCTGAAAAGCAAGATCTTGACCCATGGCAATCCATCTGCAGCTGTCTAGAGTATACACCTTCAGAAGGAATCAACAGAAATATTTAGAGAGATACAGAGGACTCCAAAGGAGAAAATATTTAAGTTAGTTCATGTAAGAGAAGCACAGAAACTTGTTAGATGTGTGAAGGAAATATATAAGTTATTTCATGTAAGAGAAGCACAGAAACTTGTTAGATGTGTGAGCTACACAGAAGATGCATTTTAGCTATATTGACAGTCTTTGCTACATGACCCTTTCTCATGGTAGTGAGACAATGGCTACTAATATCCAATCTCACTGAAGAGAGGGGCTCTTAACATAGGTGTAACTGTATCAGATCATGAGAAATGCATCTTCTCCATTCCTGTGAAAGGTGCTTTCAGGAAAGCTGGGAGTAAGTGATGTATAAGGCACATGCAGTTACCCTGACATATTGGGATGCACTCAAGCAGTTGTCTATGAGCTGATGAAGCTCCCAGACAACCGGCAATAGAACAAGGGGACACAGTCTCAAGTTGTGCCAGGGGAGGTCTAGGCTGGATGTTAGGAGGAAGTTCTTCACAGAGAGAGTGATTTGCCATTGGAATGGGCTGCCCAGGGAGGTGGTGGAGTCACCATCCTTGGAGGTGTTCAAGAAAAGACTGGATGAGGCACTTAGTGCCATGGTCTAGTTGACTGGCTAGGGCTGGATGATAGCTTGGACTGGATGATCTTGGAGGTCTCTTGAACCTGGTTGATTCTATGATTCTATGATTCAAGCAATTGTCTATGAGCTGATGAAGTGGCCAGGATATATACTGCATGCTTTACATGTTCTGGATGCGTTGCACTGATTGCAGATGTTCAGCAGTCTATTATTCAAAACGTTGTAAGTCTTGGCCACTAACCAAAGCTGCATCTTAATGCTCAGATCACATCACTGGTGTTCAGAAATCCCAGAGAAGTGTTTTATGCTCATTGGTCTTAAAGCAAGGTGTCTCAGTCTGGAGGAGGCAGACTGAAAATGTATCCATCCAGAGGAGAGAGATTTGTTTATATGTTCCCTTGTCATGGAACTAAGGCATGAGCGGAGCCAAATATCAGAAGTGAGACTATTTATTGAAGGGTAAAGTGAATGGAACAGAGAAAGAAAGAGAAGGGGTGAGAAAAGAGAGCAGGAAAGGAGCTATATTATGGCATCACACCCCCTGCTGCCCACCCCCCACCCCCCTCCTCCTTTTTGGCTGGAGGAGACCTGAGGAAGGCTGCTGCTGCCTTGGCTTGGAGGAGGTGTCTCCAGGTTCATACTTGTTGGCTTGTGCTGTCCTTGGCTGAAGGAGGGGAGGGAGAGCAGATTCCAGCCTGTAGAGTTTCTCAGTGGATTTCTTCTCCTCCACTTCTTCTTTTCCTCTTACATCAGGCAAAAGTTAGGGCACAGCATGGTCGGTGGTGGCAATGGAGAGAGGGTTCCTACGCTGCTGTTTTCAGCCTAGAAGTCCACGGTGATGCTTCCATTCACTCACTCTGTCACTAAAGCCAATATAGACTCAGAGTGTTATTCAATTTTTTGCTGCTCCCCTTGGCCCACACCCTAGTCACATTACTGCATAAGTGACTGCCATGTGTGCTATCCGTGGGCAGAGCTGGCCCATCAGGCAGGTTGTTTACAATGATCTTGTGCTTGTTGCACCTTCCAGGAGTCCTTGTGTCTGCAGGGATCCAGCACCAGCAGTAGGCTTTCCCCCTTTGCCCCACCACCTCTCGCTTCTCCAATACACATCCTTGAGCATTCAGGCAAACCACCCAGGATGTGGTTGCACTACACTTCTTGAGCAGCTGTTTGCTCAGGGGAGCAAAGGTGATTTTATCTCTGTTGATTTATACCTGCAAGAGAAACAAGATTTAGTTTCTAACAGAAGGGCTAAGACAAGCTGCCTGCCTTTCCCCTGCAGGTAGTGTGGCATGGTTTTGGACAATAAGAACTGGTGGAATTCATCACTTCAAATTATAGGAGTGTGGAGGCCAAGGGATTTGGAAGATTTAAACATTGTGACATGAACTCATTTCACCTACAAGACTGACATTATTATATCAATATCTGTGCCAGTATGAGCCTAGCTAGAATATTTGGTGAGAAGGACTAGATAATAGGCTCTACAGAAAAAAAATGCATTTTTTCAAACCCCTCAAAATCATGGCTTAGAGATCTGTCTCTTTCTCAGTGATTGCAAGAGTGCTCTAAGACAGCTTGAAACTCCAAACATAACTCCCTTACCTAAGTACTGAAAGTGGTTGTGACAGTTTAGCACAAGGGCTAGCCTGCGTGCTTCCCTGTAATGGGTTAGGAACCTCCCCCCCGCTACTTGAAGTTACCCAGACTAACTCAGACAGTTTGGAAGTAAGATCATGGAATCATAGAATCAACCAGGTTGGAAGAGACCTCCAAGATCATCCAGTCCAACCTAGCACCCAGCCCTATCCAATAAACTAGACCATGGCACTAAGTGCCTCAGTCAGTCTTTTCTTGAACACCTCCAGAGATGGTGACTCCACCAGGTGGTGTTTTAAGCCTACTTCTGCAGACTTACAACACCTAGAGAGTCCTCTTCATGTCAAAAAGTTATACCTGATACTATTTAGATGAAGTTATATTTACAGCACTGCAAAATGTACAAACATATATAGACAATATATACAACTATTTACAACTATATACAAGATAGAACTTACACAGAAAATCCTTATTCCCTCACAGACAAAATAAACAGCCTAGAAGGGCTCAAAGCTAACCCTCCTCCCCTTTCTGTTTCCTCCTTCCTCTATCTCAGAAACCTATACATAAAGCAGAAGCTTACATGTTAATTGCTGAAAGTAGATGTGAGGTGTCAAAACTGGTCTGGGTTAAAAGAACAGTGATTAGATCAAACCACACAGATCAGACAGAGAACTGAACAGGACAACATCCCAGGGGGAAGTGACCAAACACTGTTTGTGTTTTGACTTTTTATCCCTCTCAGCAAACCAATGAATGATATAGACATCATCATTATTTTCTTTTCACAACCAATGGTCTAATTTCTCTTATTAAAATATTATTAGCTTCAAACCAGCACATCCCCCAACACAAAAGTGAAGGGGAAAGTAACACAACTCAGGGTTGAGATAATTAGATGAGAGTTTAATCTAACATATGATACTACAATCACAATGCATAATTACCTTAGCTAATAATCTAATTAATCTAATGATACAATGCATGATTAGTTTAGCTTAGCCTATTTGAAGAAGAAGCACAGTGAAATAGAATCGTAGAATCATAGAATCATAGAATGGTTTAGGTTGGAAGGCACCTCAAGGATCATCCAGCTCCAACCCCCTGCCATAGGCAGGGACACCTCCCACTAGAGCAGGTTGCTCAAGGCCTCATCCAGCCTGGCCTTAAACACCTCCAGGGAGGAAGCAGCCACAACCTCCCTGGGCANAAATGCAGGTTAAAAAACAGCATAAACCAGAAAGCCAAACCCAGCAGCTACCTGACTGCCACTATTTCTGCCACTATGCCTGCAGAAAAGAGCCAACACCCAAGAGCCCAGAACTAGCAACCAGAACAGGAATCCTCCTATGTTGTAATCTGAACTTCAAGCCCCACAATAATTTGCTCTAGTTAGCACTTTCATTTTTTGAAGCTCAGATGATTGCAGCATGATATGAATAATAACAGCAGATTTGACTCAATTCATGACAGTCATGATGGTGAATATGGCATGAATAATAAAATTATTTACATTTGAAGTACAGAAGAATGAAATTCGAAGGGAAATGTGACAGTTTGAGTGTTGCCTGCCCCTCCACTCTTATGAAATCACCCAGACTGGACTCAGCAGCTGGAAATTAAGGAATGAAGCTTTATATTTACATCTTAGCACAATATACAAGCAGGTGTTTACAATATATACAGCTAGAGACAGAAATATACAAGTTAATAGTAATACAGAAACACAGCAGCCCTCCCAGAAACCAGAGTCCACAGGAGAGGCTCCCAAACACCCTTCCACCTCCTTTCCACTCCTCTACCTTATTCCAGACTTTCCCTTATGTGCAAGGTGAATTTGGAGGATTGGCATGGAGGGTTAGAAAGCAGGATTAGTTACATGGAAAGCAGGCCAAAGAGACAAGTACAGGCACCTGCTGTGACATAGACCCACTGTGTCGTCTGTGTTTTGTGTTCTTCTTTTTATAGATCTCAGGAAGCCTATGAGTGAAGTAAACATCACCATTGTTTCCTTTTCACAACCTGTAATCTAATTTCTTTCACTAAAATATTCCAGCCAACCTCAAACTAGTACACACAAAAAAAAAAAGCAAAGAGCAAAACCAAGGCCTTCTGTTCTCTGTTCTCCATGCAATACAGGAATAAATAGAACATTCCATGTGGAATAGTGTGCTTCTTTTTTGTGTTGCTCTGAAGGTCTTGGAAACCTTCAGTAGTGAGTGAATCACTCCTATCCCTGTAGAAGTTTAGGGGTTAATGTAGTCTAAACTAATGAGCACTGTTCATCATTTGACTTGGTTAATTTGTTCTTGATTTATTTATACCAAATAGAGAATGATGATTAAAGTAGGTAACACAGTGATTGAACTCAAGTCCTTTTCAAAATCCCAGTGAGGAAAGCACTGCTGTACCTTTTATCTATTGTGTTATAATCTTTTATTATATCTATACTCCACTTCACAGTTCTTTATTAACTCCCTGTACAACTATTTACTGTTCAGAATTACTTGAGGTGCCTTTCTGACTACAAGCATCCTGGCTCTGATGACCAAAAAAAAAAACATGTCAAAGAAGGTTGTCATTTGTGGAAGGCATTTTGAAAGATACTGAGGTAACCAACACATGAGAGTGACTTGCCATTGGAATGGGCTGCCCAGGGAGGTGGTGGAGTCACCCTCCCTGTAGGTGTTCAAGAAAAGACTGGATGAGGCATTTAGTGCCATAGTCTAGATGACTGGATAGGGCTGGGTAATGGGTTGGAATGTATGACCCTGGAGGTCTCTTCCAACCTGGTTGATTCTATGAAGCAAATTGTTATAGTGACATAAATCATGCCAAATAAACATTCAAATATTCCTAAATGAATAATGACACTCCTAAAATAAGGAAGTCAAGGAAAAAAGCTATTGTGAAAACATGTTCAGTACTTGTGATAATTCTCATTTTGTGTTCATTATCATTTTAATAAGAAACCTACATTTTAAGTTTAGGGTTAAGGTGTTTGTTTTGGTTTTGTTTTGGTATGGTTTTGGTTGGTCGGTGTTATGAAGAGAAAATTAATTAATGCAAGGTGGTATTCCCACACCCCCCCATATTAATATTGTTTATTAATGTTGATATTCAGAACTCTCACCACTCCCAACCACTAATTTTAATAATAATAACAGCTTCTTCTCACAGTCATGGAAACATTTTACAGATAAAAACTAGCAAAATATATAAACATTAATTGAACTGGAAGATTCCTGCAGCCAAATGCTGCTTGCTGTCAATATGCCGCTTGCCCACTAGATGGACTCAAGGAGCTCTTTCTGCTTATGGCAAAAGGTAATGGAGAATTACAAAGAGGCTTTTAAATATTTACTCTCAAAAATGTTATTGCCCAATTCACAGGGCTAGCCATAGTCTCAGACAGTGCCCAAACACTTTCAGGGAACTCTGTCTTGTCAGCTGCTGAGACTTGATCCTTCCCAGGCTTCTGGGGAAAGGAGGCAGACAATCTCTGACCTTGTCTCCTGGCTCCTCTAGACGATCTGTGTATCTCCAGGACTTCTAGTCTTAGCAGGAGACTTTCAGATGTATGTAGGATGTCTTGTGATGTGCAGTCTCAGCACAATGTCATGCTGGCTATGCAGGCTGATCTCACGGAGGTATTTAGAGTCTGTTCCTGGTAAACTCGTGACAGTGGAGTTTTCCAGGCAAACAATAAGGCAGTAAGCAATTGCAGCAGGCACAAATAGCATGTCAGAGCACACTGCTTTTACCTGCTTATCTCTTTTTATCAATGTAGGCCTAGATCAATTGCCCTTTGGACATAGAATAGCCAATCAGAATGGCAGTTAGCCAAGCTTGACCATATTAGGTAAAGCCATAGGCTTGCTTTACCCAAATTTGGGAAAAGCATAGGCCTTGCACACGGCAGGCACAAGCCAAGTGTGTGTAACTTGTTTACCACAGGACCAAGACAAGTCTGGGCAGGCCAGAGTCCTTAGACTTAGAGGCTTCAGGTTCTTTTGTCTTCTTTCTCACAGTTACTTCTCCCCATTACAGGAGGAAGAGCAGAAAGATGTTCCATCATGATATACAATTCCTACCCCTTTACCCTAGATATCTTATGTAACACTTTACAGTCACCCAGCTTTATTTTAAGAGGCTTAAAATAAGAAAATCCTCCTGGAGGCACTACTGAGACAGGAGAATAGTGAAGAGGTGATTGGGTACAATCAGCATGGCTTCACCAAGGGCAAATCCTGCCTGACAAACCTGGTGGCCTTCTATGAACAGGTCACAACATTAATACATGAGGGACGAGCAACTGATGTCATCTACCTGGACCTGATCAAGGTTTTTGACACTGTCCCACACCACATCCTGATCTTCAAGCTGGTGAAACATAGGTTTGATGGGTGGACCACGAGTTGGATAAAGAACTGGCTTGATGGCTGCATCCGGAGAGTGGTTTGGTTATGGGGTGTTGCATACCTTACTATTGTTTTTACTCTTTTAATGTCTATTGACAGTGATACTTAAGAGTGTTTGACATCTTAGAATCCTAGAATCCTAAACTGGCTTGAATTGGAAGGGACTTGAGAGATCATTTAGCCATTTAGCCCAACATCCCTGAAATGGGCAGAGACATCTTTCACTACATTTCCTTGTGCAAATTTCCATCCAAAGAGATTTTTAATAATTCCAGTAATGGAGCATCCACAAGTTTTCCAAAAATTCTGTTCCACTATCTCACCATCATCAGAAAATCAGAAAGAAATTCTTCCTCACACATAATCTGAACCTACCCTCTTTCAGTGTGCAAGTGTTGTCCCTTATCCTATTGCTAGGAACCCTGTTAAAAAGTCTGCCCCCATCTTTCTCATAGCCTTCCTGTACAAACACTGAAAGGCTACGATGAGGCTTCCCTGGAGCCTTTTCTTCTCCAGCCTGAAAAACCCCAACTTTCTCAGCCTGTGCTCATAGGAGAGGACTTGCAGCCCCCAGGTCATTTTTTGTAGTCCAATCTGGATGAACTCCAAGAGGCTCTTTCCTGTGCTGAGGACTCCAGAGCTGGACACAGAAAAGCAGATGCTGCCCATGCTGCTGCAGATGCTTGGGCTTCTGGGCTGTGAGCACTCATTGCCAGCTCCAGTCCAGCTTTTCCCCCACCAGTACACCCAAGTCCTTCTCCACAGGGCTACCCTCAGTCCCTTCATTCCCTAGTCTGTGCTGATTGGGTTGCCCCAATCCATGTGCAGGACCTGGCACTTGGCCTTGTTGAACAGAAGGAGGTTCACACAGGCCTACTTTTCAAGCTTCTCCAGGTCCCTGTGGATGCATCCTGTCCCTCCAGCATGTCCTATGCACTGCTTAGGTTGGTGTTGTCCACAAACTTGCTGAGGGTGCATTGATCCCAGTGTCCATGTCATTGGTAAAGGTACTAAATAGTGCTGGCCCCAGCAGGAGCCCTTGAACAGCACAACTCATTACTGGTTTCCACTTGGACATTGCTTTATTGACTATAACTCTTCTTTTAACCCCTGTTTACCCATACTCCCCACCAGAGAAGAGCCACAGTGCCATTAGGGGTGGGGCACAAGGCTGGAAGTCCAAACATTCTATCTCCCAGGAGACACCCATTCAGAGGCAGCCAGACCTGCACCCAGCAGGCATAACTGACCATGGCACTGCCAGCTCAGTGGCATCCATCCTCTGGCCCTTGGGCCCCCCTGCTTCCCCAGGTTCTCCAGCCATTTGTCTTCCCTACAGTCTCCTACAGCAGAGGTAAGGACTGAGCCCTATCCTGGCAGCCCAGGAACACACTCTGGGGAAATTCACAGGTCTCCCTCCTCCTCAGCTCCCTTCTAGACCCTCCTGCTCCATCTTAGGATGTGACCACCTACAAATGCTCAAGTATCTCTCCTTCACCCAACCTCTGCTAACATCCTGGGCAGCAGCAACAGCCTTTCCTTGCACTCTGGGCACCAGCAAACCACAAGACCATTTCCCAGTTCCACTTCCACCCCAGCTGATTGGCAACACAGCATTTTACAGATGGGGAAGGAAGGCTGCACATTATAATATCCCAGAGGATAATTCTTAATTGCTGTCTCTATTTTTATGTCTTTACTGAATATATATAAATCCCTATGCATAGATAAATCTATTAAAGGTGACTTGCTAAGTTTTTAATTTAAAAAATAAAATCCTTCTGTCCCACACTGTCCCTTTTTTTTTATGATCCTCAGTGAAGAGAAAATAATGCACCTGAGATCAGGAGTATTATAATTACCTTTTTAAGTACAAAATTAACATTTGAATAGATTGAAAACCGAAGAGCTCTTTATAAAACTCAAGTGAATAACCACATGAATCTCTCAGTCTGAGGCCAGCATCAGGAAAAAAAAAAAAGTCATGGATTTATATGTTTAGAACATAAAAATTTTTATCAGCTTATCCAGCTTATCTGCCTATACTGAAATATCTTATGAGAGTATCTGAGATACTAAAGTCACAAAATCTGAATCCTTTTGGGGATGTCTTGCTCAAAATCTCAGAAATTACAAAAAAGTATCTCTTGATATCATTAGCTTTAGAAGCATAGAATCACAGAATCATCTAGGTTGGATGAGACCTAAAAGATCATCCAGGCCAATCTAGCACTCAGCCCTGTCCAAACAACTAGACCATGGCACTAAGTGCCTCAGCCAGGCTTTTCTTCAACACCTCCAGGGACAGCGACTCCACCACCTCCCTGGGCAGCCCATTCCAATGCCAATCACTCTCTCTGGCAAGAACTTCCTCCTAACATCCAGCCTAGACCTTCCCTGGCACAACTTGGGACTGTGTCTCCTTGTTCTGTTGCTGGTTGCTTGGAAGAGAAGCCCAGCCCCCACCTGGCTACAGCCTCCCTTCAGGTAATTGTAGACAGATGAGAACGACCTGGAGCACAGGTTTTACTACCTGTAGATTAGCGCTAAACATTACTACTCTTCATTCCTTATCTTCCTCAGACACATTTATTACGCCTCTTAAATAATTGATAAAGCATCTGAGACATCTTTTAAGTGATTTGAACTAGTCAGGATAGTCAGGCCCTCAGGTACTGTGTAGATCAAGTTGTTGCATTGAAGCAGATGATGAAGACTAGCTTAAAATGCTTTTGCTTACTGTCACATAGACAGATGAGCAAACATTTCTCATAGCTCAGAAGAGGGAAAACTTTGTTATTTAATCCTTCCACCTTTATATTCCATATAGCTTACTCTCTCCTTGCCAGAGAAAGATTAGAGCCCTTTTCTCTGCCTTCCCTGCCCACCTCCTTTTTCTTTTACTGTGTACTGCATGAAAGTAAATTTGTGTCCAGCCACAGAAGAAGAGACAGCATTTCAAGAGACTCGCATATGGGTAGACTATTCCAGTTTGCTTGGCAAATATGTTATGTTAGTGGAAGTCTAAGTGACAGCAAGTGTGTGTGCATGTTTTACAAGGGAGGAAAAGGAGGTGGCCCAGGGAGGAAAGGGAGGTGGCCCAGTAGCAGGATTCTGGCTCGCTTCCATGGTAAAGCAGGAGGTAATTCTAGTACTGTCCAACTGATTTGCTCAAGGTGTTTGCTGGAAATGGCTGCTGTCTTACTCATATATTGCACAGCATGAACATTTACTGTGTGCATTTGCCAGAAAGATTATTCAGGGCTTTCAGAGTTCTTTCCTAAAACAACTGTCCCAGGTCTCCAAAGCAGATGGTGCCATTTTATTAAAAGTTGTCTTTGTGGACTCTCACTGATTTTCTTTTCTGTTAAGTAATAAATACTATTTCAAAACAGGTGCTTGAAAGGAGAAGGTACAAAAATCTTTTGTGCGAGATCAGTGATCAGATTTTAAAAAGCCAGCAGTGTCATAGGCATAATTTGATCCTCTCTTGGATCCAAAATAATTGAGAGCCAGCTCAGTTAGTGTTCTCAGTCTCTTTTTTGTTGTTTTTCCCCCCTGCTTTCTTAGTGTAACTCAGAAAATTAACCCTAAAACCACAAGTAATGAGGTGGCCTGGTTTGAATGTCGTGCAAGTCAATCAGGTGAGTATTAGTAAGTTTCCATAGAGGAAATTCCCAACTTATGGTGGACATTTCTGATGGAAGCAAGATAAAAGAAGTAAAAAGATACTTCAAGAAGAACTATTACTTCTTTAAGAGTTCTAAAGTAATAAATATAAGACAAATAAATAAAATGGTTTAATGTGTCTAGCTTCTCTAGATGCCAATCTGGCCAAGAGTGCTGGTGAATGTTGCCATACCCAGTTGGCAGCCAGTCATAGTGGTGTTCCCAAAGGATCAGTGCTGGGCCCAGTCCTGTTCTATATCTTTATTGATAATCTAGATCAGGGGATTCAGTTCATAATTAGTAAGTTTGCAGATGACACCAAGCTAGGAGCAGGTGTCAAAGAATCATAGAATCAGTCAGGGTGGGAAGGGACCACAAGGATCATCTAGTTCCAACCCCCCTGCCATGGACACAGACACCCTACCCTAGATCAGGCTGGCCAGATCTGTTGGAGAGTAGGAGAGCCCTTCAGAGGGACCCTGATAGGCTGGATGGGAGGGCAGAGGCCAATGGGATGAGGTTTAACAAGGCCAAGTGCAGGGTTCTGCACTTTGGCCACAACAACACCAAGCAACACTACAGGCTGGGGACAGAGTGGCTGGAGAGCAGCCAGGATGAAAGGGACCTGAGGGTACTGGTAGATGGTAGCTGAACATGATCCAGCAGTCTGTCCAGGTGGCCAAGAGAGCCAATGGCAACCTGGCATAGGGCAAGGGAAGTTATGCTTCCCCTGTACTCAACACTGGTCAGGCCACACCTTGAGTCCTGTGTCCAGTTCTGGGCTCCTCAACTCAAGAGAGATGTTGAGATACTGGAATGTGTCCAGAGAAGGGCAACAAAGCTGGTGAGGGGCCTGGAACACAGCCCTGTGAGGAGAGGCTGAGGTAGCTGGGGTTGTTTAGCCTGGAGAAGAGGAGGCTCAGGGGTGACCTCATTGCTGCCTACAGCTACCTGAAGGGAGGTTGTAGCCAGGTGGGGTTGGTCTCTTCTGCCAGGCAAACAGCAACAGAAGAAGGGGACACAGTCTCAAGTCACGGTGGGGGAGGTCTAGGCTGCACATTAGGAGGAAGTTCTTGCCAGAGAGAGTGATTGGCATTGGAATGGGCTGCCCAGGGAAGTGGTGGAGTCACTGTCCGTGGAGGTGTTCAAGCAAATCCTGTCTGAGGCACTTAGTGCCACGGTCTGGTTGGTTGGCTAGGGCTGGGTGCTAGGTTGGACTGGATGATCCATTCAGAGTGGATGTAACATATGTATAATACAGGTATTTGAAACAATGGGAAGGGCAGTCCTACAGGCAGTTTAAAAATTGTTGTTAACTTTTTTGATTGTAGTAAAAAATATTATATATATATGTGTGTGTGTGTGTGTGTGTATGTATATGTAATATATATCATGAAGGTGTGCTAGTTCGAGCCTAGCTTGGATATTTTTGTGAGAAGAATTAGATGATAGGCTGTGAAAAGGAAACAATGGTGATGTCTACTTCACTCATAGGCTTGCTGAGATGGATTAAAAACACGAATACAAACATAGATAAGAGAATTGGTCTTGGGCTTTGGGCTGCACTTCTCTCTCCCTAACCTGCTGCCTATCTAATCCATCTGCTTCCTAACCCCCCCGGCCAATCCTGCAAACTCAACTTGAATGTAAGGCAAAGTCTGGAATAAGGTGGAGTGGTGGAAAGGAGGTGAAAGGGTGGTTGGGAGCCCCTCCTGGGGACTCTGGTTTCTGGGAGGGCTGTTGTGTTTCTGTATTACTTTTTTAACTTGCATATTTCAGTCTATAGCTGTAGGTATTGTAAATATCTGCTTGTCTATTGTGCTAAGCTGTAAATACAGCTTCATTTTTTACTGTGCAGATCGTCTGAGTCTAGTCTGGGTGATTTTCTTGAGTGTGGTGGGGCAGGTAACAGCCAAACCATTGCAGAAGGATAAAAAAAAATTAAACCATCCTGGAATACATCCAGAACCAATTGCATTGATTATTAAAAATTATAACCATTGTGATTCACCTTCCTATATAAACTTCTGTGATTAAAGCATCTTACCAGTTCCATGCATTAATATATTTTGTGTGAATACTTTGCACCTCTTTCTTATTAATAAAAATGTAACACAATACTGAGCATTGAAAGTAGTCCTGTAGCTGAATGAAGTTATTTTGGGTATCTACTGATATAATGGATTGCCAGTGAATGCAAACAGCTGGGAATTCAGCCACTAAAATCCATCTGCAGGGCATTAATTTAGTTCCTAAAGGGAAAACCTAGGAAATCCTACCCAGAAGGTGTCAGATGATTCTGTATGAATCAGGCCAACTGACAACTGACTGATTGTGCTGTCCTTGAAAGAAAAGAGTTACAGCTCTATTATACAGATCCAAGATCACAAGAATTAAGATATTTGCTTGTGAGTTAAATCTGAACATTTCTTTAGCTGCATTTGCATGCAGGAAAACACTGGCAAGCCAGGATAATTAGGTATTTCTCAATAAAAGTCTTGGATTTTCAGCTGTCTTTTTTTCTGTCCTTATGACTACATACTTTCAGAACTGTGCCACTGCTGCTTTCTCCCTGCTGCTGTAAGCCACATACACTGAAGGATACCTTGGCCAGGGCTTCAATGCCAGACTCCTTGTTCCCAGCAGGAGCTGCTCAGGGCGGTGGTGTGTCAGTTTACAGACTAAAGTAGTGCTTGTGCAGAGCTTTCATTTCTCTTAAGACTCAGGAAATCACAGGGGATTAAGCCATTAATTTAAGAGAAGTCATTCATTTCACATTTGCAGAACCTCCAGGAACCATTTGCTTGGTTCCAGATGCTTTTTAAATTGTTTGCATGACACAAGGAATTGCCTATTTTGTTTGTTTGTTTTAGCTCTTTCCTTTGGACTCTAAGATTTAGTATTTTGTTTAGACTATATCAACAACCTCAGAAAAAGATACAGTATGAAACAGGAAGCCAGCAATAGAACAAGGGGACACAGTCTCAAGTTGTGCCAGGGGAGGTATAGGCTGGATGTTAGGAGGAAGTTGTTGGCAGAGAGAGTGATTGGCATTGGAATGGGCTGCCCAGGGAGGTGGTGGAGTCACCGTCCCTGGAGGTGTTGAAGAAAAGCCTGGATGAGGCACTTAGTGCCATGGTTTAGTTGATTGGGTGTTAGGTTGGTGATTTAGGTGATTTGGGTGTTAGGTTGGACTGGATGATCTTGGAGGTCTCTTCCAACCTGGTTGATTCTATGATTCTAAGTATATGGCATGTTGAGTAAACATTTTCTTCAATTGCCATCAGGCAGATCTGTCAATAATAGATGCTTAATTCTGCACTGAGTTTTAACCACCCAAAATGGCAGGAGTAGTTGTGGCTTTCGAATATTCCACCCTGTTGCTACTGAAATGTATGAACAATTAACTGTCAAGATTGATGAAGAGAACAGTCAACTTTTTTTTTTCCTTAAGAGTTTTCAGACAATGTTCCCATTATCATATTGCACTTTGAGAGGGTGACTAGCTTTTATTAACAGTAAATTAGTCTCAGCTGTTATTAAATATTTCTCTTGGGCACAACACAGATAATTCCATATGTTATTTCTTTGTGCCCCACTTCCTCTCAGCATTTTTAATTAAGGGTGCATGGGTGGAAGCAACAAAGTCTCATTAATTTAATTAATGGATTGAAAAGCTACATGACCACAAATTGACACACATTACCATACAGAGAAAACTTCTTTTTTTTTTTTTTAAGAAATAAATATTTTGACAACCTTTAGTTACCTAAGTGAGCAGAGATCACAGGCTCATAGGATATAAGGGGTTGGAAGGGACCCAAGGAGATCATCGAGTCCAACCCCCCCCTGCCAGAGTGGGACCACACAATCTAACACAGATCACAGAGGAACACATCCAGACAAGCCTTGAAAGTCTCCAGGGAAGGAGACTCCACAACCTCTCTGGGGAGCCTGTTCCAGTGCTCTGTGACCCTTACAGTAAAGAAGTTCCGCCTTGTGTTGAGGTGGAACCTCTTGTGCTGCAACTTACACCCATTGCTCCTCGTCCTATCTCAGGGAGCAAGTGATCAGAACCTGTCCCCTCTCTCCTGTCCAGCCCTCAGGTGTTTATTACCAACAGCCAGGACTCATTAATAAAGTGCTTAACAGATAAGCAGATTTTAATACGCTTTAAAACAGTGCTTAAACCTGAGTTTCTTCTGAAGTAGATAATTCGTGGTATGAAGACTAGAAGAGGTCTAGCATTTCACATCAGTTATAGTTTGCCATTCACCAATGTATTTGTACAGGAGAAAAAATTGCTTTTTAGTTGTGCTAGGAGAACAGAAATCAAGACAGGCATAGGAATTTTTTATCTACTTTTCCTGCTTAATAAGATGTGAGACTCGATAAGAGATTTTTCTGTACTTTAGGTTTCTCATCTGAGAAAACTAAAACATTCATTCATAAGATAAGATAAACTTCATTCATTTCATAAGAGCAGCCCTGAGGAAAAGGACCTGGGGGTCTGGGTTGATGAAAAGCTCAACATGAGCCGGCAGTGT
>WAAF01008036.1:36511-65722 GCA_013400475.1 Tricholaema leucomelas
GCCAGGCTGGATGAGGCCTTGAGCAGCCTGCTCTAGTGGGAGGTGTCCCTGCCTATGGCAGGGGGTTGGAGCTGGATGATCCTTGAGGTCCCTTCCAACCTAAACCATTCTATGATTTTATGATTCTAAGATGGTTAATTAGGCACATCCTAATGAAGAATGATATGGAAAAACTTAGGACTTTTTAGCATATAAACAAGGGCAAAAGTTGCAAGTAATTATTTTAAGGATAGAACCTCCACAACATCTCTTTCTAGTGTTGCAGTTGATATGAGTGTTGCACCATCAAAAGAGCAGCTAGTTATTTATTTCTTTTCCAAACTGTAGCTGTCTAAAAATGTGGCTGCAAAAAAACCAGACACTAAAGTGGACTTTCATAATATTTATTTAAAAAAAAGAAAAATCCAGCTGACCAACATGAGGTTGTACTAATATTTAGGATGTGCAAAGTCCTGAATGATAGGTATTTGCCTTCTCTTTGCTTGAGGTTTTAAAATACATAGTTTTACAGGATTTAAGTTGGGTTTTGTTGTATAAATGTGACATTTGTCATAGATTTTTAAAGAGATGAATGAGCACACTGTTATATAAATATTTGCACATTGGAGTTTTCTGTGCATCTGGCCATTCGTTACAGCATGAGAGTGTTGAAAGCAACACAAATGCAACAGAGCTGAGATTTATAGGAATGTAATAAATACACCTGCATCTTGTCATGGAAAGGAAAGGCAGGCATAGAGGTGGGCACAAGCCAACCTCGTGAGGTTCAACAAGACCAAGTGCAGTGTCCTGCATCTGGGTCGGGGCAATGCCAAGCACAAATCCTGGCTGGGCAGTTACTGGCTGGAGAGCAGCCCTGAAGACAGGGACTTGGGGGTGCTGGTGGATGAGAAGCTCAACATGAGCCAGCAGTGTGCACTTGCAGACCGGAGGGCCAACCAGAGCCTGGGCTGTATCAGCAGAAGTGTGGGCAGCAGGTTGAGAGAGGTGACTCTCCCCCTATACTCCGCTCTGGTGAGACCCCCCACCTGGAATACTGTGTCCAGTTCAGGAGCCCTCATTACAAGAAGGATGTGGAGATGCTGGAGCGTGTCCAGAGAAGGGCCACTGGGATGATCAGAGTGATGGAGCTCCTCTCCTATCAGAACAGACTGAAAGAGTTGGGGCTGTNTGGCAGGGGGATTTGAACTAGATGATCCTTGTGATCCCTTCCAACCCTGACTGATTCTATGATTCTATAATTATACAACAATAAGAAAGCATCTTTATTGAAGATAAACAATAAGAAGTGTGTTAAAGTCTTCTCAATTGATCTTATTATTTGAAATACTTTCAATTTTGAATCTGTTGTTACCAGAATGCCTGTGGTCTTGATGCATTACTAGAAGTAATAACATCTTCTTGGACAGAGGCAGTCTGTGATGGGTTAAGAACTGTCTGGATTGCCAGGCCCAGAGAGTAGTGGTGAGCGGAGCCACATCCAGTTGGCAAGCAGTCACTGGTGCTGTGTCCCAGGGATCAGTGCTGGGCCCAGTCCTGATTACTATCTTCATTGGTGATCTGGATGAGGAGATTGAGTAAGTCTGCAGACAACACCAAGTTGGGAGAACGTGTTGGTCTGTTAGAGGGTAGGAGGGAACTGGACAGGCTGCACAGATGGGTGCAATCCAGCACCATGAGTTTTAACAAGTCCAAGTGCCAGGTTCTGCACTTTGGCTACAACAACCCCATGCAGTGCTACAGGCCAGGGACAGAGTGGCTGGAGAGCAGCCAGGCTGAGAGGGACCTGGGGGTACTGGTTGAAAGGTGACTGAACATGAACCAGCAGTGTGCCTAGGTGGCCAAGAAGGTCAATGGCATCCTGGCCCGTAGCAGGAATAGTGTGTCCAGCAGGACCAGGAAAGTCATTCTGCTGCTGTACTCAATGCTGGTTAGGCCACACTTTGAGTACTGTGTGAGTTCTGGGCCCCTCAGTTTGAGAAGTTGAAGTGCTTGAACGTGTCCAGAGAAGGGCAACAAGGCTGGTGAGTGGGATGGAGCACAAGCCCTACAGGGAGAGACTAAGGGAGCTGGGGTTGTTCAGCCTGGAGAAGAGGGGGCTCAGGGGAGACCTTATTGCTGTCTACAGCTACCTGAAAGGAAGCTGTAGCCAGGTGGGGGTTGGTCTCTTCTCCCAGGCACCCAAGGACACTACAAAAGGACACAGCCTCAAACTGTGCCAGGGCAGGTTTAGGCTGGATGTTAGGAAGAAGTTCTGTATGGAAAGAGAGATTGCTTATTGGAACAGGCTGGTAGTGGAGTGACCATCACTGGAGGTGTTTAAGAGGAAGGCTGGTGAGGCACTTAGTGCCATGGTTGAATTAATTAGAAGGGTTAGGTGATGGGTTGGACTCGATGATCCTAGAGGTCTTTTCCAACCTGGTTAATTCTGTGATTCTGATTCTTCTGTAGCCAATGGAGAAAAATAACCAAAATAGGCCCTCAGAGCTGCCTGCCTCTACTGTGACAACAGAAGGATCTTAGGGTAAATACAGTTCTAAATTGGGCACATTCGTCATTTTTTTAAAGCTTGGAGTACACTTTGGGTACCCAAAACTGATTCTTGCAGGCCTAACCTGGCAATCTTTTCAAAACACAGATTTCAATAAGGTTGCAGATGGACAAAAAACCAAGCTGCACCTTTGATGCAAAGCAATCCCAGCAAATGCACCTGATGTCTTTTTAGGTTAGTTTTGCTGTTTCCCATTCAGCCCTTTTATTTTGTCTGACTAAAACAGCAACAAAAAAAAAATCTACTTGTGACAGTTACAAGTTTGTTGTTATTTTGAACAGTAAGGCAATGTCTCACAATTAATGACAAAAACATCATTAACAGATAATGTAAAATCTAATTAAACATATTTCCATGCTGGAACAGTAAGTTTCTTTTCTCTCCAAGATTTCAACAGTTTCTTTGAAAGGAAACATTGCTATAAAAAGCATAGGGTTAAAAATTATGAGTGCTGGGATAACAGCTTTGATTTGCATTTATTGTCTAAGCTGCAGGTCTTCTAAGGGTTTGGTTTTTTTGATTCTTAGACACTGTTCCAGCTCAAATGATTATGTTCTAATTAACCATATTTTCCAGTGTGGCATTAACTGTGGTATTTCTGTATTTCACTTGAGGGTAGAGAAAATGTTGCAGGATTTCCCAAATTACTACTGATAGGACAAGAGGAAATGGCCTCAAGTTGTGTCAGGGGAGGTTCAGGTTGGATGTTGGGAGGAAGTTCTTTACTGAGCGGGTGGTCAGGCAATAGAACAAGCTGCCCAGAGAGGTGGTGGAGTCGCCATCCCTGGAGGTGTTTAAAAGGAGAGTGGATGTGGCACTTTGAGGCTATGGTCTAGTGCTGAAGGCTGCTGGGATGAAGGTTGGACTGGATGATCCTGGTGGTCCTTTCCAAGCATAGCGATTCATAGTGATGAGATGTTGTGCTGAGGGCTTTGGTTTAGTCAAGGACTTGTCAGTGTGGAACTAATGATTGGACTCGATGATCTTGAAGGGCTTTTCCAATCTAAAAAAATCTGTGATTCTGTGATTTATCACCAAAACCAATTTCAGATTCTATAGTTCAAAATAGCATAAGCCAATTTGAAAAGAAATTCTTTTGGAAGCCTCTTTCTATGTTCCAGCCCTAAATCATCAGACTTACTGGCATGAAGTACATTTCTCTCATCATAGTTTGTAAAACAAGGAGATAGCAGACCTAAGCTATCTCAGCAGCATTTTGGTGACAATCACTAATGGACTAACTCTAGCTCAAAAAAGGGTTGACTTCTAGAAGATAAATGAGTCTTAAGAAAGAAAAAATGAGCCTCAGTGACAGTCCCTAAACCAATTTGATTGTCTGACCTACGAAACATAGCAGGCATTGTTCTTCGAGAATATTTGCTGTTCACTGTGACCTCCCAGAAGAAAAAGCTTTAGAGAATAATAATGAAGTGTATTTTAGGACACACTTCTTAACTCTGCCAGTGGGATTCATTAGCAGCAACGTGAAAATCAGATAACTGAAATGGGTTTAAAACTGTGGAAGCAGAGTAAAGCTGTCATTGAACCTCAAGGTTGTCTGAACTTGCTGATAATAAGATTTCTACAAGAACTTTAATCTGGTATTTCCAAATGTCCACTGCTAGGCCTGTGTCCTGGAAAAAAAAAATCTCCCTAAAATTTAAAAAACAACCAAGCACCCAAACCTACAGTTTTATACTAGACAGTCCAGTCACCACAACGCATTCTGCTTACCCTAAATCCAGCATCATACATCCATTTACGGCCATCTGAAGCAGTTACCACTCAAGGTATTTCTCCCCCATCCCCACCCCAGAGTGGGTAACTGTTGCCCTTGTGTCAGGGACAACCAAAATGCAGAAGAAAATGCAATCTCACAGCAGTCTATATAAGCTTGCATTGAGTTTTGGTCTTGCTACAGGATGAGGCTGTAGTCAGGTGGGCATTGGTCTCTACTCCCAGACAACCAGCAAGAGAAGAAGGGGACATAGTCTGAAGTTGTGCCAGGGGAAGTATAGGCTGGATGTTAGGAGGAAGTTCTTGGCAGAGAGAGTGATTGGCATTGGAATGGGCTGCCCAGGGAGGTGGTGGAGTCACCATCGCTGGAGGTGTTCAAGAAAAGCCTGGCTGAGGCACTTAGTGCCATGGTCTGGTTGATTGGCTAGGGCTGGGTGCTAGGTTGGACTGGATGATCTTGGAGGTCTCTTCTACCCTTTTTGATTCTATGATTCTATGAGAGGAGGAGCTATTGTACTTTGGGGTGACCACTTTTGATACCCCAGTTCAGTCTGACATCAGTGAGCGTTAAACAGTCTCACACTTTCTGGGATACAAGGAAGTTTAACATTTTTTTACTCAAGAGAAATATGCACAATAGGGACATACCTACATACCCAGTACAGAAAGATTAACCTGAAGTTGCTTTCCCAAGGTTATGTGCAAATAGGGACATACCTACATACCCAGTACAGAAAGATTAACCTGAAGTTGCTTTCCCAAGGTTATGTGCAAATAGGGACATACCTACATACCCAGTACAGAAAGATTAACCTGAAGTTGCTTTCCCAAGATTATGTGCAAAATCTATGCAAAAGTGTGGGACAGAAAAAAAAAAAAAAAGGGATTGAAATAGTGTCTCATTTTAAAACAGTAGCAAAGATCAATTGTCTCAAATAGGATTATTAGAAGTATTTCATGATGGGTCTCCTTCAGTTCAGTCTTGAGCCTTGATTTGAGACTGTGTATGACATAATACATAAAATCATTATGCAAATGGAAAAGGCAGTATAGTCAGACATAAAATGAAATTGACAAGTCTGGAAGACCTCCTAAAGACAATGTAAAAATGCCAAGGCTGTCAAAACCTGCCAATGGGATATTAAGAATTTTTCCATCTTCTATTTCCATGCTAGCTATTATCTAGGGGAACCATAAACACGTGCAGTACAATTTTATATACCGTAAGGAACTGACTGCGTTGAATTAACTATGAAGATATGGTTTTTTGTAGAAGTCAAAATTATCACCTTATATGTCAGAATACTTGAAGTCATTAATTGCACTCTAGTCTAAATGATCATTCAATGCCAAGGCAAAAAATGGCACTGTATGGATTATTCATAATCTCCAGTTCAATATTGTGCTAGTTTGAGGCTAACTGGAATATTTTAGTGAGAGAATTTAGATTACAGGCCGTGAAAAGGAAACGATGTAAAAAAAATAAAGATGTGATGGATTGTTACCCACCCCCCTCATTCTTATGGAATCACCCAAATTATACTCAGCTGGCTGGAAATTAAGAAATGAAGCTTTATATTTACAGCTTAGCACAATATACAAGCAGGTATTTACAGTATGTCCATCACATGATCAGATATTAAGCAATGAATCTTTACATAAGTTAGGAGTAGGCAGAAAATCAAGTCTCTTTTCCACAAAAAGATAAATATTGTCTTGTTCTCTATGTCTAAACTTTCTGGTAGAAAAATCTGGAGATATAGGGAAAGTACATGTAAGAAAACATTTTAAACATTTTTTTTTCATAGAATCATAGAATGGTTTAGGTTGGAAGGGAACTCAAGGATCATCCAGCTCCAACCCCCCGCCATAGGCAGGGACACCTCCCACGAGAGCAGGTTGCTCTTTTTTTTTTTCACTTAGAGTATTTACACAAATCTGTGGTGTCCTCAGCTTCCTTGTGGATATGTGCACCTATACTGCTAAGTAAAAGAGAGTCAACGAATGAGCGTGAGCAATGGATGTGTGATGGTTTGGGAGTTACCCACCCCCCTCCACACACAATGAATTCACCCAGACTAGACTCAGCCAACTGGAAGCTAAGGAATTAAGCTATATTTACAGCTTAGCAGAATTTACAACCATGTATATGCACAATGTATACCATTATTTACACTATATACAAGTTAAAAAATAATTCAAAATCCCTCCCAAAACAATCAGACTGCCAGGAGGCTCCTGACCCAAACCTCCTCCCCCCTCTTTCCCTTTCTTCAAAAATAAACAGATCATTCCCCATATATCTCATGTGATAAATCTGGAGAAATCTGAGGTGAGATGTCAAAAAGATGACAAGAAGGTTAGGGGGGGAAAAAGGGTTAGGTCAGATTAGTTAAGGTAGATGCAACCATACAGACCACCAGAGAAAAGGAGAAGTGAGAACTGAGCAGTGTGTGAGAAGTGAGTGTCTTATCTATATTTTGACTAGTTGTGTTTCTCAGCAGAAGAATGAGTGGTATAGGGTACTGTTGTTTTTTTTTCTTTCTTCTCACAGATAAGGATTTAATTTCTCTCAATAAAATATTCCAATTAGCCTGAAACCAGCACAGGATGCTTAATCATACTTGCTGCTTAAATCTAAGCTCTGTCTCTATCTTTATTTTGGACCAAGCTCTTAAAAGAAAGGAGGTGTAAGCAGACTGGGTAAAAGATAGCCTGGAGAAGAGGAGGCTTACGGCAGACCTCATTGCTGTCTACAACTACGTGAAGGGAGGTTGTAGCCAGGTGGGGATTGGTCTCTTCTGCCAGACAACCAGCAACAGGACAAGGGGACACAGCCTCAAGTTGTGGTGGGGGAAGTATAGGCTGGATGTTAGGAGGAAGTTCTTGCCAGAGAGAGTGATTGGCATTGGAATGGGCTGCCCAGGGAGGTGGTGGAGTCACTGTCCCTGGAGGTGTTCAGGAAAAGCCTGTCTGAGGCACTTAGTGCCATGGTCTAGTTGACTGGCTAGGGCTGGGTCCTAGGTTGTGCTGGATGATCTTGGAGGTCTCTTCCAACCTGATTGATTCTATTCTATTCTGTTCTATAGCAGCATGAAAGGGTCATGCCTGTTGCACTTGACTTCCTTCAAGCTCCAGTTTTGAGGTCTGGCCACATTTTTCTTTGGTGGGACAGGCATCATCACCCCTCTCTACTTAGGTTTCTAAGTATACTACCAGCTTCAAACTGCTGGTTGAAAGCTAGATGATCTTAGTCACCTATTCCCAAAGGTAAGTCCCTATGAAAGGCAATATACTCTCTTACTGAGGAAATACACTTCAGGATAGATCTGTGATTAAAAGATGTGTATCTTTATTTTCTAAAATAAGATGGGACAAATTTAGTGCCTAAAACTTGATGGGGCAACCAAGCAATGTACACATCTACACTCAAAATTTAGCGGTAGGGCTAGTGCTTTGAAGCAGCTCAGTTTGTAAGGGAGAGAAGAACGGAGTCAAACTTGCTAGCTCTTTAAAAGGCAAGCATCTTAAAACAATAATAACAACAATAGTAAAATCTTCAATTCTATCACAATTTATCCATTGTCTACTTAATAGAATTTTAGTTTGTAAAAATCTTCCCGAAACACATTTAATGAATGCAGAAACAGACACATAAAATCTGGGACTGTCATTCAGATGATAACCAGGCACTACGTGATGTATACTGCCATGTTACTGAATCTGAGTTAGGTAAGCCTGAGACCAAGGTTATGCAGCATACACTAATAGCACATCTGCTATGGTTTACAGCTATATGGATAAATATTTATCTACATGTAAATTCTGGTGTGCTCTGAAACTTGAACAGTGTAGAAGTAAGAGTTCTATGTTAAAAGTAAAGTGCCAGAAAATACATTAATGAGTAAATGTATAGTTGTTTTTTTTTTAAAGGGTCAAGGGTTAAAAAGGTAGGCAGAAAACAGTCTAAAGCACTGTTATTTCAAGTATATCCTGAAAATAGAAACATATATGCACTGATCTTCATACAATAATACAACTGTTTTAGTCGTCTTAGTAGGATTTCTGCACGGGAGGTCAATAAAAGCATCCTGTTAAGAAGAAATATGAAAGTTCCAGAAGTGTGGGAATTGAGTGCAATATCCTGCACCTAGTATTATTCAGGAGTGGTTCAGGATGGTAGAAAGTATCTTTTCATACAACACTGACTGATTGATCAGACTGGATATGAGGAGGAAGTTCTTCACCGTGACAGTGGTGAGAGCCTGGAATGGGTTGCCCAGGGAGGTGGTTGAGGCCACATCCCTGGAGGTGTTTAAGGCCAGGCTGGATGAGGCTCTGGCCAGCCTGCTCTGGGGTAGGGTGTCCCTGGGCATGGCAGGGGGCTTGGAAATAGATAATCCTTGTGGTCCCTTCCAACCCTGTATGCTTCTATGATAACACTGAAAAAATTTACCTGTACCTTCACAATGTTTACTTCCTCTGTGGAGGACAGAGGACAGTTTATCAACAAGTGTACACAGAAGCCTGTTGCAGCTACTATTATGTGACATGTTCTGGGAAAAATAGAACAGTAGTATAAGTTTATCAGCTGTGACACAGGTTCTGTAGGAGAACCTACCACCACCAAAGCACCATCAAAGGCTATGCAGGCTCTCACTGGGAATCTCACTTTTAACTATTGCCCCTACACAGGCACCTGAATGGATCCCAGGTTCTGACATTAAATTACAAAACAATGAAAAGCAGAAGTTACTGGGGGAAAATGAATACAGCAGTCTCATTCATTTTTAGGTATTGAGGGTTCTTCCATTTAGCTTCTATCTCCTGAAAACCATAGGTCTCCTATAACTCTCAACTCAGTTCTGTGTAGAGATCTACTTTGGTGTCTTAAGTCGGTGCTTTGGCTCACACACCTGAATATAACCCCTAAAGAACAGTAGTCATAGTATGACTTGATGCTTAATCATCTTTGATGGTTCTTATTTTCACTCCTGATTTTTTTCAGGTGGTTAGTCACTTATTTGTGTCTGTGAACCTTCGTTTCTGAAATAAGACACCTCTCCAAGAACTGAAGGTGACACAGAAATTATCCCACCACAACACATCTTTTAATTCTTTCTGCAATTCAAGGATAAAAATAAATGTATCAAGGACTAAAAAAATAAGAAAAGTAACAAACAAACAAACAAAAAAGTCAGATTTACTTGGGGAGTTTTTTTCTATTTCATTAGCCAAAGGAGTTTTTTTCAGGTATGTTGATAAGAAAAAGACAGAGAGATGTATGTTTCCCATATCAAAGAGTGCTTGTTATTCTGTTCTTGAAGCTGCCCAGCAACCAGTGACCTGTGTGAGAACCTGTGCTGACAAGCTCCACAGGTATCCAAGCTTAGTACTCCTCTGGAGTGCTTTTAATTGATAAGCATACTCTATCTGCTCTGGCAAAGAAAAAGGACAGGTAGTCAGACAACCATCTTCCCTAACCTGAGTGGAATACTTAACACAAGTCAAGGGTAAAGAAAACAGTCTTCATGGAACAATTACTTGACCTGCCATTGAAAGAAGATTATCTGTCTTTATACACACACACACATATATGTATGTATGCATTTGTAGCACTAGGCATACAAAATGAGAGATTGCTCCTTTGTTTGCCTAAATAGATGACCTGACAAAGCAGAAGCCTTTTCTACATAACTATCTAGAAATTGTATCTAATAAGTTGCTTAAAAATTTTCATATAAGCCCAAAAATAGAGCTCACAATGACAAAATGTGCTGACTCGTGAGAAGACTAAGTTTTCTTTATTCTTTCTAGTTGTCTAAAAATGAAACTTTTTTATGCTACTGCATAGGTTAGAACACACAAAAATATACTCTTACAATTTTTTTTATCACATATCCTATTTTACCGAGCTTTATTCCCTTTTTAGTGCCAATAACAATCTTTAGTAGGAGCATTTGAGGGGGATGGGGTTGTTAATCTTGGAGAAGAGGAGGCTGAGAGGAGACCTCATTGCTCTCTACAACTAGGGAGGTTGGAGTGAGAAGTGGGCCAGCCTTTTCTTCTTGATGACAAGTGACAGGACTACAAAGAATGGTTTCAAGCTGCACAGGGAAGGTTTAGGCTGGATATTAGGAAATATTTCTTCACTGAAAGGATTACCAAACATTGGAATGGTCTCCTCAGGGCAGTGGTGGAGTTGCCATCCCTGAGGTGTTAAGTGACATGTGGACCTGGTGCTTAGAGACATGGTTTAGTAGTGACCCTTCAGTGCTGGGTCAGGGGTTGGGCCAAATGATCTGTGAGGTCTCTTCCAACCAGATATATTCTGTGATTATATCTCTGTGAATCTTTTGTAAAGTTATGTATCTCAAATTCCCTGTGACTGAACTGCTTTTCTCTGTGGATTTATTGTTGGGGAGGGGAAATTAATTGATGTGAGATGATCTTTTCCCAAATTAATCTTGTTTATTAATGTTGCTATTCAGAATTCTTGCCACTAATTTTAATAATATTTCAGTTCTTACACAGTCATGGAAACATCCTATGGATAATATCTAGATCTAGTAATAACCAGCAAAATATAGAAGCATTAATTGAACTGGAAGAGAAGGTTCCACGGTCAAATGGTGCTTGCAATCAATATGCCACTGCCCAGTAGATGGGCTCAAGCTCTTTCTGCTCTATGGCAGAAGGCAGTAGAGAATTACAAAGAGGCATTTAAGCATTTACACACAGATTATTGTTACCCACTCACGGGGGATAGCCACAGTCCAGACAGTGCCCAGATGCTTTCAGAGATCTCTGCCTTGTTGGACATTGAGGCTTGAATCTTCCTGACTTCTGTGCGAAGGACGCAGACAATCTCTGACCTTGTTCTGGCTTCTTNGTTGTTCATCTGCGTATCTCCTTTTATCAATGTGGGCCAAGATTAATTGCCCTTTGGACACAAGAATAGCCAACCAGGATGGCAGTTAGCCAAACCTTACCATATTAGGCAAAGCCACAGGCTCACTTTTCCCTAATTTGGGAAAACCACAGGCCTTGCACTAGGCAGGCACAAGCTGAGTGTGTGTGCCTTACACCGCAGGATCCTGGGCAGGCCGGACTCAGCGGCTTCAGGTTCTTTTGTGTCCTATTTCCCACACTTGCCTCTCTAGTGGAGGAGAAAAACATGCCTAGGCAAGGCAGGACATGTATAAGCCTATTTTGGGCCTCTCAGGCCTACCACAACGTTTATACACAGATACATCTCAGAATAGAGTACAATAGAGTTTTTTCTTTATTTGTTAGATTTTTTTTAATCTAATATTTTAAAAGACCTTATGTTCTAAAGAGCTACCTCTTCTTCCTTAAAATTTACCATGTATGTTTCAAATGAGTTTCCATAGGGAACAAAGTCTGCTCTCATGAACATAAAAAAAAAAATACAGCTTATTAGCAGCTTGATTACAGAAGTTTTAACCACTTTTCATAAAATCATAGAATCAGTCAGGCTGGAAGGGACTACAATGATAATTCAGTTCCAACCCTCCTGCCATGGGCAGGGACACCCTACTCTAGATCAGGCTGGCCACAGCTTCATCCAGCCTGGCCTTAAACATCTCCAGGGACAGGAGCAGGACTCGATCACCTCCCTGGGAAACCCATTCCAGCATCTCACCAATCTCATGGTGAAGAGCTTCCTCCTCATGTCCAGCCTGAACCTACCCATCTCCAGCTTTGCTCCATTCCCCCTAGTCCTGTCCTTTTGAAAGATGAAACATTCTACAAATTACAAAAAGTATTTCTTTTGACCAATGGAGTTGGAGTACCAACAGGAAGCTACAATGATAAAGAACAACAAGAAGTTATTAGGAAGTTCCCCATTCTTTCTGAACTGTCATCTCACATGACGTGATCTGTATCTTAGTAACATCAGTGTGAATGTAAGATGAATAATTCTGTGGAGTAGATGCTGGCACCCTGTCAAGTTTTTGAAGTGTGCTGAAGGAAGTTTGTACAGGGAGGGAAAAAAAAAGTATTTGTAGCAGAGAAAGAAGGCATCCAGCAAAGACAAATTAAGTCACAGATCGTACTGAAAATGTACCTCATTGTGATGGTTTGGGATTTACCCACCCCCCCACCGCTCCACTTTGGAAATCACCCACATTAGACTCAGCCAGCTCTGGAAATATGAATGAAGCTTATATTTACAGCTAGCACAATATACAAGCAGATATTTACAGTATATACAGTTATAGACAGAAATATACAAGGTAAAAGGTAATACAGAAACACAACAGCTCTCCCAGAAACCTGAGTCCCCAGGAGGCACTCCCAATCACCCTTCCACCTTCTCCCACCCCTCTCAACTCCCAGTCCCAAGGAAGAATGGAGGTTCATCCAGGAGATTAGGAAACAAAGTGGATTAGTCAGAGAGATGGCAGAGAGGCTAGAGAGAAGTGCAGCTCAGGCAATGCCCCAAAAAGAAGTGCCTTATCTATGTTTGGATTCTTGTTCTCATACCTCTCAGCAAGCCTATGAGTGAAGTAGCCATCATCCTTGTTTGTCTTTCACAGCCTGTAATCTAGTTCTTCTCACCAAAACATTCCAGCTAACTTCAAACTAACACACTCATGATATAGAAGACTGCCTGAAAATTCAACATTCCTGAAGTGTCTCAAAATCATGAGATGAAACCTAGCAAAAGGTTCTAATTCATCTTTGTAAGGTCAGGCCTAGCTAGGTCATCGGAGCTATGAAGATTAGACACTAGACATGCTTTTTCTCTTTAATGAAATCTGAAATATTTGCATAATAATCTCTTTCAAGAGCTAGAAATTTATGTAAAACATTAGCTGTTGAAGAGATTTATGAGACCAGCATGAGAGCTGACAAGATGTCTGTGCAAGTTTGTTAGCAACAGTGAATGAAAGGAAAATTATATGTACAAAGTCCTAGGATCCTGTTGCTGCAGTGATATGAAAAGCAAGTGGTATGGAACAGTGTTGCTTAAACTCACTCTCATTCACACTTATTTACTACCATTTACTTATTTACTTCCAGGGAGGTGGCGGAGTCACCGTCCCTGGAGGTGTTCAAGAAAAGCCTGGATGAGGCACTTAGTGCCATGGTCTGGTTGACTGGATAGGGCTGGGTGCTAGGTTGGACTGGATGATCTTGGAGGTCTCTTCCAACCTGGTTGATTCTATTCTATTCTATTCTATTCTATTCTATTCTATTTAGGATGCTATTATGGTAAAACAATGTATGCTATCATAACCACAGATGGAAGAAAAAGAGTGAACAGCAATTTGTCCAAAATAACATAAAACAAAAAACCAAAAAGTTTGTGTGTTTTTTTAAGTATAAATGCTACTTTTCTCTCTGACATTTGCTTTTATGATCCTTCCAGTATTTTTTTACTCCATTTTAGTGCTACATTCGGTGAAACATACTCTTGAGATGATAAAACAAGGATAGGTTAAATATTGATAAGTAAAAGTGAGTTTGAAGCCTGCCTCTGTGAGGAGTAAAAGATGTGTTTAATGTAGTGTTCTTTAGCTGTCTCATTAAAGTGATGAGAGTCACACTCTGCTGAAATTACAGATCTCTGGGAGGTTTTGTGTTGGATTTCTTTTTTTTTTGGTGATGCTGGCGTTTCATTTTAGAGATTCAATACTCACTGTATTTCAGGCAGAGTGGGTTGGTTCAACTTTTCCCTTTACTCTCTGCTCCATTTGCTAGAGTCTGCTATGCTCATAATAGAACATGAGGATGATAGGCTGGATGTTAGGAGGAAGTTCTTGACAGAGAGAGTGATTTGCCATTGGAATGGGCTGCCCAGGGAGGTGGTGGAGTTGCTGTCCCTGGAGGTGTTCATGAAAAGCGTGGATGAGGCACTCAGTGCCATGGTCTAGTTGATTAGATGGGGCTGGGTGCTAGGTTGGCCTGGATGATCTTGGAGGTCTCTTCCAAGCTGGTTGATTCTATGATTCTACGATTCTATGATACTGGAGTTTCTACTCTAGTGTCTAACATATAGTGGTCATAAACTAAGATCATCTTTGTACACACTTAGGTTTTTGGAAGATACAGGCTTATGAAATTTACCTGTTTCTAAAGACATTCTAGCACACTACAAATTCTGCACTGGATGAGGTAGAAAATGGTTAGTACTGCTTGCTGCAAATAATAAGATGGGTTTTGAACAGAGAATAAAAATTACCAGAAATAAAACATAAAAAAAAAAATTATGTTTTAAACCAGTGACTATTTTGGCTTGGTTGGTTAGACTTTGTTCTTTGGGTTGGTTTTTTTTTGGGGGGGAGGGTGGAGGTGGGGATTTTGTGGTTTTTGGTTTTTGTTGTTGTTGTTGTTGTTGCTATTCTTAGCAATGAAAAAGGAAGAGAGAAAAAAAGAGAAAAAATGAGAGTAGGAACTTAGGAAAAAAAGAAAAATGAAAAATGAAAAAAAAAGAGAAGAAACTATTGAAAATAAACAGATAAGGAATAACTCAGGCTTTGAAAAAAAAAACTTAGAATAGAAAAAGAAAAACCCAAACCGCAAGCAAACTGTCTTATGTGTCTCTTAAACAACTCTGAGATATTTCTAAACAGCACTCTATTGTCCACCAAAATGTGCTGGTGCACAATTTGTTATACATTAAAATTCAACAGTAAAGATATTCTCATTATTTTCTTTTCATGACACTTACTTTACAGAATTGCAGAATTAACCAGGTTGGAAAAGACCTCTAGGATCATTGAGTATAACCTATCACCTAACACCTTCTAATTAATTAAACCATGGCAATGAGTGCCACTTACAACCTACTTTTAAACACCTCCAGGGATGGTAACTCCACCACCTCCACAGGCAGCCTATTCAAATGCCAATCACTCTTTTTGTGAAGAATTTCTTCCTAACATCCAGCCCAAACCTGCCCTGGCTCAGCTTGTGGCTGCGTCCTCTTGTTCTGTCCCCGTTTGCCTGGGAGAAGAGGCCAACCCCCACCTTGCTACAACCTCCTTTCACATAGTTGTAGAGAGCAATAAGGTCCCCTGAGCCTCCTCTTCTTCAGGCTGAAGCCTTGTGAGGTTTGTGCTCCAACCCCCTCACCAGCCTTGTTGCCCTTCTCTGGGCATGTTCAATTCATCTAAAAGCAATTCTTTTCCCCATGGCAGTGAAATATTAATGCCTATGTGCTGTCTTAGTATTTTTGTAGAGTGTGATCGTTAACAATTTCTGATTCTTGACATTAAAAAGAAGTGTGTAGTTACTGTGCTGGGGTACCCTAAATTCTGAGTTTGAATGGGAAAAGGTGCAAAGCTGCTTCCCCCCCCACTCCCTGTCCTGGGGTCTTGAAGGGAGAACAGCAAAAGACACCTTTCCGTATGTGGCCTGACCTGTGTGGAAGCCCATGCTGGAGTTGGGCTGGTGGTTGGTTGGCTGGGTTTTCGTGCTGTGATGGTTTGGGTGTTCCCCACCCTCCTGCACTTTGGAAATCACCCAGACTAGACTCAGCCAGCTCCAGAAATTGAATGAAATTTTATATTTACAGCTAGCACAATATGCAAGCAGATATTTACAGTATACACAGTTATAGACAGAAATATACAAGGTAAAAGGTAATACAGAAACACAACTCCCCTCCCAGAAACCTGAGTCCCCAGGAGGGGCTCCCAACCACCCCTTCACCTTCCCCCTACCCCTCTTAACCTTACCCCAGTCCCAAGGAAGAATGGAGATTCAGCCAGGGGGTGAGGAAGAAATCAGAGAGCATGAGGTTAGAGAGAGAGATGCAGGTTAGAGAGAGAGATGCAGCTTGGAGCTCCACAGCAGCAGAAGTTGTTGTACCTTATCCGTGTTTTGATTCTTATTCTTATACATCTCAGCAAGCTAATGAGTGAGGTAGACATCAGCCTTGTTTTCCTTCCACAGCCTGTAATGTAGTTCTTCTCACCAAAGCATTCTAGCTAGGCTCAAACCAGCACACGTGCCCAGTATAAATGGTAAATGGACACTTTGCCTAGAAAAGCATAAATAGAGCAAGGCAGAAGGTGAAAAGGTTTCTGCCTTGAGAGGTCCTGCCTTAAGAGTTCCTCATCTTTACAGAGTGCCCAACAGGACAGGTTCCTGCTGTGACTGGACCGTCCCTGCTTTTGGACAGCTCCTGCCTTTTTGCACAGCTTTCAGTTTTGCCCCATCCCTGCTTTTAGATGTTTCTCCGCACTTTTGCACCCTGCTGTGCAAACCTGCAGGCTTGGCAATCACTGGGGTCCTTTGAGAGGGAGATGGCAGTACCTGGACCAGTCACTCTCAGACCATATCAGCAGCCAACTTCATGGCTGCCTCCTGGACTGGGAGACCCTAGCAGTTTTGGCACTCCCCTGCCACTGTGAAGGCAGCGTCATTCCACAATCATCCCATTTGTGGATGAAGTACTTGGACATTTCTGAGTTTGACATCTCTACTACTCACCTCGGGCTTCTGCTGTGTGGATCTATACCATTGGATATTGCCTGCAGTGTCAGAAGGCTGCTCCTGCAGAGGAATCCAGCAAAGGATCACTGTCAATTACCTATCTCACCTCCATGAGTAAGACTCACTCTTCTCTTAATTCTCTGCTTCAGCGTGATTAATAGTGGAGTGAAGCTGTGTTTATAGATTAGCCTTTTCCATTTCCTGACTTCCTAGATATCTAAATTTGTCGATAATATACCTTTTTGAAGAAATTCCTGATCAAAGAGCATCTATTTATAAACTAAACTAGATTTTGTATATAGTTTGGGGTTGAGATTCCAGGAAAATAAAATATTCTATTTTTATAATTCTGTTTTTATAATTCCTAGTCAGGAATTATTCCTGAACATTAATTCCCTGCCTCCACAACAGTTATTTATCAAACTGCATAGTATAGCAGAAACAAGAAAGATTGTGTCATTTTATTAGGTGATTCTGTAAACTACATGTAAATAAAGAGTAAATTCCATTTTATCTCCATATAAGTTTAAAATAATGTAATCTGTGGGGCAGAACTGATCCTGGATTTAGATCCTCCTTTGGTGTATCTTTCCTTAGTAGTCAGGCAACTTTATTCTGACACTGTAAAAAAGCAGCTAGCTGTCACTACCAATTTATCTTTCAACTACATTGTATAGCACCTTCAAATTCCCTTTTGAAGTTCTTTCTCTGCTGAGCCATACTTGAACAGATATTGTCATTCATCTTGCTGACATTAGTGTCCTTTTTGATAAAATGCAATGTATCCAGCTTTGGACAGTGAAACCAATATAAAGCACATTTTGTCACCATTGTACCCTGACATTTGAAATTACACATTCCAAGTCACATTGTGTGAGCCTATTATGTTCAGTAACAGAATTTTATTGCATTGCATTTTCCAAAGGAACCATCGAGAAACTGGTTACATCATATGCACCATTCAATTAGTTCACTCTCAACCACAATAAGAAACATTTAGTTTCTTGCTAATAAACTCCTTGCAAATAGTCAAGTCAATTACTTGGAATAAATGATTGGTTGACCTCTGATACCTGTGCAAAAGAAAATGCATCAATACAAAGATGCAACTTGCATCTGAGGAAGACCCTGAACTGCAGATTGCTTAAAGCTGGGAAAAGCAGCCTGGAAAGTGTTTGTAGTGGTTTGGGAGGTTTACACACAGACACAAGATTCACCAGACTAACTCAACCAGCTGGAAGTTAAGGATGAAGCTATATTTTACAGCATAGCACAAATTTACAAGCATATATACACAACATATACAGATAATTACAACTATATGCAATTACATACAAGTTAAAAGTAATACAGATATTCAAAACCCCTCCCAAATAGCAGATCCACCCAGGAGAGTTCCAAACTAACTCACCTCCTTCTTCCCATCCCCTCCCTTGTTTCAGAAGGCTTATGTGCAGGGATGAGGTGCCAGATAAGGGGTTAGAAGAAGAATTATTAGATTGAATTATACAGGTCCAGGAAAAGGAGTTAACAAAGCAAGTGGCATCCAGACAGAAAATGAGAATCTTTATTTATATTTTGGCTTTTTATATCTCTTAAGAAAAGACAATGAGTTTTATCATACTATAGTCACTATTATTTTCTTTTCACAGCCAATGATCCAATTTCTCTCATTAAAATATTCCAAGTAAGCTCAATCCAGCACAGTATTATCCTTCCCAGATTTTTCCCTAAACATCTACAAACCATTATTAGACGAAAATTCCAATGATACATAAACTTTGGTCTGGTCCACTTTACTCATGAGGTTTACTGAATTTTGTGTTCTGTTTCCAGACTTCTGTTGCTGTATTATTTTATTATTAATGTAATATTCAGAGGAAGGGGAAATAATGTCCAGGAACAGCAAATCTTAATTTTCTGTTGCATGGTGAAAGACTAAGAAATGGCACATACAAAAAAGTATACCAGACAATGAAAATGTCAACATAGTTGATCACACACACGAATATGATGCTATTTGACATTCCTTAAAACATTTAGGACCCAACAGGGGCCTATGGTGCAGGAGGCCTATGTCATTCTTTAGATGCAGCTCAGCTTCAAGGATAGCCCAGAACAGTCTAAACAGCATTAGGCATCTTGCGGTTAGACAATATAATCGAGACTGTAGCATCTCCCTGTGGCATGGCACCTCCTTTTACTGACTATTACAATGAACTTGAAGCTTTTCTCTGCAGCTTGCCACTAAACAGTTTCGACCTAACCCAGATCTTGCAAGTTTGAATGGTTTTCTGGGTTTCTTTAGCTTCATTAATTTACTATTAACCTTCTCTAGTCAAAGCTAAAGAGAGAAGCTGTCAATCAATGTGTATTTACAGAATCACAGAATCTCTTAGATTGGAAAAGGCCTTCAAGATCATTGAGTCCAATCATTAGTTTCACACTGACAAGTCCTTGAGTAAACCAAAACCCTCAGCACATCATCTAATCACTATGAGTCACTATGGTTGGAAAGGACCACCAGGATCAGCCAGTCAACCTTCATTCCAGCATTTTTAATCACTAGATTACGCTTTCACCTCACTTGTATTCTTCTATTATCAAACCCACAGCTTATATCAGTAGGAGCAGTGCATGTTCTCTGTGATAAGTGCAACATCCTACAGTCCTGAAAACAGATCAATTTTTGCCTGCCAGATTTTCAAAGAGAGACCATCTTTGCTGGGGTTGTGTATTTGTGTGAATAGAATAGAATAGAATAGAATAGAATAGAATAGAATAGAATAGAATAGAATAGAATAGAATAGAATCAACCAGGTTGGAAAAGACCTCCAAGATCATCCAGCCCAACCTATCACCCAGCCCTATCCAGTCAACTAAACCATGGCACTAAGTGCCTCATCCAGTCTTTTCTTGAACACCTCCAGGGATGGTGACTCCACCACCTCCCTGGGCAGCCTGATCCCATGATCAGTAACATTGATATTTTTTTAATTGTTACTGATTGTTTTTGTATCTGTTAGAAGATAACTGACACTATTATGATGCCAAAGCTAGGCACAGTGTCAGACACAATAGCCTCAGATATTTCTATACTAAGAATCTTGCAATGCACATTTCTTTACAGAGAGGTGCTTCAGTACACTGTGGAAATGTTTTGTGTAGCTAACTTTATTCCCCTGAAGAGAAAGCAAACTACATTACAAATCTGATATGTAGGATTCTGCATTGTTTTTCACTTTCATATTAAATTTCCCTATGGTTTCCTTTACTACTTTGTTTGTTTTAATTGCCTTTTTGCTTAGCTCAAAACAACATGACTTTTACAAGAGACAGCATCTTTTAGTGGCAATGTTGTTTTCAGTTTTGCCTGAATAAAATGTGGCATTTATGTTCTAGTGAAAGAAAAAGGCCAATGGATAAAAGGAAGTTTTATTTGCTTGTTTGTTTTGTTTACATTTGACAGAGTCCACTCTGGGATGCAAAATAGAGAGCACAGTGGTAGAGACTGCCCTAACACTATGTGGTGCCTTATGAAAACCTTTTATGATATTGAGAAATAAAGACAGACAATTGCATTGCAGTTAACCAGACAGAAAACTGTCAGCCATCTCACTGTGATTGAGAGAGTACAGTTTATAAGACAAAGTTCCTCCAGGTCTCTATGCCATGCTCTCTGCTGGAACACCTTAAGCACTGGGAGGAAGAATTCATCCTGCAGAGATGCCTGAGACCCTTTTGTGACTCTCCTGTGAACTAAAGAAAAAATATTACCTCATGAGCAGATTCAGTTTTCCTTTCACTTCCTTTTATAGAATCTTTCAGCAAACAAGCAATAATACATTGCACTAAGACACTGCTATTTGAAATACCTGCTGCAAAACCAGACTGGGAGCATATCATCATGTTTGCTCACCTTTTGCTGTTCATATATGGATAAGGTCAACGGTGAGTCCGACTTGGGCATACTTCAGTTAAAATCCTCTTTTTTAATACCAGCTTACTTCATTCTTGGTTGGAAGTCAAGCCAAAATTCTGTCTTTTCAGGCTTGTTCAGAAGTATTTCATGACGTTAACCTCTAGTGATATTCTCCATAAAACTCTAATAAACCCATTTTAATAGCTCACCATTAGCAAGAGTAAGACCTCTTGATCCAAAGAAATGTCAAAACACAGCAAGTTTATCCTCTAAGTTTTAGTGGGTTTTTGACAGATGTTTTCTGCTCTTTTTTCCCCTCTTTTTTTCTTTAACATGTCTTATCCTTTTTCTTGCTAAGTTCTTATCTTAAGAATCTCTTATCCTTTTTCTTGCTAGGTTAGAGTTAATAATTATCTGATTATTGAGGGAACTGCTTAAACCACTTGCATACCTGCATTTTGTGGGAGCATTAGTTCATTGATCATACTTTCTCCATTTTATATATTTAAATTATTTGCCACAAGATTATCATTTCTCAGCTGTCACAAGTTTTATTATGAATCATAGAATCATAGAATCAACCANCCCCCAGCTCCCTCAGCCTCTCCTCATAGGGTTTGTGTTCCAGGGCCTTCACCAGCTTCCTTGCCCTTCTCTGGACACGTTACTGTATCACAACATCTCTCTTGAATTGAATGGCCCAGAACTGGACACAGTACTCACCGTGGGCTTAATTTCATGTCATGAATCTGTCATATTGGCCAAACAGTTGTAATATTATAAAAGATAATAGAATCAGTCAGAGTTGGAAGGGACCATAAGATCATCTAGTTCCAACCCCCCTGCCATGGGCACAGACACCCTATCTTAGATCAGGCTGGCCAGAGCCTCATCTAGCCTGGCCTTAAACATCTCCAGGGATGTGGCCTCAACCACCTCCCTGGGCAACCCATTCCAGGCTCTGACTACTCTCATGCTGAACAACTTCCTCCTCATATCCATTCTGAACCTACCCACCTCCAACTTTGCAGGAGAAGAGATAAAGAATTAACTACCTAAAATATTGCTTTCTTTTAATGATTAGCTTTTAGTGTTAAAGCTATATTGATTTTCTTCTTAATATTTAAATAGCAAGCCCTATTTTCTTTTCTCCTATGGTGTGATGTAAACATTTCTCTGCAGCATCTGTTTGACACAGTATTTTTGTGTTGCAGTCTATTGAATGTTTGTGGTTTGCTACTGCCATATCAGTACAGCGGATTCAGTTGGAGAAATGCTGCATGCATAGCTGAACTAAGAGTATATTAAGTGTAGAATATTGGACTCAGTTTCATATTGTAACATTTAAAAAACAACAATAAAAAAGGAAAAGCTTTTGCTGTATAGATGGTTATCATCAATGATGTATAAACAAGGAATTTGGTGCATAAAAACGGTTCATAACACAAACAGGGTTTATAGCAGTACATAAAGTAGGAACATAAACATAAATGCAAGATGGTGCAAAAAACCAAGATGTGAAAGTACATTACCTTTGCTTTAGAAAAAAAAAGTCTATCTTATTTGTTGGGAAGGAGCATCAGCTATGCTTACACTGCACAAGAGTGCTGCACAGCAGCAGCTGAGCTGACACAGACCTTATTGAAGTTGTTAGTCTCAGTGTTACACCAGGTACACCTAGAAGTATGCATCTCAAATGTCTTCTGGCTCTGCTGGCCTATTGCTGGACCCTTGCAAACACTGAACTCATTATTACTCAGGCACTACTTCAGGCTGCTAACATATCGATGTGTATGCTGCAGGCATTGTTAAATGTTTCTTCTTTTAACTTCCAAATCTCAGTGAGATTATTTCATTGGGTCTGCATACCTTTCCTCTCTCTCCATCTAATTCTTTTTCTTTTGGGAAAGAAGGGGAAGAAGGAAGGGCATCCAATAAATTGTTATTGGCTCTATCAACTATATTTGGACTGGATGATCTTGGAGGTCTTTTCCAACCTAGTTGATTCTATTCTATTCTATTCTGTTCTAATAGAATTATTCTATTCTATTCTATTTGTGTCTCTGGGAAATTCAAATTAGAACCTAGACAGTTGGGATGAAAGTTGGTTTGCATAGCAGCAGTTTGGGGCTTACATAGGCACTTTTGTACTTCCAGCCTGGGATGTCTTTCTCTACTTTTTGCCAGTAAGACTATATCAACAGAATGAGAGTCGCAGAATGGCATGGGTTGGAAGGGACCCCCAGAAATCCCTGAGTCAACCATTCTGCCAAAACAGGATCACCTAGGTCAGGCCACACAGGAATGCATCTAAACAGGTTTTGAAAGTCTCCAGAGGAGACTTTCAAACTGAAATGTCATATGAAAGCTTTGTACCGAGTGTCAGCACAAAATCATTGTTAGTTTAGAGGATCTTGTCCCTAAGCAACTGTTTGTTCTAAAAGGTCATAAATCTGAAGTTGCAGTAGATTCCAGATTCCAAAAAAATGAAATTCCGGAGTAGATGTAGTCAGATTCCAAAGTAGATGTAGAGTCACAGAATGTCAGGGGCTGGAAGGAACCTTCAAAGTTCATCTGGTCCAGCCCCCCTGCCAGAGCAGGGTCACCCAGAGCAGATCACACTGGAGCACATCCAGAAGGTTCTTGAATATCTCCAGAGAGAGAGACTCCACAGCCTCCATGGGCAGCCTGTTCAGTGCTCTATCACCCTCACAGTGAAATAATTCCTCCTTGAGTTCATGTGGAACCTCCTGTACCTCAACTTCCACCCATTGCCCCTTGTCCTGTCACTGGGCATCACTGAGAGGAGGCTGGCTCCAGCCTCCTGGCACTCACCCCTTACATATTTATAAACATGAATGTGTTCACCACTTAGTTGTCTCCTCTCCAAGCTAACAAGCCCCAGTTCCCTCAGGCTCTCCTCATAAAGAAGATGTTCAACTTCCTTAATCATCTTCGTGGCTCTTCACTGCACTCTCTCAAGCAGCTTCCTGTCCTCCTTGAGCTGGGGGCCCAGAACTGGACATAATACTCCAGATGAGGCCTTAGCAGGGCAGAGTAGAGGGGAAGGAGAACCTCCCTCGACCTACTAACCATAGCTCTTCTAATACACCCCAGAATGTCAGTGACTCTCCTTGCCTTAATTGTGGTGCCAGTTTTGGCTGTGTAGGTTTTCTTTACTGGATGAGGGCATCTGATACTTTGCTCTTCTGCCCTGTGTGATCCTCATGGATGTGTTTGGGCTCACTGGGAGGGTGATTGGCCTCTCCCTCTGCCTCCCAAAGAGCAGGGTTTGTGTTAACATGGAAGCAGCCTCTTGGCTGCAGCATTCAGGGCTTCAAACTCCTTCTGTCCCATTTTAAAGTACTTTCCTAGCAATTGCCACATGCAAAATAGACAATGTAAAAAAATTTAGTATGTAAAATCAGTTCAGCAAAGAAACATGTAATGGCAGCTCTCTAGCACAGATTTGTTGCACAAGTACTCCAAAACACAGCATTGATATAATAAGAACATCAATTTACTACCTAGAGTTTTGTTAGCTTCTGATTATATATCCATGTACTTATTTCAACAGACAGAGAGAGGGAAAAAAAATCCCCAAATGGAAAAGCAGGAAAATGGAGCATCATTAACATTGAAGTAAAACAGTGTTTGTGTAATGAACATAATAAAATTGAGTCAGTGGCATAGAGGAATTAATTGGTAGGTTTAAAACAAAAGCAAAAGTAAGGCTTCCTGCTCTGGTTTCTACCTGTATTAAGTACAATTAACGTAATTGGGAATTAAGGTATTTTTTCCTGTTTAAATGTTGGCAGATTTCAGAAAGGAAGATCCATCAGTTGTTTGTATGAAGCAAGAAACAGCATTTGTCTCTCTACTCCTGAGCTTTAGTGTTTTCATATTGTCCAGGGGTACCCCAAATTCCTTTCTTCTCCCTCCCACTCCATGGGTTTGAATGGGAGAAGGCATGAAAACTGCTTCCCCTGCCCACTCTGCAGGCGTGAAGAGAAGCAGCTAAAGTTGCCTTTCTGCACATGGGCTGACCCGTGTGGAAGCCCGCGCTGGAATCGGGCTGGTGGTTGGCTGGGGTTTCACAGCCAGAATAAACGGTAAATGGACACTTTGCCTGGAAAAGCATAAATAGAGCAAGGGTTCCTGCCTGGAGAGTTCCCATCTTGATAGTTCCTGTCTTAAAATTCCCTTGCCACTGCTAAAGACAGGTTCCTGCCATGACTGGACTGTCCCTGCTTTGGGATGGCTCCTACCTTTTTGCACGGTTTTCAGTTTTGCCCCATCCCTGCTTTTGGATGGTTCTCCCCCCTTTGCACCATTCTGTGCAAACCTACAGGCTTAGCAAGCCCTGGGGTCCTTTGAGACAGAGAGACTGTAGCCAGTCTCTCTCAGACCATATCAGTAGCCAATTCCTGGCTGCCTCCTGGACTGGGGGATGCTAGCAGTTCTGGCTCTCCCCTGCCGCTGTGAAGGCAGCATCCTTTCACGATCATCCCACTTGTGGAAGAAGTGCTCGAGACATTTCTGAGGTTGGGGCTCTGCCACTCACCTCGGGCTTCTGCTTCATGGACATACACTATTGGATATTGCCTGCAGTGTCAGAAGGCTGCTCCTGCAGAGGAATCGAACAAGGAATCATTGCTGAATGCCTGTCTCACCTCTGTGAGTAAGACCTGCTGTTCCCTTCATCTTCTGCTCAGCCTGATTGATAGTGGGGTAAAGCTGTGTTTACAGCTTAGCCTTTTCCATTTCCTGACTTCCTAAATATCTAAATTTATCTATAATATCCTTCTGGAAGAAATTCCTGATTGAAATGAATCTGTTAATAAACTAAACTAATTTTTGTATATAGTTTGGGGGCAGGGTTCCAGGAAAATAAAATAATCCTATTTTTCCTTGTTCCTGACTTGGCCACGTTAATTCCCTGCCTCCACGACACATATGTATATCGTCTTGCTTAATAATGTTAGCAGATTCACCCTTTCTGATAACAAACTGGCTTTTTGTTAAAAGCAAAACACAGACAAACAAAAACACACACAGAAAAAAAAAATCTCTGCTTATACAACAGCTTCTCACTGTGTTTGCAATGTGCTTTCTCTTGTTTGCTCCAAAGTCATTGCTCCTATTATCTGGGAGGCTTCCAGTGGGCAAGCTGTTATTGCCTGCTTTCTGCAAACCTGCCATTCTCCAAAGAAGGAAAAAGAGGTCATTGCATTCAATCTCTAGCAAGCATCCTGGTATCTTTCCTAAAAGAAGGAAACTGTTTTAGACAAAGACCTTCAGTATTTTCCTTCGTGTTCATAGAATGAGATAGCAAAACCCTCTAAAGGGAAGTCTGTTCCCAAAGCATATGGCCAGCAATGTGCAACTGAAAACACCCTGAGCCTCAGTGCTGGCATGGATGTTGGAGAACATCCTAATGCTCTACAGCTGCCCTCAGATGTGCTAGATATGCTTTCAGACCAGGTAGCTTAAAATCAATTGTGCCCTGAAATGAAAAAGGAAAGAGGATCAGCAAAAAAAAGCATAAAACAGTAAGGCTGAAGTTGATACCAAACAAAGCTGCTTTTTATTTCTTTAAGGCCTCTGGGGTGCTGGATCTGCCCAGAGATATGACAAAATATGTGAACTCAAACAGGCCACTTTATCATCAGCATCTTTTCCTTCCCTTGGAACTTATGCCTCAAAGACAGCATCCAGTATCTGAAGGGAGCCTACAGGAAGGCTGGGGAGGGACTATTTACATGGTCTAGTATTGTTAGGATGAGGGGGAATGGGTTTAAACTCGAAGAGGGGAGATTTAGACTGGATGTTAGGAGGAAGTTCTTTACAGTGAGGGTGGTAAGACACAAGTTGCCCAGGGAGGTTGTGGCTGCTTCCTCCCTGGAGGTGTTTAAGGCCAGGCTGGATGAGGCCTTGAGCAACCTGCTCTAGTGGGAGGTGTCCCTGCCTATGGCAGGGGGTTGGAGCTGGATGATCCTTGAGGTCCCTTCCAACCTAAACCATTCTATGATTCTATGAGTGTAGATCTTTCTTTCAAAACTTGCTCACCAAATTTGAAGGACAGCAGTTTGAGAAAGGACCATTTAAGGCAGATATAAACCAATACAATTTCTAAATAAAATATTATTTGAAGCTATGATTTATTTACTGACAAAATCGTTCTTAAACCGTCAATAGGCATGGGTAGTCATGCACCCTGGGAGAGTATTACTGCTAATGTCATGGTAATTTTGCTGGTTGTCTCATAGCCTTAAGTAGTGTAATGTGTTCAGTGTTTACAGTGATGAGGCTAAATTGGTGTAGATACAGCCAATATCTTGTCTAGGCAAACTGTAACCTTTGCCCGATAAACCCATGTTTGCTTAGCAAGCACTAAACTATTGGGGAACAATTTTCATCTCAATGAAGAGGGAACAAGATGAAAGAGAGGAAATACTCTAATCATAGAATCATAGTGTCCAGTTCTGGGCTTCTCAATTCAAGAGAGATGTTGAGGTGCTGGAATGTGTCCAGAGAAGGGCGACAAGGCTGGTGAGAGGCCTGGAACACAGCCCTGTGAGGAGAGGCTGAGGGAGCTGGGGGTGTTTAGCCTGGAGAAGAGGAGGCTCAGGGGTGACCTCATTGCTGTCTACAACTACCTGAAGGGAGGTTGTAGCCAGATGGGGGTTGGTCTCTTCTGCCAGGCAACCAGCAACAGAACAAGGGGACACAGCCTCAAGTTGTGCTGGGGGAGGTCTAGGCTGGATGTTAGGAGGAAGCTGTTCCCAGAGAGAGTGATTGGCATTGGAATGGGCTGCCCAGGGAGGTGGTGGAGTCACCGTCCGTGGGGGTGTTCAGGAAAAGCCTGGCTGAGGCACTTAGTGCCATGGTCTGGTTGACTGGATAGGGTTGGGTGCTAGGTTGGCATGGATTATCTTGGAAGTCTCTTCCAACCTGGTTAATTCTATTCTATTCTATAGACTCAGTCAAGGTTGGAAAGGACCACAAGAATCATATAGTTCCAACCCCCCTGCCATGGGCACAGACACCCTACCTTAGATCAGGCTGGCCACAGCCTCATCCAGCCTGGCCTTAAACACTTCCAGGCATGGAGCCTCAACCACCTCCCTGGGCAACCCATTCCAGGCTCTCACCACTCTCATGCTGAACAACTTCCTCCTCACGTCCAGCCTGAACCTACCCACCTCCAGCTTTGCTCCATTCCCTCTAGTCCTGTCACTAAATGAACACTACTCTGCTCCCATATAACTGGCCAATCAAACAGAAAAAGAAGAAAGATGCTTTAGGAAAACCAATCCAACACCTTTTTGAACTGCAGTGAAGTATTGGAGTAGGTAGCTTGGACGATTGTATAGCCTCCATCATTAGAAAGCAGGCTAGGCAAGTCTGTCAGGAATGATTTAAGTATATCTGAGCCTGCTGTGGGGAGTGAAGGTGGAGTATAAATTACCTTTATTTCCAAACACATCTTTCCTGATTCTAGGATAACTTCTAGCCACCGCCAGTAAGATCTACTTTTTTATTTTTCAAGTAGATTTATCACCTCAAGATAAAGTATTTAGTAGGATGTTAACAGGAATCATGTGCGTGTCGCTGCTTCTGCTTTTATCTGTAAGGTAGCTGTGCTTATGTCAGGTCTTCCCTTTCTTTTGAAGCTTAAGTTTTTAGCACTTATTTCACACTGCATATTCCAGGCTTTTAGAGATTCTTCTTCTGTGCATGCATTAAGCGACCCAAACAAGAGTTTTATCACACAGCTGGAAATTCATAGACTCATTTTAGTTTTGCTTGGTTTTGCAATATTTGCTCACAGTAATAGACTGAAGACTCCTGGGCTGTTTCCACAGAAAAGACAATCCAAAATCTGGTTCAAGTCATTTTGTTGAGGGCTGAGCCACCACTTAGTTAAAAAACATTTACTGAAGTCAAACTCCTGCCAGGATCAGAAGTTCAGAAGTCTTTCATTTTGCATTCCTCCCTACTAGTTTCATCTAGCATTTCCCCCTTGCACAGGCATCTAAGTGGGATTTAGCTCAAATGCCTAAATCCAGTTACCTAAATGGATATGGCATGTACCACTTCAGATATCATCAAGCAGATGACACCAAGCTGGGGGCTGATGTGGCTGGGTTGGAGGGCAGAAGGGCTCTGCAGCAGGACCTTGACCGCCTGGACAGATGGGCAGAGTCCAATGGGATGGCATTCAATAGCTCCAAGTGCCAGGGGCTGCACTTTGGCCACAACAACCCCATGCAGAGATACAGGCTGGGGTCGGAGTGGCTGAGAGCAGCCAGACAGAGAGGGATCTGGGGGTGCTGATTGATACCCACCTGAACATGAGCCAGCAGTGTGCCCAGGTGGCCAAGAAAGCCAATGGCATCCTGGCCTGCATCAGGAATGGTGTGGTCAGCAGGAGCAGGGAGGTCATTCTGCCTCTGTACTCTGCACTGGTTAGACCACACCTTGAGTGCTGTGTCCAGTTCTGGGCCCCCCAGTTTAGAAGGGACAT
>WAAF01008038.1:0-19056 GCA_013400475.1 Tricholaema leucomelas
CTCTCCCTCTCCTCTCCTCTCCCTCTCCTCTTCTTTTTTTTCATATTGCTGATTTTCTTCTTTTTTTTTTTATTGTTGATTCTGTTCCCACTGCACTGTTTATGAGACATACCTTCTAGATGTTGGTGTGGCTTTTTTTGGTGTGTGCCTGTTGTTAGGCTTGGTAAGCTAATCTGCTTAGTAGAGTTTTTCCACTGCTTTTGTGGAGAGGATAGCATGTAAATTAATACGCATAAACTCTTGCCCTTAAAAGTTCCAGTTATGAAAGAACATTGTAAGGCATGTTAGTGGACTTAATTTTGTTTATTTCCTATTAAAGGTATAGGTAGCCATGCAAATTAATCCTTTTGTTCCTTGTAAGGCTTACTTTTAAAGAATTTTTGTTACTGCTTGTCCTATTTCAGCTGGGACAATTTTCTTCCTAGCAGCTGCTGCAGTACTGTGATATAGTATGAGAATAACGTTGCTGACACCCTGTTTTGATTGTTTCTAAGTAATGCTTGTCAAAAGTTAAGGATTTTTTCATTTTCCCATGCTCTGCCAGTGAGCAAGTGCACAAGAGGCTCAGAGGGACCATGGCCAGGACAGATGACCTGATCTAGCCAGAGGGCTGTTCTGTATCGTAGACAGTCATACTCAGTATATAAACTGGGAGGAGCTGGCCAGGAGGGACAGATCACTGCTTGGGGATCAGTCAGCAGGTGTTCAGCAATTAATTGCATTGTGCATCATTTGTCTTTCTTGGATTTTCTGTCTTGCTTAATTTACTTTTCATCGTTATTATTGTCAGTAATTTTATTTCAGTTATTAAACTGTTCTCATTTCAGCATATGAATTTTAATTTAATTGTTTTCCTAACTCTCTTCTCCATCCCATCATAGGGAGAGGAGGAGTGTGTGAGGGGCTGTGTGGTGCTTATCTCCTGTCTGGAGTTAAACCACAACACTGCATAATCCTTTCTTTCTCACTTCTGAAATGCTGCTTGTAGAAGATTAAAATGCAGTGGAGGAAGTGGACCGTGTTTTACAATTACAGCATTGCTTTCTATGATACAAAGTGATCAATTGTTGCAGCATGACAAAAATAAATACAGGTTGTATGTCTGAAACTGACTACACTTGTCATGACAACAGTACCTGAAACACTAAACAGGAAGCGTGATCACCTTAGTGACTTCGTCAGCCTGGGCCTTCACCTCACATTTTCCCTTCTTGGAAGTGCCCAGCTATTATGATACTAAGATGGATAAAGTCTTGTCTATTTGTTAGAACCACATATGCTCAAAGGTGGGAGAGTCATGGTAGGTCTCTGGGGGGCAGGAGTAGTAGGATAAGGGTTGTACCTGTTAGTTCCCTCCATTCAGTTTTGGATTGGATGGCAAGTATGGGCCAGTTCAACCAGGGGAGAGACTATTCTCAAGACATCCATGTGCAGATGCTGACTTCAGATTTGACTGACAAGATAGGACTTACTATAAACTGTTGGAAATCATTCCTGGATTTTAAAATAGAGGAAACTAAAATAGATATTTGAATTTTGGGACTATTTTTCCTGTTTTATTGTTATGTAAACACAGCATTAAAAAACAAAAGCCAACAAGAATAACAAAAGACAACCAACAAACAAACAAACACCAAAGCAACCAGAACCACCACCAAGGAAAACAAGATACAAAACAACCCTCAGAAACAAACAAAACCATAGGTTCTAAAACATTAGTTTTCAGCTTTACTTGCTGATGCATTAGACTGCATGTGGGAATTTCTTAATAGATGTGATTTCTGTTGTAATCCTTTAAAATAGCCTAAGTTAATTAATATTTCCGTCCCTTTCTCTACTCATCAAAATTGTGATAGGAAAATATATTCCTGTTGTAAATTAAAATGCTTGCATATAATTTGTGTCTTGATCTTCTTTAGTCTTGTAAATCTTGCAGTGTATAATGTGCAGTTTTACAAAGATACCTTTTATATTAAACAGCAAGTTTTACCAGCTGATTTTTATACAGAAGGGGAGTTTTTTAAACTGAGTTTGTAGGTGAGGACATAACATTTATACACAGACATACTGGGTTTAGCAGACTGGAAACTGAGCTGCAGATATTGGAGACTGCTGTGTAAGATGTGCTCTTTTAAGCATTTATGCTGTTCACATACTTTTTAATTGTAATGTTTTGAAGTAACCTAGCTGGTTGACTGTATTCTGAATTTTGATGGATGTCTACTGTCACTGATAGTACCAAGTGAACCTTCTAAGTGGCACTCAGTAAATAGGTTCAGCCTTCTTCAGATTCTGGTAAAATCACAATTTTGTTGAGGCGACCCACACCTCGTTATTTTCGATTCCATTTTCTTTGTTATATTTGAACAGATTCTCCTAGGAAAATCCCCTGACTTTCATCTGTTCAGGTTGGTGGATTATGTAATTGGTGTCCATTTTATTTTTATGTGGTTAAAAAAAAAGACCATTCTGTATGGCTTACAGGTTGTGAGAACTCTTACTTCAAGTCTTGTTTTGCCAAAGAGTAAAGCTGATGTTGATTGTTATTTTCTTAAGCAACCATTGGTGTTCCTGTGTCACTGCTGCTGTTTTCTGTTTGTGTGTTTGGAGGAAGGTGTGTATAGTAGGTCTGAATTTACATTCCTCAGTTGTTTCTTGTGCACTGCAAATGTGGAGAGCGAAGAAGAAAACATTTTTGTTAAGTGGGATGGACAGAATTCTTTCTTGGAAACTGATGTTTTAATCAGCTTTTTATGTATACTTCTCTGGTAAAACATCTATAAAGAGTACAAAATTAATTTCTCCTAGAAAAAGAAGTCTGTATTGAGAGCAAGGTTCATAGAAAAGTAGGAAATTGTAGAACAAAATTTGTGGAATTGATGTGGTGAGAAAGTTAATGTTTGTTTTCTTTCCCCTGAAGCAGCATTTAAATTCACACCCTGTTGCCTTGTTTAAATTGCAGCTCAGAATGCAGTGATGGAGAATGGTCTACAGCTCTCTATGCCTATTTTACTGCTACAGAAAAGGACAGGTCCTCAAGTGAAGAGAGCTGGGAGACAGACCCAGACAGGGAAGAACATGAACCTGAAGTGCAGAGCAGCGACAATGATGTAGAACAGAACATAGGCATCTCTTGTGAAGAAGGGTATGGGTTTATTTTATTAGATAACTTCCTGAAGCAGTACTAATAGGTATCCACATAACACTACGTAGAGTAACAGCAATTCTAAAAGTGGTTAGTATACTAGCAGTAATCATTTGCCTATATCAGAATAATCTGAGTAGTTGTATGTATTTCCAGTCAGGGGGAAGATGGCAGATTATGCAGACAACTCTGTTGACAATTAGAGATGCAGAAATAAAGAGATGATATTGACATGTAGTGTCAGTAGGGATAACAGACTGGATATAATGACTTTAAAAAGCCAGACTGGGGAAGTTATTTGTAAAGATATGTGTGTTACATGCACATCTTCTGGCACTGCTTAGTAGTCCTTACAAAGCAGTTGTTTATCTCTCTGATTTACTGCTGCTCATATTTCACTACTGCTCTTTATTTCCAGAGCTCAAACAGTGATTACCAAATTTTCTAGTCATTAAATATATCTGGGTTTATTGCAAGGCAAAATGTATAGCTATAAATAGGCAAGGAAAGTTCAGGGTTTTTTTTGCCCTAAGCATCTAATATTGACCTTATGTTCTTAGTTTGAGTCTTTATAAAGCAACAAGCTATGTCCAAGTGTTCTTTCACTTTAATCTAATTTTAGACAATGCCTATTACCAACCAGCCCAAATTGCTGTTACTGCTTTTTTCAGTATCACTGAAATATCTTGAGGTTTGGAGAATTGGTGTAGCTTTAGGAGAATTGGTGTAGCTTTATAAAAATACTACAAAAGCTTATCTGTTTAAGAATAATAAGGGGTCTGTATACTCTTTAGCTTTCTTTGGCGTGAGCAAATGTACCCATTTCTGACACGATTCTTGTTTATTTTCCCTTTGATAAGTAAAGTGGGACTCATGATCCCATGTTTCTAAACATCTTGGTGACTTGCAGTCCTTCAGAAAATACAGAAATTAATCAAGTCTTTCACCTTATGCAAATAGTTTATCTTGCAAAAAGAACCTCTTTGCATTCATAGAATCATAAAATCAACCAAATTGAAAGAGACTTCCAGGATCATCCAGTCCAACCTGCCACCCAGCCCTGGCCAATCAACTAGGCTATGGCACTAAGTGCCTCATCCAGTCTTTNTGCAATGGAGGAGCCCAAAACTGGACACAGGACTCAAGGGGTGGCCTGACCAATGTTGAGTACATGGAAAGAATAACCTCCCTCGTCCTACTGGCCACAATGTTTCTGATCCAGGCCAGGATGCCATTGGCTCTCCTGCCCACCTGGGCACACTGCTGGCTCATCTTCAGCTACTCTCTACCAGCACCCTCAGGGCCCTCTCTGCCTGGCTGCTCGCAGCCACTCTGGCCCCAGCCCGTAGCACTGTTGGGGTTGTAGTGGCCAAAGTGTAGAACCCTGCACTTGGCCTTGTTAAATCTCATCCCATTGGCCTCAGCCATCGCTTCCCCAAGAAGGCCATTGCAGGATGGCAGAGGAACCTATTTTGGTAGTGAATTTAGGAGCTTGTAGTCCTTGTAATATGTGTAGCTTTTGTTGCTTGCATGTGTTTGTAAATTTTCCTATCTTCTTAGATTTACCTCTTCATTTATTTATTTGAAGAGAACAGATACTATTGGAGGAAGGAGAGATTCCTTGGTTGCAGTACCGAGAAGTAGAAAGTAGCAGTGATGAGGAAGATGATCCGGTTAATGATGTTGTGCATCCTGGATTCTTCCCATTGGATGGGAATAACAACCTTGAGGATGACTCCAGTGTGAGTGAGGATCTCGATGTAGAGTGGAGGTATGCCTTTGATAATTTTCTGCATTAATTTGAGAGACTTTGTAGTTACTATTTTGGTGCTGGTATAAGCTGTCAAAAATGCTCATGGCTTTCAGCACACGTATGCTTCAAAGGCTGAGTTTTAATGCCTAAAGTATTTGAAATGCTGTGTGTCTTCTAGCAAGAGAAAAAGGATGTACATTTGCTTTATCAGGTTGTATGCTGAGAAGATTCTAGTGCACTAAATAGTGAATGAATGGGTGTACTGTTACAATTAATTTTAAACACAGTAATTAGAGAGGAATTATAACAAAACTAAAGTAATATGTATGCAATCAGCTTTCAAGCCAGTGCTAATTTACAACTTTTTTGTAAGTGATGTAAGTTAAAGGTTTTGAATATGTTTTATTTCTCTTTCAAATGCCATGTGCTTACCTAATTATGGTAATTTTGAATCCTTGGATCAATTTTATGTTATCAGATTACTGAAGAATATTGCACAATATTTATTACAAAAATTGTAATAAATACAGTGCAAAAGAAAGTGATTGGAGCTACTTGCACATCTTGAACAGTCACTTTGGTTGGGGTTGATTCTATGATTCTAAGAGACCTTTCATATTATCAAGTCCAATCACTAACCTAGCTCAGCCAAGTCACCACTAAGCCATATCCCTCAGAACCATGTCTATACACCTTTTAAATATCTTTAGGGTTGGTAACTCAGTCACTTGCCCCTACAGGCTATTCTGGTGCCTCACAAGCGTTTCATTGAATTATTTTTTTCATAATATCCAACCTAGATCTCCAGTGGCCCACCTTGCAGATGTTTTCTTTTGTCCTGTTGCTTATTACCTAGGAGAAGAGACCAACCCTCACCGCACTATAACCTCCCTTCAGGTAGCTGTAGAGAGCAATAAAATCTCCTCTCAGCCTCCTTTTCTCCAGGCTAAACAACCCTGATTGCCTCAGCTGCTCTTCATCAGACCTGTTCTGCAGACTCATTGTCACTGCCCTTCTCTGGACACACTCCAGGACTGCAATCTCTTTCTTGTAGTGAGGGTCCCAAACCCAAACATTATGCTCAAGGTGCTAACCAGTGCTGAGTACAAGGGCAACAATCACTTTCCTGGTCTTGCTCATCACACTTTGTTCCTTGTACATGCCAGAATGCTGTTGCACTCCTGCATGCCCTGACAAATTCTCTATAACAGTCCCAAGTGACAAGTCCCTTCCATGAGCTGTAAGCTTCTTTATTCCATAAGATTATCTTCAGAAGCTCCTTGCTCGTCTGTGCCGCTCTCTTAGCACATTGACCTGATTTTTACTCAAGGGAACACTCCAATCTTGAACTTGGAGGAAGTGGCATGTAAAAATTGACCAACTTTCTTGGGCTCCTTTACCCTCTAGAGTCTTAGCCCATGGGATTCCTGTAAGTATGTCTTTGAAGAGTATAAAGTTAGCCCTGCAGAAGTCCAGGATTGTAATCTTACTTACTGCCCTGCTTCTACCCAGGAGCAGTAACCACCTCACTGGATGGATCTAGTTGGAAGGGACCATCAAAGGTCATCTTGTCCAACCACCGTGCAGTTAGCAGGTACACCTTCTACTAGAGCAGGCTGCTCAGGGCCACATCACGTTTGGCACTGAATGTCTCCAGGGGTGGGGCCTCAAGCGTATCTCTGGGCAAACTGTGATCTAATCAAGACCTAAAAGCTAAGGTGACCCCCAAGCAAGAGGATGCTGACCTCAGCCAAGGCTGTCTTGCTGGAGGGTCCCCGGGCCAGCTCATGAGCCCCTACTCACCCTATTCTACCCTGTAGAATACTAAAGTCCGCCATGGCATGGTCACTGTTGCCAAGGCTGTTCCCAACCTTAGTGTCCCAAACCAGTTTTAATCTTAGTTAATACAAGGTCCAGCAGTGCACTTCTCCTTGTTGGTTCCTCCACTACCTGCATCAAGAAGTTACCGATGCACTGCAAAAGTCTTTTGGACTGTCTGTGCGTGGCTGTGTGATCTTCCCAGCAAATACCGGGGTGATCAAAGTTGCCCATGAATACCAAGGAGTGAGTTCTAGAGGCTACTTCCAGTTGAGTGTAGAAGGTCTTACCAGCATCTTCTGCTTGATTTGGTAGTCCGCAGTAGAGACCCTCAACAGTTTCACCATCCTTTCTACATCCCTTAATTCTTACCCACAAGCTTTCAACTTTTCCTGCTTCCTGCCCACAAAGAGCAACATCACCATCTTGCCTTACTGGTCTGTCTTTTATGGGAGCTGTCCTACCATGTTTCAGTGTCTGCAATTATATCCTAGTCATGCAGCCTAATGCAAATCTTCAACTCCTCCTGCTTATTCCCCGTGCTCCATGCATTGGTGTATAAGCATTTCAATGAGGGAGTTAATCCATTTGTTTTCACTCTTGCCATCTGACCATCCATGGCCACCAACCTACCAGTGAGTCCTGTGTGTGCCCTTGGCTCAGCTCTGTAAGACCTCGCCTTTGCTTCACTGTTCACAGCATGTTTCAAGGCAACAGGTTGGAGGTTCTTATTAACCCATCCTTCTAACCTTGGCATTTTGTCCTGCCACTTGTCATGGAGCCCCTCTCCCTTCAAGCCTAGTTTAAAACCCTTTCAGCAAGCCCTGTGAACTCATGTACCAGGATCTTTCTCCTGCTTTGAGACAGATGTACTCCCATCTGTTGCTAGCAGACCCAGTGCCATATGAAGTTCCCCAAGATCAAAACCCCACAATTCTGTTGATGGCATCAGCCTCTGAGCCACTTGTTAGTTATGCATGATTTCCTGCATTCCTGCCTGCAATTAAAGGTATTGATGAAAAGATTACCTGTGCCCCTGATCCCTAAGCCACTTTCCCCAGTGCCTTGAGGTCCTCTTTGATTGCTTCTGGACCTCTGGTATCAACCTCATCACTTCCTACCTGCATAACTAGCAAGAGATAGTAATTACAGGGCTGTACCAGACTAGGCAGCTTTATGGTAACATCCCTGACTTGGGTGCCAGGAAGGCAACAGATTTCTCTGTGTGAAGTATCCAGATGATGTATGGGGTCCTCTGTTCCCTTGCAGCTCTTGGGGAAGACCATGACAAAGCAAGTAAGTTATTCACCGAGAGAACTGTGCCTTGTGGGGACCCCATGCTGGAGCACGTGGTGAACTTAATCTTGTGGGAAAGCTCCATATAGGATGAGGTTTATCCTGAAGGACGTTATCCCATGCAGAGACCTCATGCTGCTGGAGTATGAGGAGGAAGGAATGACAGAGAGGAACTGCTTGGGGCTGATTACAGCCCCCAGTCCGTGTCCCTCTGCACTTTGAAATGAAGATTGTTTCCTAACTCATGTTTTTCAGCATACTTGATGAGTTTGGTGATCATCTAAGACTTGCTATTCATTCCATGGGTCTTCAGTTTCACACATTCGTGCCAATAGAGGGACACTTGCAACCTATGGAGGTATTAACATATTCTTGGTGGTATTATATCAGTGACATTTTAGCATAAGCTGTTACTATTGAATTATTTTTCATTATAATCTGAAAACAAGAGAATAGGGGGTGAGAAATGCTTTTCTGTTCCATCATCAACTTTCCAGTCTGAAAGCTTGAAAATAAATGTTGGATGTTCTCCTTCTAAATGGTGTAATGCAAGAAATCATTACAAGAAGTCATACTCTTTTTACAGTAAGTATTTCTTTAATCTTAAAGGAAAAAAGGATGGTGATTTCTACCAGTATAAACATACAGTTCCTGATAATAGGTGTTTTTGCACGAGAGCTTTTGTAGTGGAGAACTCTGAGCTTTGACTGGCTTTAAGTATTATTCCTGTCTGTTGAACAGATTGGCCTGAGTTTAATTATCACCTCATTAATAGTCTGTGTAATGACTGTGACTTTATTAAACCTTTACTAATTTGATTTACGTAGTCCACCTCCTTAAGTTTCCCAAAAATTTCTCATCTAAAACAGTAGAGATTAACCAGGCCTTTTCCACCTGTAACAACATAATTTATTAAAAGAAACTCTGTAGCTCAGAATATTTCCCAAAATTTCTATATCTGGTGAACAAATTTATTGCAGCTATGAAACACTTGAGAGGAATGTGGCATGATAAAGCACCCAGAATTCAAGTATATACTGGAGTGGGGTTGGGGAGGACAGGGCAGGGTAGGGGACAGGATGGGAGAGCTGTCCAAATTTGAAGGGGAGTAGGAATGAATGTATTCCATTATTTTAAAAGCTGTGTTCCATAAGATTCTGGGATCCTAAACTGCAGCAACTTGCATGCTTAAATTCTGTTGTGGTTGTTTTGGTTTGCTTTTGGGTTTTTATTACTTTGGTTTGCTTTTGGGGTTTTATTACTTTGGTTTGCTTTTGGGTTTTTATTACTATGGTTTATTTTAAAGAAATCACATCCCCGGGAGTGTTTGGTTTACTTCATTACCAGTGGAGAGAAGGCTGAATGTCTTTGCAGTGTCAGTGATTTCATTTATGCATATTTACTCTTTGGATTCATGTATGGAAGGAGTTTAAAACCCTGTACCCCCCAGCAGTCCTGTTTTTGACAGTGTCCAGCATTTGATTTGTGGTATGTGGAGCAGTAAGCAGTCACACAAGTAGTAAGGGGAAGGAAGTAAAGGTATCTTTGAAGTATCTTTGAAGTTATTTCACAGTTTACCAAACCTGTGAAATAGACATTTTTTTTGCTTTGGTTTTGAATATGCAATCTTAAGCATCAGAGTAATTGTGAGGTATTCTGTCTGTGATGTTTCTCTTGTACAGCTTTCAAAAGAAAACAGTAGAGTGTTTGTAAATAGTTTTCTTTCTGAGATCACTAACCCTGGGTATAGACAGTGAGGTTTGACACATAGGTAATACAGCATCCTGTTGTCTGCCTGGGATCTTGCCTGATTTTTCCAGTTAACCTAATTAGGCTTAGTATTTTCATCTCAAATTATACTCAGACTGATGCAGCTATAGCAAGATATTATTACAAATACTGGAATCACCTCAGCATTGGCAAGGCAATATAGAATCATAGAATCATAGAATGGTTTAGGTTGGAAGGGACCTCAAGGATCATCCAGCTCCAACCCCCTGCCACAGGCAGGGACACCTCCCACTAGAGCAGCTCGCCCAAGGCCTCATCCAGCCTGACCTTAAACACCTCCAGGGAGGAAGCATCCACAACCTCCCTGGGCAACCCATTCCAGTGCCTTACCACCCTCACTGTAAAGAACTTCCTCCTAACATCCAGTCTAAATTTCCCCTCTTCCAGCTTAAACCCATTCCCCCTCGTCCTGACATTACCAGACCTTGTCAGTAGTCCCTCCCCAGCTTTCCTGTAGGCTCCCTTCAAATACTGGAAGGCCACTATAAGGTCTCCTCGAAGCCTTCTCCTCTCCAGGCTGAAGAGCCCCAACTCTCTCAGCCTGTCCTCATAGCAGAGATGCTGCAGCCCTCTGATCATCTTCGTGGCTCTCCTTTGGACCCGCTCCAGCAGTTCCATGTCCTTCTTGTATTGGGGGCTCCAGAACTGCACACAGTACTCCAGGTGGGGTCTGACGAGAGCAATATCATCTGCTGTAGCAGAATTGAATGCTTTTAAGCTCTTGAATGGAGGAGTGTACCTGTTTTGCAGATGGATTGCATAATTCACTAGGGGTAATTGTCCCAGGATTTAAATTAGCAGACAGCTAGATGAGGATATATGTGGCAATAGGAACTGTAAACATCTGCCTGTTAGCTCATGTTAATTTTTCTGCTCCTAAAAACATCTGATGTAGATGCCAGCCAGCTGGATTAGATGTATTGTGGGATAGTTTCCTAAGCAGCCTTACAATTGCAATAAAAGTACAGGCATGTTTTCAGAACACTGTGTTAGTGACTTTCCCTAAAGTTTAAGAGGAAAGACTGTTGAAAGTGCTTGTGTATAATCCAGTATTTCTGTAGTGTATTTATTGGCTAAATGCACCATCAACATTGCAAAAATACCATGTTGCTTTAAACTTACCAAGAGAGTTGTTGCTCACCTTTTTTTTTTTTCTGTGCTAGACAGAGTCTTAGGGGGTTGGAAGTATGAAGTAGACATAAAATATGCCTGCCATAGCATCAGTCTTAAAGACTCTGAATGAAATGGTATGGTTTAAAATCAGATGACTACATCATTATGTAGATGAGAAACATATATGTGGATATTTGAGACCCTGGAATGTGTTGCCCAGAGAGGTGGTTGAGACCCCATCCCTGGAGGTGTTGAAGACCAGGCTGGATGAGATTGTGGCCAGCCTGATCTAGGGTAGGGTATCCCTGCCCATGGCAGTGGGGTTGGAACTAGGTGATCCTTGTGTTTCCTTCCAACCCTGACTGATTCTGTGATTCCATCCCATGTTTTTTTGTTTGTTCGTTTTGGTTTTGTTTTTTTGTTCTTTTCTTTTTCCTGAAAGTTTACACAGGTAGAATAGCCAAGGTACTTAGTATTTTTGGTTCTACCTGAGTTATTCAGTAGTTCAGCCTTTTATTTTCAGATAGCAAAATGTTCTCAAGTTTTGTTACATTTTTCATTTCCTGGATTTTGTGATACTATATTGAATGAACAAATCCTTATCACATAACAAGTTGTGACTCTGTTCTGATACTTTAAGAAAGCTTAAAACTCAAGATGCTGCTGTTTTGAACTTAAGTTTCGTCTCAGTCATTGTGAATATAAAAATTATGCAAAAAAAAAGTCTGGCAAATACAAATTCCATTTAAGAGAGTAATACAATTATAATTTGGTTCCTTTTCTTGCTTACTTGTTTTTATATGGATTGCCATTCATGAGTAAGAGAACTTGGTCTCTGTCACACTTCAGGCTGCTCTGGAGCAGTTGGAGGCTCTTGAATTTGAAGCTGAACAGCATCATCCACCAGCTACTGAAGAAACCATAGACAGTCTACCAGAGATTGTGATTATGGATGACCGCAATGGTATGCAGGAAGAATTAAGAATTCATTTCCACAAAGTTTACAGGAACAAATTTAGTTTTCTGTAATACCATAGGTGCAATATTTCAACATACTTACTGTGCAGCTGGAAATGCTACTCTGAGAGCTTTTGAATCTTGAATCAGACCTACTGCATCAGAACAGGTTGCCCAGAGCAGATTGTGGAGTCTCCCTCTCTGGAGATATTCAGGAACCATCTGGTTGCATTGCAGTGTGATCTGCTCTAGGTGATCCTAGCGGAGCTAGACCAGATGAGCTTTTGAGATCCCTTCCAGCCCCTCACTGTGAGTCAGATTCTGTGAGTCTGTGAGATTTTGAGAAACCAGTCTTTACTGGACTAAATGTGATTATATTTTGAAATCATTAGTGATACTGCTGATAATATGTGTATTTTTAACTCTTCTTATAAGTAAAACAAGATTAAAATAATAACAGTGAGGTTTTGGTTTTTTTGTTGTTTTTTCTTTTCTTAATTGTGTGCAGGCCAAGACCAGTGTTGTATTATCTGTTACGATGAGTATGTGGAAGGTGAAATCCTGAAACAGCTCCCCTGTCGTCATGTCTTTCACAGAAGTTGTGTAACTCTGTGGCTACAGGAAGTAAGTACTACATGATGGATGAAACTCTGTGGTCTGTTTGGTTTGGTTTGAGCTGGGTTTTTATGTTTGGTTCTGGGATTTTTGTTTCGTGGTTTTGTTTTGAGTATTTGCCTTCTTAGTAGAACGTTTTGTAACTTTTTCAAAGTGTGGGATGAGATACTAGGAAACAACTGGCTGTTAATTTTATGCAAGGCCTAGTGCAGATAAGGAAGGGAGTTTATAGCCATACTTACCTGAATGACAAATTCATATATAGAAGGGATATTTATGTGAGGAAAAACACTCTCCTTTTAGTAAGAAAGAAAGAGATGGATGAGTTTTAACTAGTGTTGGCATGAGAAGACCAACCCCAAAACAACCTCGTGTGTATAAAATCAATTCTTTGAATAAGCCTTTGCAAAGAGCCTTAAATATCTGCTGTGCAAGTGGTGTAAAAGAAAAGCAAAGCTTTCTCCTGAGATTGTTAGCCATTTCATGGCTCCACTTAGCTATCAAATTTGGCCTGGATGCAGTGCTGTTGTGAAGATACTAATATTTCAAAAGTAGTCACATTTAACCTTTCAGTAGGACTGAGTGCAAACCATGCCTGTGACCTGGTGTTTTTTCTCTTTTTATAGTCAGGAACATGCCCGGTTTGCCGTCATGTGCTTGCGTCTGTGCTTCCTGAAGCTGCTGTGGACATTGATTCCCATGTCTGATAATGATTCAACACCTTCTGTTAATGATGCTGCAGGACATTCAAACCAGCATCTGACATATAAATCTCTGCTGCCAAAATAAAATTGTCTACTTAGCCCGTTTAGTTACAATGTGAAAATAACTGTGTGTGCACTACTACATGTAAAATGCTATCTATAATATAAGTTACACAGAAACAGAGAACTTTAGAGGTTGGATGGGACCTCCAGAGATCATCGAGTCCAACGTCCCTGCCAAGGCAGGATTCCCTAGGGTAGTTTGCACAGGAATGCATCCAGGTGGGGTTTGAAAGTCTCCAGGGAAGAAGAGTCCACAACCTCTCTGGGTAGCCTGTTCCAATGCTCTGTCACCCTCACTGTAAAGAAATTTCTCCTGAAGTTGAGGTGAAACCTTCTGTATTCCAATTTTAGCCATTAGTCCTTGTATTATTCCTGTGGACCAGCAAAAAAGAGATTGGCCCCATCCACTCAACAGCTATCCATCAGATATTTCTGTACTTTGGTAGGATCTCCTCTCAGACTTCTCCAGACTAAACACCCCCAGGATTCTCAGTCTCTCTGTGTAGGGGAAATGCTCAAGTCCTCCAGTCATCCCCTCGGCTCTCCACTGGACTCCTTCTAGCAGGTCTCTCCTGAACTGGGAAGCCCAAAATTGGACACACAGTATTCTGGGTATGGTCTCACCAGAGCAGAGTAGAGGGGGAGAAGAACCAACCTAGACATGCTGGCCACACTTTTCCTGATGTACCACAAGATGCCATTGGCTCTCTTGGCCACAAGGGCACATTGCTGGCCCGTGCAGAACTTGCTGTCCACCAGGACTCCAAAGTCTTTCTCCATGGAGCTGCTTTCCAGCACAGCAGCCTCCAACATGTACTGGTGCCTGTTGTTATTCCTCCTCAAATGCAGGACCCTGCACTTGTCCTTACTGAATTTCATGTTGTTAGCCTTCATCCAGTACTCCAGCCTGTCCATGATGGACAGCTGCACAGCCTAATGGGGTGTTGGTCACACACACCCCCCACCTTCCCCCTGCCAGTTTTGTGTCATGAGTGAACTTGATGAGGTTAGAANTTTAGAGGTTGGATGGGACCTCCAGAGATCATCGAGTCCAACGTCCCTGCCAAGGCAGGATTCCCTAGGGTAGTTTGCACAGGAATGCATCCAGGTGGGGTTTGAAAGTCTCCAGGGAAGAAGAGTCCACAACCTCTCTGGGTAGCCTGTTCCAATGCTCTGTCACCCTCACTGTAAAGAAATTTCTCCTGAAGTTGAGGTGAAACCTTCTGTATTCCAATTTTAGCCATTAGTCCTTGTATTATTCCTGTGGACCAGCAAAAAAGAGATTGGCCCCATCCACTCAACAGCTATCCATCAGATATTTCTGTACTTTGGTAGGATCTCCTCTCAGACTTCTCCAGACTAAACACCCCCAGGATTCTCAGTCTCTCTGTGTAGGGGAAATGCTCAAGTCCTCCAGTCATCCCCTCGGCTCTCCACTGGACTCCTTCTAGCAGGTCTCTCCTGAACTGGGAAGCCCAAAATTGGACACACAGTATTCTGGGTATGGTCTCACCAGAGCAGAGTAGAGGGGGAGAAGAACCAACCTAGACATGCTGGCCACACTTTTCCTGATGTACCACAAGATGCCATTGGCTCTCTTGGCCACAAGGGCACATTGCTGGCCCGTGCAGAACTTGCTGTCCACCAGGACTCCAAAGTCTTTCTCCATGGAGCTGCTTTCCAGCACAGCAGCCTCCAACATGTACTGGTGCCTGTTGTTATTCCTCCTCAAATGCAGGACCCTGCACTTGTCCTTACTGAATTTCATGTTGTTAGCCTTCATCCAGTACTCCAGCCTGTCCATGATGGACAGCTGCACAGCCTAATGGGGTGTTGGTCACACACACCCCCCACCTTCCCCCTGCCAGTTTTGTGTCATGAGTGAACTTGATGAGGTTAGAATCAATGACCTCATGCAGGTCGTTGATAAAGATACTGAACAAAACTGGACCCAGTACTGATCCCTGAGGGTCACCACTGACTGCAGGCCTCCAACTTGATTCTGTGCCACTGATGACAACTCCCTGAAGTCTGTTGTGGAGCCAGTTTTCAATCCACCTTCTAGCCCAGCCATCTATGCCACATCTCCTGAGATTATCTGTGAGGATGTTGTGGCAGACGGTATGAAAAGCTGAAATCAAGGTATATGACATCCACAGCCCGCCCTTCATCTACCCGTTTGGTCATGGTATCATAGAAGGCTATCAGATTAGTCAAGCAAGAGCTCCCCTTGGTAAATCCATGTTGGCTGCTGCTGATAACCCTCGTTTCTTCCATGTGGTTAGAGCTGCTCCATCACATTTTGAGGGATGAAGGTGAGGCTGACTGGTCTGTAGTTGCCTGGCTCTTCCTTGTCTGTTTGAAGACGAGTGACATTGGCATTCTGCCAGCCCTCAGACACCTCTCCTGTTCTCCATGACTTTCCAAAAATGATGGAGAAAGGCTCCATCCAATATCAGCCAGTTCTCTCAGCACTTGTGTATGAAACCCACAGAGTCACAGAAACATCCAGGTCGGAGAAGACCCTCAAGGATCACCAAGTCCAACTTCTAATCCTACTGAACAAGATTCACCTTAAACCATATCCCTAAGCACCACATCCCCACGACCCTTAAACCCATTGAGGCCCTTGGATTTGTGTATTCGCAGTTGGTACAAGTGATCTCTAACCCAATCCTGACTGATCAGTAGAGTGTCCTCTCCAGTTCAGTTCCCTCACTTCCAGAGATTGAGGTTCCTGAGGGCTGGACTTAGCAATAAAGGCTGAAACAAAGAAGGCATTGAGCAACCCTGCTGACTCTGCATCTTCAGTTACCATGTCTCCCATATCACTCAGTAGTGGACTCACCTTTTCCTTGCTCTTCTTTTGTCATTGATGTATCTGAAAAAGCTCTTGTTTTCTGTCACCTCCCTGGCAAGACTCAGCTCTGAGAGGGCCTTGGCCTTTCTTATCACATCTCTACATGCTCTGGTAATATTTCTATAATCCTCCCAATTGACCAGAGCTTTTTTCCACATCTTATAAACCTCTTTGAGTTTCCCCAACAGCTCCCTGCTTAGCCATGCAGATCTTCTGCCTCCCTTAGTTGTTACTGTTTTTTTTTCCCCTTTCCAAGGAAATAAGCTTTTTCTTGACCCTAGAGGAAGTAATGTTTGAATATTAACCAGCTCTCTTGGGTTGCTCTTCTAGAGCCCTAGTCCACTGGATACTTCTAAGTAGAGTTTTGAAGAGGGCAAAATTAGGTCTCTTAAAGTCCGGAGTTGAAATTCTCACCTTTCTTTCTCTAGTGATACTAAACTCCACCATGTTGCAGTCACTACAGCCAAGACTACCCCCAGCCTTAACATCTACAACCAGTCTTTCATTGTTTGTTCATACAAGGTCCAGCATTGCACTTCTCCTACTTGGTTCTTCAACAACCTGCAGGAGAAAGTTGTCCTCAGTGCACTGCAGGAACATTTTAGATTGCTTATGCTTGGCTATGTGGTCTTTCCAATATCAGAGTGATTGAAGTCATCCATGAGCACCAGAACACTCAATCTTGAGGAGATGTCCAGTTGCCTGTAGAAGGCCTCATTGACAGCTTCTTGCTCACTTGGTGGCCTGTGGTAAATGCCCACAACTGTATCATTCATATTTGCATGTCCCTTGACCCTGTGTTAATGCATTCTAGTTGCTTGTTCACATAGAGAGCAACTCCACCACCTTGCCTTGTCAGTCTATCCTTCCTGAAAAGTACATAGTCATCTATTACCACATTTCAGTCCTATGAGCTGTCCCCTCCATGTATCTGTAATTGCAGTGAGATCATAGTCTGGGGCCTGTACCCAGATCTCTAGTTCTTACTTGTTTCCCATGCTCCTTACATTGGTATAGAGACACTTCAGAGTAGAGGACCTTTTGTTACCACCTTAGTGGACCTTTGTAGAGGAGCGCTTGTTACCACTGTGGGTATAACATAATCTGCTGTCTCCTACTGTCTCTGGGATAGCAGTGGAGCTGGTACCCTGCCTCACAGTTGTCTCAGTTCTTTCTGCTTTTCCTTGTACCCCCTTTGAAATTGGTTTAAAGACCTGGCAATTAGCCCGGCTAGTTCTCGTCACAGGATTGTTTTTCCTCTTAGAGACAAGCATTTCCTATCTGTGGTCAGTAAGCTTGGGGTCTCATAGAGTAGCTTGAGATCAAAGAACCCAGAATTTTGTCGTTGGCACCAGTCCTGCAGCCAGGCATTCATCTCTTGTGTTTTCATGCCCATGCCTTCATCAGACACAGCTAGTGGTCTGACAGAGATTAAATACTACTTGTGCTCCTGACCCCTTCACCATGTGTCCCAAGGTTCTGAAGTTTATGACAGAAGGCTAGAACCATAGAATCAGCCAGGTTGGAAGAGACCTCCAAGATCATCCAGTCCAGCCTAGCACCCAGCCCTGTCCAATCAACCAGACCATTGCACTAAGTTTCTCATTCATGCTTTTCATGAACACCTCCAGGAACAGCGACTCCACCACCTCCCTGGGCAGCTCATTCCAATGGCAAATCATTCTCTCTGCAAGAGCTTCCTCCTAACATCCAGCCTAGACCTGTGGAGCTTAGGGATATGGCTTAAGGTGAATCTTTAGAGTAGAGTTACAGGTTGGACTTGGTGATCCTGAGGGTCTTTTCCAACCTGGATGTTTCTGTGATTCTGTGATACTATCTGTTGCTGGCTTCACCTCTGACTTCTTCCTATTTCTAAACAAATGTGTGAAAATAAAGTGTTTATGGGTTTTGTTTGTTTTCCATGTGAATTTGGAGATCTTTATTGCAGATCTTTCATAGCAGATGAAAGGTCTTTCTAACAAGGTGTCTGAAAAAGGATCTGCTAGGTCATACTCAAAAGATTATCAGTAGAAGTATTTAACACAGAATAGCATGAAAATCAATCCAAATGTTCAGGTGATATCCAAATAGTTGTGATGATTGATTATTTTTTAATGGTAGATGAAGTCAGAACAGATAAGAGTCACAGCTCTAGAGACACCTTCTTTGTTACACAATGCAGAGAACTCTTGCTCCCTGCTCCCCCCTTCACCCCATCACACCTCTATTTCCTGATCCAGTGCTTGATTGAAGACCTCAGCAAAACCAGCCTTCTTATCACAGAGTCACAGAATGTCAGAGAATGGAAGGGACCTTGAAAGATCATCCAATCCAACCACTCTGCCAGAGCAGGATCATCTAGAGCAGATTGCACAGGAACACATCCAGGCAGGTTTTGAGCATCTCCAGATAGGAAGACGCCACAATCCCCCTGGGCAGCCTGTTCCAGTCTTCTGTTACAGGGGAAAAAAATCCTCATGTTTACATGAAACTTCTTATGCCTCAACTTCCACCATTGCCCCTTGTCCTGTAGTTGGGCGTCACGCAACAGAGCCTGGCTCCGTCCTCTTGGTGTTCACCCTTTACATATTTACTAACATGAATGAGGTCACCTCTCAGTCTCCTCCAAGCTAAAGAGCCCCAGCTCCCTCAGTCTCCCATTGTAAGAGAGGTGTTCCCTTCACTTAAATCATCTTTGTGGCTCTGCACTGGACTCTCTCAAGCAGTTCCCTGTCCTTGAACTGAAAGGCCCAGAACTGGACACAGTACTCCAGGTGCAGCCTCACCAGGGCAGAGTAGAGGGGCAGGAGAACCTCTCGACCTACTAATCATAGCCCTTCTAATAAACCCCAGAATGACATTACCCCTCCTGGCCACAAGAGCACACTGCTGGCTCATGGTCAGCTTCCCAGTAGGGCCCCCAGATCCTTTTCCCCTTTGC
>WAAF01008039.1:0-140782 GCA_013400475.1 Tricholaema leucomelas
TAATTCCCTTAGCAGCAACTTGCCCATCCAGTTTGGCTGCCTTCCTCGTCGGCTCGTCTTTTGGTACAATGGCACAGCTGCTCTTGTGCTTTTAGGAGTTCCTTTTTGAAGTAGGTCCAACCTTCCTGGACCCCTTTGTTTTTAAGGGATGTTTCCCAAGGAACTTTCTGAGTTAGTTCCTTAAATAGACTGAAGTCTGCCTTTCGGAAGTCCAGTGTGGAGGTTCTGTTGATGCCCCTCCTGGTTTCTCCATATATTGAAAACTGTATCATTTCATGGTCACTGGACCCCAGGCAGCCTCCAACCACCACATCCCCCATCAGCCCCTCTCTATTTGTGAGCAGCTCCCTCAGCCTCTCCTCGTAGGGCTTGTGCTTGAGGCCTCTCACCAGACAGCCTCCAGTTACACTTCTTCCCACATTTCCTAGATATTTCCAAGGGCATGCAGTACATTTTTTTAATCTTTCCACAATTCCTGTTTCTCTAGCAACCTTATTTCATACATTATTGCTCAGTTTTGTTCTGATACTTTTTGAAAACAACCAGCTATTTCGTATCTAAACAAGAGGCAAAACTAGGCTCTATTTGCTCATAGTGCATTTTCTGCTCCCCATAGGTGCGTTCTGTCTGTTCTTAATTCCTAATTGGCTGCACAAAGGCCTCCTATCCATTCAGCTAGTTATTCTCCTCCACTATTCAGTTAATGAGCTTGTGGTGGTAGGCCTGATAGGGCAAACATGGGCTTATTCATGTTTGCTTGTCCAGACATGTTCCCCTGCTCCTCCTTCTGTGCTGGGGGAGGAAACCATAGGAGGGGATGGGAAAGCCCTGGCTTCACCTAATATGGTGAGGCTTGGCAAAGTGCCTTTCTGATTGGCTAATCTATGTCTGATGCCCCATTAGTCTCAGGCTGGATATTGATAAAAGAGATAAGCAGGTAGCACGGGGGCTGCCGCCGCCTCATTTTGCATCCTGAATTTGCCCGAAGAGCTTACGAGGAACAGGCTCTAAATGCCTGCAGGCAATCGGCCTGCATAGCCAGCACGACATCGTGCTGAGACTGCACATCACACTGCATCCTGCCTGCACCACTTTTCATAGTTATTAACAATCATGGCCTGGATATCAAAATTAATGCAGATTATTAATTTTGCACAGTCCATCACAGAGTTCTTTTTCACTTATTTCTTTCCCAAATTCAGTGCCATACCAGTTCTTAATTTAAGTTGTCTTTCTCTCCAGTTTATTCATACCCCTATCTTTACTTTCCTTCCATCCGGTTCTCAAACTGTTTCTTTAAATCTGCTCATTTACCACTACTTCCTTTTTCAACTCTTCTCATCAGATATACCCTTCCCAAAGCTGCTCACTTTTTTTCTCCTTTCCAGCACAGCATTTCACAGTCCATTACTTCATTCTTCAGAATTATTTGGTATTGTTCCCAGACTACTTTCTCCATTGAGTTATTTGATCTTTATCCCCAGCCAACCAAATAATGCAAAATAATCCCTACTACTGCCAGAAAGTTAATGCCCAGCTCTCCTACACTGATCAGTTTATGAATTCCCTTACTGGAATTCATCAGATTTGCTCTTGGGCTGTGCCCCACCTAGTTACCAAGTGTGTTTGCCTAATGGCAAATTATTTAGAGGCACAGAAGCCATTTTAGGCAAATGTCATTTAAATGTGGATTAAAAAAAAAAAAAAATAGACACTCCAAGCACTTTTAAGGGGTACAGAGCTTAAGCTTTTGATTAACAAGATAGATAGAGTGATCTTTCGTAGCACCTTTTAAAGCTGTGACTTAAACGAAAAGGCTGCAGTTTTTGATCTCTTCTCTAACTGAACCATAAGACTGAGAAAATCTTTTTAGTCTAATCTCTGGGAAATGGATTTCAGGTGATTTACATCATGCTGAGCATTCTGTTATGATAGAATTAACATTTACACTCACGGTTTTAAAACATTAACAATGCAATATTACATAGTAATAAGTGATGGTATGAAAATACGATCAATTATGATTTATTCTTCTAATCCCTAAGTATTAGAACTGGCAGGTGTTTTGCCTTTTTAGTTTTCACCTTTTTTTTTTTATTCTATGAAATTTTATTATTAAACTGCTTGCAGTGTTCAGGGCTGTTATCAACAAAGCAGTAAGGTGTCTGTAAATACTTAATAAAAATTCAATTTCTCACAATATTTGCAGATGTAGATGAGTGCATCAATGAAGGAACTGTTGCCTGTGGAGATCATGCAAAATGTGAGAACGTGGATGGAGATTTTAGCTGCTCCTGTAAGGAAGGTTATCAACCATCCACAGGAAAATTGCAATTTAAGCCAAATGATGGCACTTCCTGCCAAGGTACATGATATTATAAAGGTTTATGTGTTATTATAGAGCTACGTCTTCTGAGAAACCCACCAGTACCTCTTTATCTTCAGTTGGATTAATCAGCAAGACATAAAAAGGAGGCAACACAGTATCATCTACATTTCTTGAGAATGGAATAAATTCATAAATGTATTTTTGCTAAACACCATGATGAAATACATTTGAAATAATGGTTGCCTCTTCATAGTTGTCAGATCTGTCCTCTTGTAAACTTTAGTTGTCTCTATCTTTAACCTGTGGAAGTCCCAAGGAAAGGGTCCAAGTTCTCTACTTGAGCAAAACAAAGCTCAGAGTCCAATTCAGTGCTGTAAATTTGGCAAAGTCTTACTAGCTGAAGTGTGAGAATGGAATGCTGTGTCTTATGTACATAAGTTCAGGATGATGGTGGTTTGGGGAGTTAGTTAGACAAGTGCTCTTAAAATGAATATATATTGAAAATTGAACTGACAAATATAATTAGTTTCTTTTTTAATTCCTACAGAAAATCCGAAGGCCAAGTGCGAGTTATACAAAGACTGTATGGCTGAACATATTAATAGAACTTTAGCTGCAGTAAGTAGCATTAGTTTATAGATTATTTTTCCAAATCCTTTAATTATTTCTGTTTGAAAATTATTTCCAATATAATAGCTCTTAAGGAGCTTTGTACAAATGCTTGAAGCATACAACTGAACATAAGCATTTGAACTTTACAGAACTCCTTTTCATACTTTCAGATATTTTTAATATTTTCAGCTTCTTTGAACTAGATCCTATCTTCAAATCATGATAATAACTTACTAGGAATCTATGTGCTCTGTTTCCAGCCAAGTGAGACATGATGCATGAAAAATTCAGCAGAGTGGTAATCACTCAACTGTTTCTGCAATTTCTGAAGTTACACACTGCTGCATGTACTGATGTGCAATTAGTTGCTTGTTCAGAGTGAAAGGCAGTAAGACAGCTTACAAAAGTAATGTCAACAAGTGACAAAATAGAAAATTAAGCAGTAACATGCTGAGATGCGAGTGCATTTACTCCTCAAAGCATAACATGTAAAGTGGTGCAAAATTTACAGACTCAGACTCTGGACTCAAGACTTTTATTCACCAGAATCAGAGATTCCTGAAGCAAATTAACAAAGATGCTAATGAACTTGATATCCATTGGTCTACAACTATAGTATTGTCGACTTTAAATTAAAACATAATTATGCTTAAAACATATTTATGCTTAAACACAAGCATAAATAAATTAAAATCAATCATATATGTCTGCATGTTATATTAAGCAGTTGGACAAAGTTGAGATTTAGAAAGGTATTAATATAAAGGCTTGTATTAACCTATTGTAAGGCATGCATTGTATTAATATGCTTCCTATATTACCCTGTAATGTAAAACATTCCATGTAAAACATTACCCTGTAACATAAAACAACTCCATGTAAACACATGTTTACAATATTTGCATGCAAAGACACAGTAAAGCCCACAGCAGGGGCTCATAGTGAGATTTCTTTTTTAATATGTAGTCAAACTAAGCTTAAATCTAAGCAAAAAGTCAAAATACATCAATTTTATGTAAATAACAGTGTGTCAGAGTTTAGGATAGTTTTTAGCCTATGTTCTAGTTCTGTTTAGCTGCAGTCAAAGATGAAGCAAACCCTATAAAAACTGTTCAGCAGCAGCCACTATGGAGTTTGCAAAGTCAGTTATTGGGAGGGGAGATTGATTGCTCAAGTCTCACTAGATTTTGATGCAAAATGAGGATTCTTTTTTTTATTCAGGCAGAAGATTGAAACTTCATCTCATAGTCTCTAGCCTGTTGGTCTTTAAACTAATTGTTTTATGTATGCATGCAGTTAGTAGTTCATAAACCAAAAGAGTGAAGGTGAAGCATCTTAAAAGCTAGTGTGTTAATTCACAGAAGTCATCCATCTGCACTGGATTTACTTCCACTTGCAAAAATGTGACTTTACTTGTTTCATTAAGATACAAATTCTTCTATTTTTCAGATTAGTCATTTAAAAACACCCCTGGAGATGCTGCAAGAAATTAACAAAAACACTTTGGGACCACTTTTACCTGTAGATGTGATTTCATATGTTGAAGCACTGTCTTATTCATCACTGAATACCATGCATTACTCCGTTCCTGACAATGAAACTCTTCATAATACAATGATTAATGTGAGTGCATCAAGCCATAGAGTTGTAGGCTGGTTTTGGGTTTCTATTTTACAGTGTACGATTCTTCCACTTAAAATTATTCTTTCATTTGCAGGTTTTGGTTAACACTGTGAACAATTTTTTACAACAAGACAAAAAAAGAGTGTGGGAAGCTCTTCCTGTAGATAACCAAAGACGCAGCCTGACCAAGCTGCTGCATTCTGCTGAACAAGTGACACTTCTTATGTCAAAGAAATTCAAAAAGACAACACAGCTAGATGTTAATGCAAGTGACATAGGTAAGATAAAGAAAATGAATCTAAGATATACTTTAGATGTGGATTACACTGAGGAGATTTTCAGCACAATTACAAAGATTAGAAATGGTGTTATGTGAAACACACAGGTGTTAATTTGTATGAATTTCATAGCTCACACATGACTTTCAGTGTAGGTATCATAATTTCTGAAGATTGAACATTTGAGCCCCAAAAAAAAACTTCAGAGGCTGTGGGAAGTTGTCCTTTTCAGATCTCTTTCAATATCTTCTTATGGCACAGTAAATCTGGATTCATTTTATAGTCACAGAATTACCCTATGCATCTTGTATGCATAAAAACCACCAGTGGAATGAAATGTGGATTTGTTTTAAAAGGTTTTTTTACTTTACAATAATAATTATTATTATTAAATGGAGGGATTGTAAATGAACCTGGAATAAGTGAGTCTAATTTGGGTGGCTTCATTTTCTGAGAAAATTCTCAGGATAGAAGAAATACTCTCCTACTTTCTCCTTGTGTGTTGACGTCTTCACACCAACTCCTATGGGCTTTCCTGTGGCAATAATAGTTTTACCATTCCTTCAATGGGAGCAGACTAAGGCTGATGCCAGCTGCTTTTGAAAATCTTAATAAAGCATTGCTGATTCCTTTGGCAGTGTCTCCTCTTTCATCTTTATTTTTCTGAATGTATACAAACTGTATGTGACCTTATTTCTTCTTCTAGATTCAGTAGTCCTTCAGTGCCTCTTACTGGTTTGCCATTTTACAAAATGATTTGATGAGAAAGATTCCTGCTTTAGTCCCAAGGCAGGTCAAACCATCTGTTCTTTCCTCACCTTTCTGAAACTAAATTAACAAGACTGATGAAAAAACAGGGAGGGACTTGTTCTATGACATAAACTCTGCAGAAGCAGATTTATGTTAGTGCAGAGCACTTCTGAGTCTGCAGCAGATTCAGAGTGGTGCCAGGAGCTAGCAGTAAAGCCTCTGTTCTCCAACCACCTATGCTGAAAGCAGAGGCTCCCATGGCCACAGATGTGAGACCATGAAGGTCAATAAGAGAGGATTTGGGTGCAGTCTCTGCTGGCAGTGTAGATGTCGGACCTAGGTGATAAAATAGGCTGACAAAGAATTAGAAGCTATTGCCATGGTGAAACATTGATTAATTTTGTCTTGCCTTTGCTCTAAAATGGAAAACTGTATGGGCACTTCTCCAAACTACCCCCAAACATTAATTTTCTTCTTGTTTTTCAGCATGAATATATTTTCTATAGGTCTTGTATGTGCCCCACAGATATGTTTTAGAACAAGACCTATACATTGCTTTTTATAGCACAGACTCTTGAACTAAAAGCTTTTCAGAACTTCAGCTGCAGAAAACTATTTCTTATGTCCGGACAAACATTTTCTGGCAGCTAGTCTATTGAATAGCTCATGTTATTTTTGTGTGCTGTGCTATAAGCAATGCAGATGGTCCAGAATAGTGATATTCCTCCATCAGTCAAGTTTTAGATTTGGTTGTTGTTTTGTTTTCTTTAGGTTTTGGTTTTGTTCATTTTTGTGTTGTGGTTTCCTTTTTTTTTTAAGGCCTGATTGACTTTCTTTTATTCCCATAATGGATGACTGAAACTCAGCACTAAAATGAACCAAGTGCTCAATGTCCTCTAATGTAGTTTTTGTCCTAAGGGGTGATGCTTGTTTGTTTCCTTTTTGACAAGACACATTATTATTTCATGGTGCAATGTGCATTTGGAAGCATGGACAGATAACTATAAAATATATACTTTTCAAAAACTGGCTTTTACCAAATGTTGCTATTCAGTAGAGAATTTTATGCTTTGCTTTTTATAATTCTGATTTGTGGTCTCTTTCAAAAATGCATTTTTAATAAAGCAATAGCTCTTCCTAAAGCAACCCACATTGTTTTTTTCCAGTGCCTAATTTAATGCAAGGTAAATATAAGACTATATTTTTCATGGAAAGAGTAAAAGATATGAGAGCAAAATGTATGCATGAAAAACTAACAAAACATAGAGGTTTAAGTAAACATACTATATTGATAACAATTTTCTTGAAATATTTGGTACAATGATATATTCCTAAAATTCCCAGTAATTATGTAATCCAATAGCACATTCATTAAGCCAAGTGTAAATTATGGTAGACCATAATGGAGCTGTGATTTGTACGGCATTTTTCTTCTTTTGCAGCGCTCAAGGTTTTTGCTTTTGATTCACACCACATGAAACACATTCACCCTCACGTATACACAGAGGGAGATTACATTAAAATCTCACCAAAGAAGAGAGACGAATATCATCCTAATGGTAAGAAACAAAGATTAGAGAGTAGATGCACTAATAAACACCTCGAATAGACTTGTACCCACTAGTACATAACCAAATGCGCAGTTATCGAGACTGAGCTTCAGCCCTGTTACCTGTAGAGGTGTCAAGGTATTTTTAGCACTCTCACTCCTACCCCTTTACAGACTCAAGCCTAATATTTCTAACATTTCCAGTGGCACAGTGAGTATCCACACCAGAGACCTGAAGTGTATGCTTTTCCTGGCCAGAGATCTGCTGTGTGACTATGGACTGGCCTCACACTGTGTATTATTCTGTGGCCTCAACTCTGTGTATCACTCATTCTCCAAAAACTCGGGCAAGATCATGGAGTTTTCATTATCAAAACCAGCAGGGCCTACTTCTTGCCTTGCACCTCAGAGTGCTACAGAAATGGCTTAAAACTACAGTCATCTCTAAAAATTAATGTGTTTAAACAGCTCAGGAGTTAAACCACCTAATCGTAGAAAATATTTCTTAAATTGTAATTATAGAATCATAGAATGGTTTAGGTTGGAAAGGACATCAAAGATCATCCAGTTCCAACCCCCCGCCATAGACAGGTCACCTCCCATTAGAACAGGTCGTTCAAGGCCTCATCTAACCTAGCTTTATTCACCTCCAGGGAGGGAGCATGCACAACCTCCCCAGGCAACCTGTTCCAGTGTTCCAGCTAATCTGAGTATCACCACCTATCAGTACCTAAAAATGTGGTTTATCTTTCTACCAGGGAGAAAAAATGTGGCATTTTTTCAGATCAACACAGTGCCCTAAAATACCTTTTGCTTTCTTTTTCCCTACGTGTCTTCTATTCTGGCTCCACTGGAATGCAAGTTAAAGCAAGGCAGATCCTCCAGAGAGGCCCATTACTTCAGATCTGAGTCATTTTAGTTTATGAGACCTGACACCACATGTGTGGCCAACTGCAGAACAGGGGAAAGCATATATTACTCTAGAAAAAAATATGTATAGATATATCTAATTAGAATTTCCAAGGCAAACAAACATTTTTATCTCTAATGGCAGTTACGTTGTTTTAAATAAAGTTACATTTCTTTGCCTCTAAAGCATTTTTATAAGTATTCCACAAAGATTCCATCTGGTTTGCATGTTTTATGGAACAGTAAGTAGTAATGTCTATTGTTTATTGTGCCCTTAATGTCTTCAGTTTTGCTCTTCTATAAAAACCTCACAAACTACTAAAGATCATCCGTTTGATTGATAGGCACTGTTGCGGTTGTCTTTCTGCGGTACAGCAATATTGGTTCCTTGCTTTCATCACCTAAAAACCGCTCTTCAAAAGATAGTTCAGAGGAGAGACAGACAGTAAGCTCATCAGTTATAGCTGTTGCAATTAGCTCGAATCCACCTACGCTCTACGAGCTTGAGAAAATAACATTTACTTTGAAGTATGCCAAGGTAAGGGGGGGGTTATTTATTATTATCAACTTCAAATAAAACAAAACAATAGGTGATCATTTTATATGCTGTAACCGTACCCGCAGCGTATATTGAGACATACTTCTATTGTTTGCTGATATTTGTCATTTATTTCTCCAACAAGGTTAATTTTGAATGTGACATCCTAAGTGCAACACACCAAGTATGGTATAGCTGAAAACTGTTATGGGACTAAAGCTATACTAATATCATCTTTCCTGTAGTATGAATAAAATGTGGAGGCAGGCCTGAACCAGAGAATATTACAGAACCTTGAGTATTATATATTTAGGTGTTGTTGTTTTTTTTTCCCTGAAATATTATCAGATGATCAAGTATGCATACTAAAACAAGTGAAGAAATGCAAAAAGTTAACCTGGAGGTGATAAAAGAACCTTGAGTACTGCTTATTTGTTATCTCTGAAATCTGCACATATTTATTTCAAATGGAGAGATTTAATTCCAGTACATATGGGGGTTTCTGACTTGTAAGGGTAGAATTGCCTTACATGGCACAAAAAATTACCAGAAACAGTTAGAAAGTTACTCTGCAGGGAGGTGGGCAGTGGGAAAAAGGTGTTAACCTTGGTTGTGCAGCTTTTGAATTTGCTACTTGCCTTCTAATATTTCAGTTAGAAATCACCTTTATATGAATTTGCATACATTTATATAGTCTGCAGTGCAGTGGGGACCTTATCTGTGAGTAGTGTTTGTAAGCACAAGCTAATAAATAATACTAATGGTCTTATTCGTCACTGTTGTCACACTGGACGCAGCAAGTTTGATATGGCCCTGACTTTATCCCAGATTGTTTTGTAAAATGCACAGAATAAATTTCAGGTTTGGAATGTCTGATTTGGAAGGAACTATAAGCAGGGCAAGCAATGTGGCTGTAACCTTGAGGTCTAGTCTGTGTTCAGCAGGTGCGGGTGTCTATGTAAGAATGTTTTTTCAGTAGGTAAAAATTCCAACACTTTTGCACATGCCAGAAAGGTTCAGTAATCTGATTAGCCTACCCTGGTGGGGTGTTAGCTGTGTGAATAAAATGCTTCCATCCCAAGGCATGTTTTAATTGCTTGGAATAGGCCTTGCAGAATGTGATTTTTTGTTTTCCAACCTTCCAATGGTAGCAAGCGTTTTTTAATGAATTGCTCTGGCTAACATCTCTAAAGGTCTCTTGGTGGGAAATATCCTGCCTTTTGCCATCAGTAAAACATCTTGTTTCTGTTCCAGACTGCGGATAAAGATATTAAATGTGCATTTTGGAACTACTCAGCAGAGTCAATGATTGGTAACTGGGCTACACAAGGCTGTGAGCTGACACATTCCAACTCCACTCATATCTCATGCAAATGTAATCATCTGACTCATTTTGCTGTTCTGATGTCCTCAGGTGGCTCTGTTGTAAGTGTTATTTTAATTTAGTGTTTTACCTGATACTTCCTCCTGTCTTCATTCCTTATGTTTTTATTTCAATGCAATTTATGTACATTCTCCCTTTAGATTGTCTCTTGTTTTTTGTTCAGCAAGCACACAGTTTATTGTGCACAGAGCAAACAAAATTCTTCCCATATGTGTTTGAATTTCCTTATGTCCTTTCTGCAGTATTACAGAGCAGTGATGCAGCAAACTATTTTGTTCCAAATACACAGTCTGTTGTGCTTATTTTTGGTGCACTGCTTTTAATTTTAAATCCCACTTTAAGACTGCTATGGGATTTAACTGGCATTCATTGGTGGTCAGCAACCATATGGCCCTGAATTTCTCTCTCAGAAAATTCTGCCACCCATTTGTCTAACCTTGGCATCTAAAAATCAGCTTTAAATTCTCTCCTGAAAGTTTGTGAGAGTGCAATCAATTTGAAGCTTATGACTATTAATCATGGAGGCCTATGACCATCAGAAAATTGGGAGAATGATCACTCAGTTTAGGTGCTTCTTATATAAATAGGCACCATAGATTTCCAGGGTCTCCTCAGAGATCTGCTGAAGCTCAGGTCCTGCCTCAGGAGGCAGCTTTATAAGGTATCAGAATTGACAGCAAGCAGAATATTAGCATGAATATACTTGTATTGAGACAGTTCTCTCACACTGTGAATTTCATGCTGATAGAGGCTGTTTTCTGGTTGCTAAATAGCATCCTGAGTCTCCAGTTCAAATTCAAAACCTTTGCAGGTACTTATATAGTTATTTTGAAAAAGAAGGCTGGGAGAATAATCTCTGGTCCTTTATTTAGAAGAAAAAAAATCTCAGATACATTTTATGGTCAGCTGAATACTGTCCTTATGCTGATGCACAGCCAAGCCATGTATTTCAGAGATCCTTTGTGCAAACGCAATGGTATTTCTACACAGAAAATATTCACATCCAATATTAAAATTGTCTGTGTTTCTTGGGAGAATGTTCATGTTACATCTCTGGAACAGCATTTGTTTGAAGTGATTGTTATTTCAGGGTCTTGTTTTGATCATGTTTCAAATTCAGTTAAGACGTTTATTCAATTTTGCTTATCTAAGTCACTGCTGTGATAAGCCCTTTTATATTAGAAAATGTTCATGTCATATTAATATATGTCCTCCTGCCAGTGTATTTGTCATTCACTAAAGTGATCTGATTTTAAAAATCATATTAGGAGATACTGATGTTAATAAAAAGTTTTCTTAACAAATACAGAGAAAATAGAAGAGAAGAAATAGATGCAATTCATTACTAATTTCCCCCAGAATTATATCTGTCTTATAAAATAAAAAAAACCCACACAAGACTTTTTAGATTTTCCAAAGTGTACATTTGCAGTGAAACTCTACAAAATATTTTTTAATTACTATTTTGTAGAAAGGAAGAAAAGAATTGTGTTATAGAATGAGTTTTTTCTTCAGAAGGTGCAATGCTATTCTTTTAAATATTATATTATAATCTTCCCCCCAGGGTGTTACAAATTATAACATTCTTACAAGAATCACTCAGCTAGGAATAATTATTTCGTTGATTTGCCTCTCCATGTGCATTTTTACATTCTGGTTCTTCAGTGAAATTCAAAGCACCAGAACGACAATTCACAAAAACCTCTGCTGCAGCCTTTTTCTGGCGGAACTTATTTTTTTGATTGGAATTAATATGAACAATAATAAGGTGAGTAGCTTTCACTTGAATCTTGACTTTGTGATGTAATGTAAATAGAGAGTATAAGATACCATCTTCCACTTGCATCCTCTATTTCCTCGTATCAGTATGAGTATTCTAGTGACACTGACGTCAAGTAAAAGGAAGTATAAAATGGTCCTTTAAAATACCCCAACTGTAAGTAGATTAATAGGATTAAAAAGTACTTGAAAAAATATGAGCTGCTACCCCTGAGGTAGCACCCCTGTATTGTTTGACTGAGAAGTGTAAAATTGCAAACACTTTGTAGTAAAAGAAATAGTTCAGAAATAATTCCTTGTGATGACTAATTACATTATTGTCAAAACTGTAAAAAAAACAGCTTTGTCTAGATCAGGAAAGTATAGGGATTACTTTGTTGTAATTATGGAATCAACCTTGTCAATTTGTTTGCACTTTTTCTGGCAAGATATGCACCAATTTAAAAAAGTTGATAATGTCTCTTTATTTTACCAGTTGCTGCAGAAAACACTAATGAACAAGTGTGTTCATGGGTGTAGGCCAAGTTTTTGTCAATCAGCATTCCATCTGGGCTGCTGGACCACCATTTTAGAGTCACTAGGTTGCTGTGCCTATTCTGTTATGTTAACAAAGACATGTTAATAGAATTATGACTTTTGCTTTCTCTGATTGCATTTCTAGCTCTTCTGCTCAATTACTGCTGGATTACTACATTACTTCCTTCTAGCTGCTTTTGCATGGATGTGCATTGAAGGTATTCACCTCTATCTTATAGTTGTGGGAGTCATCTATAACAAGGGTTTCTTGCACAAGAATTTCTATGTCTTTGGTTACATCAGTCCAGCTGTGGTTGTTGGAATTTCTGCTGCGTTGGGATACAAGTACTACGGCACTACGGAAGTGTAAGTCCTCTTTCTGTGTCCACATCAACATACCTAAGGATGCAATAGTCACAAATATATATTTCAAGGCATTTTCTGCTGTTTACTTTTCAGATGTTGGCTCAGCACAAAGAATAACTTTATATGGAGTTTTATAGGGCCAGCATGCCTAATAATTCTTGTAAGTATAATTTTCATTTTTTATCGTAGTACATAAAACTGATAATAAAAGGTGTTTAATAATCACCCACCCATTGCCAGCAGAGCTGTGAGTGCTAATTATGGGGCAGAATTGGCTAATTTAGACCCTTTTATAGTGTCTCTAAATTATTTATATGCTGTATAACTAAATACTTTACTAGCCTGAAAAATGAATATTTGACAAAACAATCCCTCAGTATAGGATCAGAGTCAGAGCTTTATTTCTTATTCACTTGCTTTCTTTTATCTCAATGCTGCGAGAAATTCTGTGAAGCGTTTCTGGGTTTTAAGAAGTAGAATGCTTGTATGTTGTTGGCATCTCAGCATGGCTCAGCGGGAGGTGTACAGAGACACCATCCTAGCAGACAGATAATCTGATTTTTCAAATGTTGTGTGACTTAATCTCTTATCAGTGATGGGTCATCTTTGTAAGATTAGACTGTCATCTTTATGGTTTTATCACTCACATGTACCCTGTCATCATCAAAGCATTTTAAACTAAATTGCAACGTCAGAGAAAAGAACCCACTATTTCACACGGGCAGGCAAGTCAAGTATTGATAGCCTTATTTCAGCTCTGAAGAGGGTCCTCTCAATTCCCATTGGAAGTAGTTTCAAACCTGCAAATTTGGCAGGTATTAAATGTTCAGTTCTGAACTGAGACATTTTTGGCACCTCAGAAGTATTTTTAAATGCTATAAATCTTAAAAAAAAACATTCCAACTGTAACGGGGCACTACTGTGTGTGACTGCATTGGCAGTGATCTGACAATAGCTGGAGTTAAGTGCAGCAGAAGGTACAATGATGAGGCCCCAGGGCATCTATGGTCAAGTCAGATACAGCTTTTCGTTGCTTTTTAAGCTATTTGCTGATAAATGTGAGGATTTGGAAAAATGAAATGGCAGTGCCTAACAAACACAAGATGATGTTAAACCAGTTGTATTTCAATGCATTAGCCATTTCATAGATTCACAGAATGATTTAGGTTGGAAGGGATCTTAAAGATCATCTAGTTCCAACCCCCCTGCCATGGGCAGGGACACCCTTCACTAGATCAGAGTTCTCCAGGCCTCATCCAGCCTGGCCTTAAACACCTCCAGGGAGAGGGCATCCACGACCTCCTTGGGCAACCTGCTTCAGTGTCGCACTACTCTTACTGTAAAGAATTTCTCTCTAATGTCTAGTCTAAATCTGCCCTCCTCGAGCTCCAGACCATTTTCTTTCATCTTATCACAACAAGCCCTTGTAAAAAGTCCCTTCATAGCTTTCTTGTAAGCCCACTTCATGTACTGGAAGGTCACTACAAGGTCTCCCCAGAGTATTCTATTCTCCAAGCTGAACAGCCCCATCTCTCATAGCCTCTCCCCTTAGGCGAGGTGCCTAAGACCTCTGATCATCTTTCTGGGCCCGCTCCAGAAGGTCGGAGTTCTTCTTACACTGGAGGCACCAGAACTGGATGCAGTACTCCAGGCTGGGTCTCTTGAAAGCAGACTACAGAGAAAGAATCACTTCCCTCATCCTGCTGTTCTCACTTCTTTTGATTCAGCCCAGGATGCAGTTGGCTTTCTGCACAGCAAATGCACATTGCCAGCTCAGGTCAAGTCAACTAGCCCCCCCAAAGCTGAATAATTCAAAGCTGATTAAATTATCAAGTACAATTCTGGTCAAATTCCACCCCAAATGCCTACTGCAGATTGTGGATACATTAGGAGCAATCTGCTAGATGTAACTGCCAAGGGCAGTGGTGGAATCACCATCCCTGGGGGTGTTCAAGCAGTGTGTGGACCTCACACTTAGGAACACGGTTTAGTGCTGACCCTTCAGTACTGGGTCAAGGGTTGGACTGGATGACCTTTGAGGTCTCTTCCAACTGGATGTATTATGTGATTCTGTGAACTGCAGAATGATGTCTCCCCATCTTGCCCTCCTACTAAGCACAGCAGCATTCAAGCAAGGCACAGCATCATAACCTCCCTTGGCTCAGTGCTTCTGGGATTGGATGGCCTGGACAGTTAACAGCAAAACAAAATCATGAGGAGAGACCAATTTTTTAATTAAATTCTTACTATTCTTAGGTTTAAGGTGGTAATTTTCTATTTCCTGTTTGGATCTTATTTATTTCTATGAAGGCAGCAAGGTTGGGATTTGATGGTTGTTGCTCTTATTCCTTTTCTTCATTTGCCTTCAGATAAATATTTATGGGCAGTATCACTGTATTGATATCACAGGAAAAACGCATGATTAAAATATACAAAATGCCCCAAATTTGTGCACATATAACCTTGTTTTCAGCTCCAGCTAAGCTGTGCCTGAGGTGGGATCTTAAGTACATGATGCAGAAGCAGAACAGGTCTGCACTGGCTTTGGTATGCCGAGCTATCCACAGAGGCAAATCCTACAAGCTGGGTTCTGAGGCTCATGACAGTTCACAGAATCACAGAATCACAGAAACATCCAGGTTGGAAAAGACCCTCAAGATCACCAAGTCCAACCTATAACCCTACTCTACAAGATTCACCCTAAACCATATCCCTAAGTACCACATCCAAATGACCCTTAAACACATCCAGGGTTGGTGACTCAACCGCCTCCCTGGGCAGCTCATTCCAGTGCCTGACCACTCTCTCTATGAAAAACTTTTTCCTAATATCCAATCTAAACCTACCCAGTCTCAGCTTGAGTCTATTTCCCCTTGTTCTGTCTCCAACTACCTGTGAGAAAAGCCCAGCACCAGCCTCTCCCCAATGTCCCTTCAGGAGGCTGTAGACAGCAATGAGTTCTCCCCTAGCCTCCTCTTTTCAAACTAACCATCCCCAGCTCCCTCAGTCACTTCTCATAAGATTTATTCTCTGGGCCCTTCACCAGCTTCGTTGCCCTCCTTTGGACCCACTTCAGCACCTCCACATCTCTCTTGTATTGTAGTGCCCAAAACCGAACACAATACTTGTGGCCTCACCAAAGCTGAGTACAAGGGGACAGTCTTCTAGCACTCTAAATCTTCAAGCAGACCCTGCAAATTAAATGAAAAACAAGAGTTGGTAGAAGTTGATAGGAGCCCTATGCACTACTAGGACTGCAGCTCTCCTATGAATGAAGACAGCAGTTAGGCAGTTTCTTTTTTTCTTCCCTCTCCTTTGTCTAAGTGAAGCTACACCATAGCTGGACAGCAAACAATCCTGTGGTTGATTGCCTCTTCATAATCATGCACTAGTAGACCTGGGAGGAAAAGCAACCTGCTTTCAGGAAGCTGTTTCATCTGCTGTGTGATTTTCCAGTTTGTTTTTTTTTCCCCCTTGGACAGCTTGTTTTGATGGGATTGTAGCAAACTGAAGCCTGAACTGCAAGCAGGATATTTTTTTTCAAAGACTGCAGGAAGCTAGGACATTTGCTTGCATTCCACCTAGGTTATTGTCTCAGGAAAATATGGAAAACCTTATGCAAATAGGCCCTGACTCTAGAAAATGAAGTTGGCATTAGATGTCTGCTTTGTGGAGGGCATGCCAGTGGCAGTAATTCTGTTTCTATTGTCCAGTCTTCCTGCTCAACATACTGCACATGCACCACCATAACAAAGATAAAACTCTTTCCAATGTACTGCCACTCAGAATGTCATTTTAATTACTGAAGGCAATCTCTTTCCAAGATTTCCATTCTACCTGGATCTAATTAAAGAAAAACAAAAGTAAAAACCAAACAAGCAACAACCAAAAAAAACCACACCCAACCCTCCCCCCCAAATAAGTAAAAAAAGTACTCCAAAACCAACAAAAGTCCACACAAATAAAAAACCCAAACAAATAAACAAGCAATTAGCCAAAACTAATTAAGAACCCTGCAAAGGCAATGGTTTAATTTTTGTTCTGGGATAATCAGGGGATCACAACTCTCATATAGAAAGCTTCAACATTTGCAGCTTCAAGGTACCTTTAATCCTGAGCTTTGTCTACTAACACATTGAGATTGCAAGTTTGACAAGATAGCCTGTAGAGTTTGGATACCAAAACTCTGGAGAGCTGCTCACCATACAGGATTATTGCACAAAAACATTAAACTCATTGTCAGAGGTTTATGATTTGGATTATTCTGTAATATGCCTTTGAGAAAGCACATAAATGATCAACAGAACCAGTTCCATACCAATAGATTTTCTGTCTCAGGGTACACTGGACTTTAAATCTGCAGCAATCATGAAGCATAGGGAGTTCAAGTGTTTATCAGGAGTACAAACTTACTTCTCCTCTGATTGCCTAAGCAGAAACACTACTTCTAAAGGTGTTTGCCTATTAATATTGAGATTTTACTAGAATTCTTAAGTGGAAAGCAATGGCCTTGTTGATCTCATCTAAAAATTCTTCTTATTATTAGATTGGCGACTGTACATGAAAAGGAGCGGGTCAGAAGCTCTTTACATGGAGTCAGCAAAGAAAAGGCATTTTAAACCTTTGTTAAACAAGCTGCAAGCTGAAGATAATTTCTATAACTTATTTCTTCCTCCTAATTCTTGTAATCTTTAGAACCACAACCATTTTAGCTAAAACTATGCAGTAGATTACATCAAAGCATACAAGCATGAAGAAATTTTTAATAACAAGTATTTAAACTTTTTTAATAGAAAAATGAGTTTATCACAAGCTTTAAGGGACAAACATTCACACACAGCACAACTCATGCCTGATAGAGGCAAATACAAATATAAGGCCCAGAGATAAAAGGTATGGAAGCAGGGGGGGAAATGCCTAGAACATTTTCTTTTGTTTTGTGATATGCTCTTACAGCAATAATCTCTCTGTAACAAGAACTGAGTAGAATGGAAATAAATGTCTGCAAGGTAATGTGGCTGCACTTCCAATGAGCATGTAATGTCAGCCAAGATCAAACTCCTCCCCATTGTGGAGTACGTCCTCGTGGCATTCCCACACCTGCCCTGACAGCTTGCTCTGTGTTAAGTGGGAGCAGATCTGTGCAAGGGCTTTATTCTGCACCAATGACGGTTTTGGATACTTCATCTTTTAAAGTCTGTGGCCACAGGATAACTCTCTCCACTTGTACCTATCATCAGGAATAGCTACTGGTTAGTTAACCACCAAGCAGTTGCCATGTCTTTTGGAGGGGCTAGGCAAAGATTATTCATGCTATATTTATGAAAGTCTATAAGCTATTAAAAGCAAAATTTGCAAGAGAATCACTGCTACTCCACATGCAGCTAAAGGTAACCCTTCTAATATACCTCTCTCACAGTACTTTCTCCCATTAAGTCTGTTCAGTTGAGCTTCATGCAGCAAGTTCAGAATCACCCATAATATGATTTACACACTTGTAGTATTGACAGTCATGTAGGCTTTGCTACTGTTCCTGCTGTCACTGCCACAATAAATTGGCATATTTCTGTGATGAACTAGAGCTCAGAAGTGTGACATGTAACATTAACACGTGCAATATGCTGTTTAATAAGATAAATCTATCGGTATCATTTGTCGAGATCACCCCTGTAATGACAAAATCAGACCTTGTTTTTGAGGTTAGAACATTTCCATAACTGAACATCATTCAAATAATGCACTCTATGGCTTTCATCCAAACATTCTAGCATTGTGCAGCAAGGAGGTGGCTCCTATATGCTCTTTCTTGGTTTATTCCCCTAATGTGTGGAGCCTTCGGGGACCTTCAGGTGTCTGGTTTGGCTTTGAGTTCCAGTTTCTTGAAATAACTGGTAATTGTAGTGCTTCCAATAACAAAAATGGCTCATAAATGGACCCCACAATTTTCAGAGCATTATTGCATTGCATTTTAACATAACAGCCAGCCAAGAGTAGTTCTTGGGAGAAGTCCGCTCAGAAAAAAGTTGTTTTTATTAGGCATTCCTATACGTAGCAAAAGCAATGAGTAATCAGCTGTAAAGCAAAACTATTCTAAGAGTTGCAGTGATTGATTAACCATGCTATGTTGGACTTCCCATGTAGAAATGAATGGGCAAACAAATAAAATATACAGATTGCAGATGCAAAACACAAAAAAAGTGACAGTTGAGTGATGAAAGCAGGCTAACAGCAGAGTAATGCTTTTCAATAAGGAACTGCCTATGTACTCATTAGAGCTAGTCAATTACTTTAAAACTATATTCATCAGATAATCTATTTGATTAATTTTACTATTATTTGACAATTAATTTATTCAACATAAAAGGTAAAATGAACGTAATAGTGCATTCATCAAATCTTATTGGGCAGCTCTAATGCTTATTCAGTTCTGTACATCTAGACTGATTCTGGATTAGCAATACTGCTGCAATCAATGCAGAAAAATTTCCTGGCAAATCCATTACTCTGCTGGTTTCGCATATGCTCACAGATTTAATGTACTTAATCTAGGCCATTGAAACTGAACACCTTTCTAGCAGCAATGTAAATATTCAAAGATTTAAAAGTTTACTGGTTTTCAGACTTGCGTGGTCATTACTCTTGATACTTTTTTATATTCTTAAGATTGCTATCAAAAAAGTTGTTTGACCTCTAACCTCCATCACAACCTCTCTCACATTTTTTAGTGAATATTTGTACATTGCAAAATTCTGTGTATCTTTTTTTCCAAAAGGCTACACGTGAAAAAGCCAAGTTATCTTTCTTAGATAAGAAAAGCATACTTTGTACTGTTTACTGTATGTTTTTTTCAGAAAATAGGTGGCTTAAGCATTGTTTTACATCTACTCCTGTTACTCAGTCTGCCTTTGTAGTGGAAGTAAGTTACCTACAAGGACTAGCAATGGCTTTATTATTCTTTATGAAAGAATAATAGTCTGCTTTTCATTAACCCCTCTGTGGCTTCAGCTAAAGTGTCTCCACTGCATTTCTTATGCCATTGGGGATAAAGTGGAGATAATCACAGGATGTCAGGGGTTGGAAGGGACCCAAAGAGATCATTAAGTCCAACCCCCCTGCCAGAGCAGGACCATAGAGTCTAGCTCAGGTCACAGAGGTACGCACCCAGATGGGTCTTCGAAGTCTCCAGAGAAGGGAACTCCACAATGTCTCTGGGGAATCTGTTCCAGTGCTCTGTGACCCTTACAGTAAAGAAGTTCTCCCTCGTGTTGAGGTGGAACCTTCTGTGCTGCAGCTTACATCCCTTGTTCCTTGTCCTATTGCAGGGAGCAAGTGAGCAGAGCTTGTCCCCTCCATCCTGAGCCCCTGCCCTCAGATATTTATAAACATTTATTAAATCCCCTCTCAGTCTTCTCTTTTCCAGACTAAAAAGCCCCAGGTCCCTCAGCTTCTCTTCATCAGGCAGTGTTCCAGTCCCCTAATCATACTTCTAGCCCTCCACTGAACTTCCTTCAGCAGATCCTTGTTCCTCTTGGACTGGGGAGCCTAAATCTGAACACAGTATTCAAGATGAGGTCTCACCAGGGCAGAGTAGAGGGGAAGGAGAACCTCCCTTGATCTGCTGGACACATTAATTATATTGTACCACTAACACTGAGTTTGCAACTTTGGTTAAAACAATTAGTTTGACCTGCAGTGTTGTTGTGCAACAACAATACCTGCTGTGTGAAATAATCACTGAGTCAGTGGGCAGGACCAGCTTGAATCTTCAATCTACAGATTTCATACTGCCATATCCAATGGACACAACTTCTCAGCAAGACCAAGACCTTCACATAAAATGAAGGGTTTTCTTTCCTTCTCTCTGTTATTAAAGCCCCTGCTCTAAAGTCCCTGGAAATACTTAGAAAAAGAGCCTGTGCCATCAGTCTAGAACATGAATATTATTTGCTTTTATGCTGTTATGTAGGAATAAATCCATCACATAGGTCTCAGACATTCTCAAAAGGTGGTTCATGTTTTTTGCTTAAACCACCGTAACTAGCAGTGTTATAAGAAAAAGCTTGTGGAGAACTTCTCCCTCAGATTTCACAGAAAGGACATTAGACTTGTAAAGTCAAGTGTGTCCTCTGTCCTCAAGAGTGAAGCAAGCAGGAATAGCAAGAGAGAGAGTACAGGTGGATGCCAAGGGGCAAGTAAAGAGCAGCCGCAGGTGCCAGCTGGCTGTGCAGATTTCTCGAGATGTCCCTCAGCTTGGTGCAGGTTAATGTCCCAGGCAGACTTCTTTTCTAGCAAGATAAACTGCACTCACTATCTTCATGGATTCGTCTACATTAAGCCTCAATGAGTATATATATATATATATATGTACACATATATTTGTGTGTGTTTGTTTCAGGAAAGAACACAACTGCCTGAACCAGTAGGGTTTTGTTGGTTTGTGTTTATTTTCTTTTTTTAAATTGCTTCATATTCTCTTGGTGATTCTCTACAATGCCTTGCTATAAGCACAATAGGATAAACACTATGCTTACCCTAAGCTGTTCATTCAAAGGACACCACAGGCTTGCTTTAAATAGTTAATATGGACTGATTATGTCTGTTGGACTTTCTTAGTAATTACATAATAACTATATCCACAGTACACATTTTCTCACTCAAATCTCAGATGTCGTCCACCATTCTACTCTCCCTTAGATTCACTGCTTGCAGGCATTTAGAAAAGAAAATTCAAATTCACAGTAGTAATCTTGTGTGAATAATCTGTTTGGCAATCTCACTTGGTCATTGAAAGAGCTTTTTATGGCTTTGAGTAAGATAGTAAACCACAGCATAGGATTTTGTGACCTAATCCACTGCAGAATTGTGAATGCTTCTGAAAAGCAAAGTGCCAAATCCCTTAGAGGATCTGACAAACTATGGAAGGAATGGACAGCTTTCTGCCAACTATTCACACCTCCAAAATGGCAAATACAGCCTGCTGTCAAACCCAACATTTCAGTCATGCTCCTGCTGCTGATGTTTAACTTCAGAAACACTGAACCCAGAAGTTTGAGAAGCTATTTGCTTTGATGAAAAATAAAGAAACCACATTATTCATTTACTTATTTACAGCTTGCTGTAAGTGTCCTAAAAATATAATGGAAAGATTTAATTGAATCTAAATCAACATCTTAAGATATGTAAAAGAATAGCTGTGAAGTATTCATATATAAAGAGTAGCTCTGTATGAAAATGATGTATTTCCTGAGAGAGTGGGAAATAAACTCATTTAGGTGTGCTTTAACTTTTAAAATAATTCTAATCCTGCATCACTGAAAATATTTCCCCAAAATATTGCCTAAAGGGCACTTACTATTCTTTTTATTACATTTTCTACTTTCAGATAAGATTGTATACTTAAAGCATTCAAGAAGGTATATTCACTGGGGACATTGTAATGAGATAAATCAGTAAGGAGACAAACCCAGACTGTTTGACTGCCAGCTTGTATCCAACTGTATGCAATTAATATAGCATACATTTTCAGTTTGAAGCTTAAACTGTTGTATTGTTAATAGCTTAATTCCATTCTCCTTTGACTGAAATAACGATGACCCACTGGACGTTGTCGCTTTACGCAGCCATTAGCCATACCAGGCAGAAAGACAGGAATGTATTGCTCTGTAGAACTCAGACCATCACAAGCTCATTAATTCAAACACTCATAATGAGGGTCATTGTAAAGACTGATACAGATACAGCTGCTCTGAACTTCAGACATTTTTTGAAAGAGCCAAATTCAATACGATATATGTAAAAAATTCAAGTATATGCCTAAGAGAGCAGCAGGAGAAATTTTCTCATTCTTTTTTGTGAGATCTGACATCAGCATATAGATGGTTTCATCAATTATTGAGACAGAGTCTAAGAAAGGAAAAGGGAATGATTTGGGGGTTTCGTTTTTGAAGTTTGAATGTAAAGTGCTCAGATTGAATCAGAATATGTCAGAGTACATCTGAATATTTAGAATTAGCTGCTTCTTTCTTATACCTTCTCTTCTTTGTAACACTAGAGAGCCTTGAAAGGCTGGTGTTTAAAGTGTTTTAATAACTGCTGAAAGTCAAAGGATATTATGAAATTACCAATTCCTTTTTAATTCTACAAATACATGTGTATTGGAAGTAGCCTAAAAAACTCACACTTGTATTAAATAATTACCTGTGTTAAAAAAAGAACGGTCTTTAGATAGTCCAGAGTGAGGAACTGGGGATGAGGGAGATTCAGATCTCCCTGCTCCAGCAAATATTTAATTATTTATATGGCATGGAACAGATCCAGCAGGGCTGATGGAGACATAGCAGTGAATAGCTCATACAGAGGCTGGAGAAACTAAGGGTCATGGCCTAGTTTGAATATTAAGTACAACAGAAAATTGTGCCTGTGTCTCCAGCATTGTCCAGTCCACAGGGATTTTCATTGTTCACAAGTGTCCTTTCTGATTTTAATCAGAAAAGCTATCCTAGTCAGGAAGCCCCTTCTGGTGCAAGTCTAGTCTAAAACAGTAAATGTCTTTTAGTGCTAATGAACTGACATTTTTCAACAAAATTATGTTGGACAAAATTTTCTTGAATGCCTCTTGTCCTTTTCTGTTTCACTTTACTAGATGTCCAGGTGCTGACTGAGCTACTGCCATGAAAGATGAACCATTTCTATCTGAGCTTTCAAGTGGTTTTTTTTTCTTTTTTGACTTGCTCAAAAAATAAAAAGGAGAGAAAGGGGAAAAAAAACTTAGTCACTAAATTTGACAGCTGTCAGCTACCTTGATGGGGCAAAATGATGATATAGCACTCCACTCGGTATCTTATAATTTAATTGAAATTAATTATGAAAGGAACTACAACTCTTCAGCATAAGTGCAAATATTTCTATTTGCAGGCAGGTGTTTTGCATGCTTTATTAATTTTTGTGTACTTTATACCATTCAGCTCAACTAAAAATAACTATCATTTTGCACCTACACAGAGAGCCTTTCATGCAGTGTGAAGGACTAACATCATATTTACTTGAGGATCGAACGTTTTGTTGCTCTTCCAGTATGTAAAATGCATACATTTAACAGTGGAATTAAGGACCTATTTTAAATATAGCAGTTGCTAAGCAATGTGCCATTAGCACAAACTCCAACAGCTTGGAACATTTAGTGCTTTAAGACCTACACGCTCGTTTTTACATTATTACTTAGGTTGAAAAATACCATTAGCAATCAGCTGAGAAGCTTACAATTTGCTTCAACAATAGATGAGATGGTTTCTTAGTGCTCTTCTGGATCCTCATCTCATGAAAAAAGAACCAGGTAAATGTTGTGTCTTGCATGCCACTCTATTTTCTTCTACAAACTGCAGTTGGGTAAAATTCTGTGGTAGTGGTCCCAGAACTACCAGGAGTAGAAGCCAAAGTAGCAGCAGCTTGCTCTACCTGTGCCCACCATCAGGCATTTTCCTTCATTATGGACATCTATTCAGATGTATTCTGTCCAGCTAATGGTGGTATCAAGACCAATAGGGGGATGCAAATATGAAACCAGATTTATGCAGCCATCCCAGCCCTATGGCTACATCCTTTTTTCCTGTCCTAAAATATATGTGATTGATTGAACAGAGCCCCCCAGGCTAATTCCTTTAGCAAAACATCCTTACCATTGACAAAATTACTAGGAAAGCACCAGGAAGTTTATCTGAATTTGCAATTGCTTTTTCTCTCCTGCGAATTTCTGTACAAGAGAAAATTATCCAGATCAATGCTGTGGGTTGGATTGGATTCGAGGACTTGTACAACTCCAGATAGCTTCGAAATCTTTCTTGCCTGCCTGCTGTATCTTACTCAACATCACCATTGTGAACATGGGAACTGTACCGTGGAGATCCCCAAAACACAGCTGCAGAGGAAGTTCATTATCCTGCTTAATAGCACAGTCTGCATCTATAATACATGCAAATGATAATCTGCAGAGTGAAACCTACATCAGTGTCCATTCTTGCCCACAGATCTCATCCCTTGAATCTACTGCTTTCTATGATGTGCAGAGGTAAAGCTTTCACAACAGTGGAGGCAGTTTTATGATTTCACAGTTCTGCCATTGGTTTAATGGGGCCAGAAGTCACTACAAAGTCCTAAATCCTCATGACCATTCACACAGGTGATCTCCCCAAGGAAGATGTACTAAAGACTTACCATCCCCCTTTAAACCCAGTCATGAGTGCACAATAAAACCTAGATCGTCTAGATTTGTGGCTACTTGGAGATTTTCATGGGTTATAAAGATACATAAATACCATTGCCCATGTCTACAGAATCGTGATACCATGGGATCCTAATAATTGCCTTTATTTAATGGCTATGCCACATAAATGTGTTTTAAGTTTCCTACCATTTGTTCATAAATACACCACAATGTTTCTAGAATCTACAAAAGCTAAAAATACTTTTACTAATATCTTTATGGAGAAATTATTCCCTGAAGGTGCCATGAGTAGAGGCTGCTACTATATCAGCCCTTGTCTTTGATTAACCACTTAAAAAAAAAGGGGGGGGGCGATAGATTAATTATTACAATTCATCCTGTAATGCACCTGAGCATGCTAAGTGAAACCTTATTCCTATGGAATCTCAGGAGGAGGGAGGGCTGAGACGCTCAGCACCTCACAGTGTTTGGCTTGCAAAGAGAATGTCAGAGGTTTCCTTTTTGCAATAAGGACTGAGCTCACTGCTTGCCCACTTTGAGGTGGCTTGTTAAATAGAAAACAAGCAAAGCAAACAAACAAAAAAAAACATCTGTTCCAGGCTTGGAATCAATGCAATTCCCCCTTAGCCCATTAGACTTGCTGAGAAGCCCCTCTTAGGACATTCAGCAGTTTCTCTGACTGCTCAGCCATGTAATAACACTGAAAACAAAGGCACAACTCACACTGTAATGCTGTTATTCACTTGATAAAACTGTGTCCGTGCCACAACATTTCATGCTTTGAGTTTGCCCAAAGCTGTGGAGTAGCTGTGCTCATTACACAGGTAACTTCTCCCCAGCGCAGGCATGTGGCAGCAGCAGCAGTCCCCAGGCTGGCCCTGTCCGGGCCTGTGCAGAGCCTGTCCGCAGCTTGGTTTCACAGTTGCCTGCACATTTTGCTTTGCTCCAGCTTGCTGCCTCTCCAGAGACAGCGCACCTTATGTTTGCCATTTCATTCTCATTCACCTTGCCTGTCACCTTAAGGCAGTATTAATTATAACATCATCAAAGATTTATTCAACAAGATCTGAAGATTGTGCTTTAATTACAAAAATGAAAACATGAGATTACAGCCAGAGTCAGTATAAAACACAATATTCGGCTGTAAGTAGCAGCTGAAGCCTTTTTGGATGTTTCAATGTCTCTCACACAGAAATCCCTGTTTTGCCCAGCTGGAAATGTGGGGGAGTCAGGATTCCTTGTGCCTATATCTATTTTTTATTACTTTGGCAGCCTACTACCTCCATTTCTGCTCATTTGAAGCTCAGTTTTGGAAACAAATTTAGATGTTTGAAGTGACTGTACCTTTAGTCAGACATTTTGGGTGACCTGACTTCCCATACCATTTGTTGAACAATGTATGGCTCTTCAGGCATAACAGTTATATAAAGGCCATCCTCTCTTGAGTCTCACTGCAACTTCTCTATACTCTTACTCAGTCCAACTGTCCAACATGAACATTTTACTTTACATTCCTCAGAAACAGTGAAGGCTAACTGGTAGGTTGGATGTTCTTTACTGAGCTGGTGGTCAGGCACTGGAATGGGCTGCCCAGGGAGGTGGTGGAGTCGCCATCCCTGGAGGTGTTTAAAGAATGAGTGGATGTGGCGCTTGAGGCTATGGTCTGGTGATTAAGGACTGTGCTAGTTTGAGCCTAGCTAGAATGTTTTGGTGCGAAGAATTAGATTACAGGCTCTGAAAAGGAAGCAATGGTGATGTCTACTTCACTCATAGGCTTGCTGAGATGTATAAGAACAGAAACACAAACACAGATAACAGAGACACTCTCTGGGCTTTGTGGGCTGCACTTCTCTAACCTAACCTGCCGCCTTTGTGACTAATCCATCTGCTTCCTAACCCCCCTGGCCGACCCTCCATACTACCTTAAACATAAGGCAAGATCTTGGGTAAGGTAGAGGGGTGAGAGGAAGGTGGAAGGGTGGTTGAGAGCCCTTCCTGGGGATTCAGGTTTCTGGGAGGGCTGTTGTGTTTCTGTATTACCTTTTAACTTGTATATTTCTGTCTATAGCTGTATATATTGTAAATATCTGCTTGTATATTGTGCTAAGCTGTAAAAAAGCTTCATTCAATTTCCAGAGCTGCTGAGTCTAGTCTGGGGGATTTTACAAAGTGGGGGGGGGGGAGTGGGTAACACCCAAACCATCACAAGGATGCTGAGATGAAGGTTGGACTGGATGATCCTGGTGGTCCTTTCCAACCATAGCAATTCATAGTGATTAGAGGTTGTGCTAAGGGATTTGGTTTAGTCAAAGACTTGTCAGTGTGAAACTAATGATTGGACTCGATGATCTTGAAGGTCTTTTCCAATCTAGAAATGCTGTGATTCCGTGATTCTGTATGGTGATAGTAAAGAACATACAGAGCATCAGGCTGAAGAAGAATATGCTATGTTTATGATATCTGTTGAATCACCAGTTCTCAGTAAAGGCCACACTTGACACATTACTAACATTAGCTAGGTTTTTCTCCTGGATTTCCCCTCGAGTTTGTGTTAGTGTTTTCCTTTCTTTTGTTGTGTTTCTGTATCACAAGACAGTTGCAACAACTGTATAGTTATCTGTTTTGTTCTCTAGAGGATAAAATGCAGTTCCAGAGGCCTCTAACTTTAGTTGAAAAAAAAAAATAGGTATAAATGCTATGGTGCCAAAGAGTTACTGTTTTAAGACAGTAAGCTTTGTGTAAAGACAGACTATGCACTCTGCTACAGATATTTTCTATTAATGAAGTGTTTCAAACTGGGGCAAACACCAACTTAGGACTTTAATAAATGCCCAGACATTTCAGAAGTTAAGCTCACCCTCATTACCCTGTAACACTACCTGCTGCAAGGATACCTGAGATGTATTATTACAGTAATTGTGCTCTGGCAGCTGACTGCAAGAAACGGCGTTAACCTCTCCCATTCCCCTGATATGTACAGATTATTCCCATTACAATGGATTGATGAATGAAAAGATCATAGCTAATGGGTATTACTTTGATGAAGAGGGCCAAATCCTATTATCCTGTGCAATGGACAGTGCCAATATTATGTGTGTAATGGAGCCCGGCTGGGACAAAGAGAAATGGAGTCTACTGCCATAAGGTCTCACATCTGCCCATTGCCCATCCCATCCTTGCTCAGCAAAACCTCTGCAACCGGTTTGTGTGGCTGAAGGATAAGAGGATTTGGCCCACAGAGCCTTTTATAGAGCCCGTTCAAGGCAATAGAAGGCTTTCACTGGTATTAGTGGGTTTGGTGACAGGTTGAGAGAAAGGAAGTTTGGTTACATGGTTTGCACTGCAATCTTGCTAGCAGTTTCTGAAGAAGCAGCAATGTGTGTATTTGCCGTGCTCATGCACTTTGATCACATTACACCCTACCTTTTGCAGACTGGTAAGTACATTAGGTGGGTTGTGCAGATTACAGTGTGCACACCAAGTTATTTGATATATTATTCGCCAACAAATTTAAGATAAAAAGTAACTCCGCATATCATTACCCACGACTGCTGACTGACTTATAATTAACTTTGAGAAATTGCTGGTTTAGGAGATATTATAGATTACAATTTTAAATATAAAGAGCTTCAGAATAGCTCTCATGATCAGTGCAAGTACAAGGTATTCAGCAAAGGATTAATTCCCTAAACTGCTAATCAGCTCTATCTCCTGTCTTATCAAATTGTAAATACATTATTCTTTATTAAAGTATGAGCATGTAGCTAATTAAAGCAGTGCCTGCATTTAATATCAGATACTCCCCCCCTGACACAACAAAAATATTCTAAGGACATACATAACAAGTGTTAACAAATGAAAGTGATTCCATGCTTGTACAGCAGACTTTGTTTTCATTTTGGAGGATTTATTTTTTTCCCAGGAAAAAGATGAAGTGAGGAAAACCAGGCAGTCTTTCTGGAGAAATGAGTTGAGGAAGATACTAATTCTATTCAGCCTACAGCTGAACCAACCTTGAGAGAACTCTTCTAGTGAGAAGTGTCCCTGCCTATTGGCAGGGGGTTGGAACTAGATGATCTTTGAGGTCCCTTCCAACCTAAACCATTCTGTGATCCTATAATTCTATAAAGTATTACAACCAAGAAATTACAAATAGTATCTGGATGACATCCAGATAAAATTTGGTTCATTTACTAACTTTTTTTTTTTATCTGAAATGCTGCAAAGTACAATAAGGGGCTTATTATTATTATTTTAAAGCAAGAAAGTAAATACAGTCACATTATTAAATGAAAAATTAGTGAATCCTGGATGAGCAAACAGAGGTTCAGAACCATAATTGAACACTACTTGCAAAACTGCTTTAGTTTGTTGGGTTTTTTCCTTAGGGTTGGGTTGTTTTTTTTTCTGTTTCACACTCAAGTGAAGAAGTGTAAAGAAGGCAGGAAAAAAACACATGCTGAAATTACTCCTGTAAGAAATAAACATAAAATATAAGAAGGCATATGCAGCAAGGAGCCTTTCAACCTAAGTTAGGGGGTTTAAAATTCTTTGTGTGGACCTCAAAGGTTTTTTTATGTCACTTGAAATTTTTCACATCCCAAAGACCCTCTCCTCTCCTCTCCTCTCCTCTCCTCTCCTCTCCTCTCCTCTCCCTCTCCTCTCCTTCCCCTCCCCTCTCCTCTCCTCCCTTCCCCTCTCTCTCTCCTCTCTCCTCTGTCCTCATATCCTCCACTTCTCTTTTCTCTAACATCTCTACTTAGAGAAAAAAATTCTCATCAGGAAATTGAAGAGATTTATGAATAAAATCAATAAACATTTGCAGACTGTTGGTAGTGATACTGTTGAGATAAGGCAGAGTTACAGCCCTGTATGATCAATGTTATTACAGGACTCACATTTTTTTAACGGAAGTGGATCATAAAGGAATGGACTTTTTCCTCTCCTGTCACTGGATTCTGTAGGTTTAAATACACAGAAACTTTACCTGACTTGTTTCATTTAATTATGTAACAGTTACTAAAATTCATAAGCATCCTGATTTTAATTAAAAGTTCTTTCTCCACTCCTCTCAGGTTAATCTGTTGGCTTTTGGAGTGATTATTTATAAAGTATTTCGACACACTGCAATGTTAAAGCCAGAAGTTAGTTGCTACGAAAATATACGGTAAGTTTGCCACTTAATACAAATTCTACCTTCTGTACATTTAAAGACAGCCAGAGATGAAAGCAAGTATTCAAAAATAGCAATTTAATCTTCTGGAAGATTTGTAGAGAACAGTTTATTTATTTATTTTATCTCCTCACACTGATTTAAAGATAGATTTTAGAACCTTTATTCCCGTGGAGCAGCATTTTGTACAGTAACACTGGGGTTGTGTGAGAGCTGTATGAAGAATGCAAGCAGTCCACATCAACCAGAGAGCAAAGGCTAATGGCTAGGTTAAAGAAATAATTGTCCTTTTTTCTCAAGTACTTTCCACAGCCTCTGTGCAAGCCAAACCAGATTTCAAAACTTATGCCTGAATTGGGACCAAAATATTTGCCTTGAAGTAACAAGCAATTCAGTGATAAGAGAATCAAGACATTCATGTTGTTTGTAAGAAGTCTACAGCAGGACATTGTGCTTCTATGGCATTAGGGGGTTGTGGAGGGGGAGTGTATGGGATTCTATGGGATGCTATGATTTTTCCATCAACTCACTCTCTTTAAAACTGATTTATAGAGACCTTGAAAACCGTTTGTGCAGGAAAAGCTGAAGTGTACTACTGGGAACATTGAAAACAACTTACTGTTTGTGTTGCTTAGGAACACTCCCGCAGTTTCAATGCATTGCACTAGATTTATAGTTAGGATTTAGCAATTGTTTGATTGATTACTTTCTCTTATTCCTCACCCTTCATAGTTTCATGTGGAGAGCTGGTTTTAATGAAGTTGAAAATTATTCATTTTCAGAGGAACAGTGCTAAAAATGTCTGTTGTTAAAAAGAAGTCCTGCAATGACTGGGCTGAGAATGAATAAGAAAGTAATCAGTGGCTTCATTTCCAAGACACCATGCTGTAATTGCTCAAGTCTGTGAGCAGGGCTCTATAGCATGGTGGGGAGAGGGAGGGTGGGGGGGTGGAAATCATAGCAAATCAGTTCCTATAATTTTAAAACATCAATACCCTGGCCCAGGAATGTTTGAGAGTATTTGTGTTCTAAAAGAAAAATATTTCTCTTTTAAAAAAAGGAGAAAGAATGAAAGACAGAAAGTCTAGTTTTACAACCGTCACCTTCTTCTGCAGTGAACCTGAGAGGCAGCCTGGGAAACCTTTGATGTGATGCACATGTACTGACCTAAGAGCATACTGTACATTTTTCTGGGTTGTATTTTGTGGAAGATAAGGGGAAGGAGGAAAAGTGGGGGAATGCCTCATAACAGACATATGTTTTTCCTTGGGGAATTACATGAACAGTAGATTTAAATCAAATCATATGGTGCTGCAGTACACCAGAGAAAATACATCTGAAGATTAAAGCCAGTGTTTCAAGGCCCTCCAGTTTTACTCCTTTACTCTTCTGTAGTGATTAAGTGAGCTTTCTCGTGCCACAGTGCTCCAGCACACCCTAAAGAGAAGTCCATGTATTTGCACTTCTCAGGCTTTTGCAGCTGTGAAAAAAATTGCCTAGGGAGCATTCACCATTAGAAACCAGTGAAGGATGAAAAATAACACATGCTTGCATGTTGCTCACTGTGTTTCCTACCTCTCTAGATCCTGTGCTAGAGGTGCTCTTGCTCTTCTATTCCTCCTTGGGGCCACCTGGATATTTGGGGTTCTTCATGTCGTCCAGGGATCCGTGGTCACTGCATACCTTTTTACAATCTTCAACGCATTCCAGGGGATGTTCATCTTCATATTCCTTTGTGTATTGTCTAGGAAGGTAAGTGTCCCATTCCTTGTGAGAAGTTAGGCAATCTCATGAGCCGAAAAAGGCACAGCCTTGGAGTTGTGGTGTAAATGTTTTATCAGAGCAAGGAAATTGTGCCACTAATAAAGGAAGGGAAGACAGAGGGGTAATTTAGCTATTGCCTTTAGAGGACATAGAACCTTTTTACTTTCTCACATAGTTCCTCTGTTTTAACACCAATGTATGAAACACAGCAAAAATGTTTCTTAAAATGGTAAAACTGGCTACAGTGCCATTAATCCAACAAAATAATGCAAGGTGCGAAATAAAACTCATTTCCAGTCTTTCCAGTTAGTAGCAGGATTCATCCACACTATACTGAGATGATACTTCCATCTTAGAGTCAAAAGCAGCCCCACCTTAAAACATCTAGTGACAGGACTAGTACCAAATGAGTTTAAAGTCATATAAGTCTATTTCATATTTGAATTTTATATTTTTATTTCAGATTCAAGAAGAGTATTATAGGTTGTTCAAAAATGTTCCTTGCTGTTTTGGCTGCTTGAGATAAATGGAAAGAAATCATGCATCAGCATCTCAATGGACGAAGGGAGCAACCTAGATGATGTTGTTGTGCATATTACAGAAAAAGGTGGTATTGTAAAAGTATGAAATGACCCAGTGAGCAGACACATCTCCTAACTGAACTGGTGACTGGTTTTGTGCCTATCTGTGCATTCATGCAGAGTAGTTGTATTATGCTGTATACAAACAGTACACAAAACAACCTGGATTACTGCAAAACAAATATTAACAAAGACCAGGGAATTTCTAAAGAAGCTCAAGACGTTTCACAACTCAGATTTTGTTTTTAATAATAGAATTGTCTGCAGTTCTTGAAAGTGTGATACCAAAAGCCAACTGGCACAGCAGATTTTATGAATTGCTTTCCTAGTGGAAACACATTCACTGTCTTTTTGTAGTAATGACCTTCTTACACTAAGTTATATATGGCCATCTGCGGGGAATGGGTTCCATTAAAGAGCCAATCGATAAAGATCTGCTCCAACCCAGGCTTTTGAAAACATTTCTTTTAATTTAAAGTAGATTTTAAAAGGAATTTGTTTCATATTATTCTCTTATCACTCAGAAATATGCATTTGTATATTAATCAATTCTTTATTTTTATAACATTAAAAGAACTGTTTATATCTAAAGAGCTGAGGTCAAGTCTGATATGAGAACGGTGGGATGGCCATTTTGTAAGTGAAAGATTATTTTGTGAATATTTTGGGAAAAGTCTGGTTCTTGTTTTATTTAATTGCCAAAAAGCCTGAGATCTGCTGAACTGGCACTATGATTTTGTAGGCTGTGGAAAGAAGATGCTTTCACAACTTTGTCACTTGATAGAGATATTTGGAATCCAGGCCTTGTAAAAGTAGAGTGGTAGAAATCACCCATGCAGAACAACACAGATTTAAATTCAAGGTCATGTGCCTCAATACCACCTAGCATAGTTTTCTCTACTTTGAGTCAAGCAGTTGTCTTCCTCTGAAGCTTCTGGTTTTGAAGCACTTATCCTGTGTTTATAGAAGCTTGCATCTACTGAAATCATTGGGAGTATTTGAGGTACAAGTTTGCTGGACCAGGATACAAACACAATGCATCAGCAGTTCCACCTGGGCCATCTTACCTTTAAAATGAATACGCTTTAATTTCACCCTTTTAGCACCCAGCTTATATGAAGTGCTGAGCAATCCTCAGTCCACATGGCCTTCTTAGGAGGTGTCTAGGATCTCAGATGAATCCCAGTATCTTTACCAGTAAGGCACTGTAAATAGGTAGGTGTTAATAAATCCCGTTAAAATAAAGCACTACTCTGAGTTATATTTATATTGAAGTAAACATGTTTGTAGGTAATGGTCTCATTTGTTTGGCTTCTATCTTTTTTTTCCCATAAACACAAGGCCTTCATTGTATGCATGGCAGTGGCATGCTTCACATAAGCATATTCTATGTCTGTTAAAATTTTGGAAACCAAAACCAGGTCTGTTTTCTAAAGAAGAATAAAATAATCTCTGTTGGTCTTTTGAATGTAAAATATGTGAATAAACTCAATAAACTCAATTTTCACATCTCAATATTTCCCTTCATTTAAAGAAATACAGTGGTAAAAGTTCTCATGGTTATATATTATTTGCCCTGAATGATTTGCTGTATTTTCTTTGCTGCTGTGTATATTCTTCTTGGTTTGGAAAGATGCAGATACATATTGGGTATAAGAGGATTTTTAAAAGGATATCTACTAATAAATCATTTTTGATCTCCTGCAGAAATGTCACCTATAGTGAGTCTGTCTCCAGTAAATGCAGAATGACTGCAGCATGCTCAGTGAGTTTGAAAAAGTTCCTTGGGAAGAATATATACTATAAAGCCTTTAGGTTACAATAGTCCCTTTAATGAAAGAACATCTTTTATAGGAAAACTGTGCTTTCCAGTCTCTGGGTCAGATCTTCACAGAATCACAGAACCTTAGAGGCTGGAAGGGGAGTCCAACCACCCTTCCAAAGCAGAATCCTCTAGGGTACTTTTGCACAGGAATGCATCCAGATGGGTTTTGAAAGTCTCCAGAGGAGACTCCACAATCTCTCTGGGCAGCCTGTCCCAGTGCTCTGTCATTGAAATTCTCTTTTCCTTACATACAAGGATGAGTTTTCATCTTTTAACACAGCACATAAGGAGCAGGAAAAAAAAAAAATATTTAAATCCATTGCCTTAGAGCCTAAAGGATACTGCAACTGCCCCTCCTAATACACGCAGAAATACTGACAAGAAATAAGAGGTAATTTTTTGCAGCCTTTAGTAGCATAAGCCCCAACCTAGCAGAGAAAGAGGAAGAGAGACAACGGACATAAACTGAAAAAGAGAGGTTTCAGCAAGATATGAAGAAAAACCTTTCCACTATGAGCACAGTCAAGCATTGGAAACTGTTGCCCAGAGAGATTGTGTGGTTATGCTAAATTCTTTGATGTTTTTCATGACTGGATAAAGTCCCCAGCAACCTTCTCTCATATCTGACCCTGCTTTGAGCAGCAAGGTTGAATGAGATGACCCTCTGAGGTCCCCTATAGCCTGAGTTGTTCTAGGACTCTCTGGCATGAAATATCAAATCAGAAAAATAACAGTTAGGCATTAGTTGTGATTTTCTTTAGTAAATGCACTCAAGTGCCATTCATCAGCTGAACAAACTGGTTTGCCAAAAATAAGCTTGCCTGACATCTTTGTCAGATCAACTGGTGGCTATTGGACTGGTCTGAAGAATAAAAACCTTTGTTCAGCATGCTTTTGAGAGATACACGACATCTTCAGGTGGGCCCAACAGGGAAAAAAGGAAATTAATCAATGATTGACAAGAACAGATAAAATGTAAAATGTTAAAGTTTCACTCTGAAAGCGAGTGCTTGCTGAAGAGAGAAATTGTTTCCATTAACCCAATCAAAGAGAAATTTGTGTTCAGTGTTGCATTTCAAGGTGTGCTTCAGAATATAATAAATAAGGTCTGCATTAAGAAACACTGGTTTATTCTGAAATAATTATTTCCTCAAATAATTGGAAGTTTATTTCAAAGAAACCACAATCTCTAGGAGTTACCATTACAGCCTCTGGGAGGTTCAGTCTACCAGAGTTGTACTGAGGGCCAGATCATCCGTGCACTTTACCTACTGGTAAAGAAGCAGACAGGCATTAAAAATACCACTAATACTGTTCGAATTTACTCCAGACATACCTCCACTCTCCAGTTCAACTCAAAATATGGTTCAGCCATAAATCTGCCAAGTTATGCATCTTAATGACCTGCTTGATGCACAAGAATATAAAGTCACGATGTATATGGTGACACTAAGCTGAACAAACAAATATTTTCAGGGCTGATTCCTCAGGCTGTGATACCTTGAGCATTCCTTTTCTCATCAATAATAGCACTTTTAATATCTTTGCCATCATAGTCCCTTAAAGCGCAGTTCAGGATCACATTTTTGCCAGGTGTCAGTTAGTCACAGAAGTCCTACCTCCTTCTCTGAAATCTGTATAGATGAGATAAAAAAAGCCAACACTTAATCTGTGAAGGAAGTTGAAACATTCTTTCATTTGGGAAAAGAGATAGTGGGGGGAGGTATCATTGCAAACAACCTGCTCTGGCCTCTGTTACTCTTTTTACGTTGTTCTCTTATATTCAGAATATGCAGCGCTACTGTTACACAGCAAAACTGACAGCAGCAATGTGGGTGAAAAGAAGTAGCAGTAAAGCTGATCAGAAAGTGCTACTTTTTTTTTTCAAATTGGAGCAAAAAAGTGTTAAAAAGCATACAGAAATTACTGTGAAATAAAACCATGACTTTTGACTGGTTCTATTCTCAAGACCTTATTTCTTTCTACCTCTTTTTTCCTTCTTTTTACCTTCTTTTTACCTCTTCCCAATGCAAGGTTGTATTTTCTCAGTGCTATTCCTTTAAATTTGTCAGAAGCTTTACTTCTGCAGCAGTTGTTTTATAGTTATTTGGGTTTTTTTTTTCTTGCCTTACTGATAAGTACTGAAATTTTATTATATTTACTCTTTTAGATTCCCAAAGAAATAGCATCTTTTCATCAGGTTTCATAACTTAAGGGAGCTCCTCTGTTTTCTGAAGCACTGCTGAATATTCTAATTAAAACTAGCTCTAAGACTAGCCATCATTCTTTGCTGCAGTGAAATAGCCACCTTCCCCCAGTGTAAGCCTTTGCATTTATTGTAACTATTTATATAAATGCTGCAGTCAGCTCAAATCCACATAAACCTACCACCATTTAAATTAATTTTGTAAGACTTTTGTGAGACACTGCTGAATAATTTAGTCAAATCCAAGTTGATTATACACAGTTCTTTTTTTACAATAGCTAAGTTTCAAATCAGTGTTTTTAAGAGGCAATCCAGTTTATCCTGTAAAACGTGATGGGAAATGCTATGTCTCCAATACATACATAACCAGTTATATTTTAATCCAGGCAGCAATATTTTGCTCCTGTGTTTGAAGGCCCATCATTATTTGGCTTAATGGATTGAGTTAAAGGCAGAAATATTCAAAACCCCACTCTCCTCTCTCTTTGTATGTTTTTATGTTTAATAGACTTCTGGCATCACCTTGGCTTCTGATGGGTTTCAGAAATAATTGTTGATGATACAGTAAATTTGTTTTCCATCCCTTGTGTTTAAATCCCAGTCTTACAAACACTGATGTATTTGCTCTGTTTTATGCACGACTAAGTCTTTGGCATTAATGAGGCTGCTCATGTGCATAAAGTTAAGCATATGTGCAAGTGTTGTATGATCAGGGTCTTAGGATGCCAATTTGCAGTAATAACAGATTTGCATGAATTCATGATCCCAAGCCCTGGTTTTCCTGCTCATTATCAATAGTGAAATTTGTTTTGCTGTTTTTCATTCACTGATATTATTAGTCTTTTCATTTTTTTAAAGGGAACTTAAAGTTGCTTTTCTCACCACTTCTGAGCCACTATTGATTTCATCTCTATCTTCCTTAATGTAATAGTTTTCCCCCCTTCTCTCTACGCTTGTAAGTGCACACCTAGGCTGTGTTAGTATCAGCTCATTTGTGCTTGTGATGAAACATCAGGTCACACTTCTTTAGGTGAAAATATGTTCCTTGCTGCTTAAGAGAGCTGCAGAAACACCCTGTGCAAATACCCAGCTAGGACTCATCAAACTCCTGTATACAAGTCATGGCTTCTGTCATGAAGGGGTTATATCCTAAATTAAATTAGTAGCGGCTGTACTCCATTTGGTAAAGATGCCAGCTAAGGGAGAGGCATCTTACACAAGTCTTTGGCAGGAAGGTTCCATGGAAGCAGAGAAAAGCAAAGTGTTGAGGATGCCTCTGCTTACTGCAGAGGGGGGTGGACTAGATGACCTTTGGAGGTTCCCAGACCATTCTATGATTCTATATCCTCACTGAACTTACAGTGCACATCCTAGTGAAGGATGATATTCCTTCTTATGCTTACCTCTTGTATATCTTTGCTAGAAACAGCACTTAATGCCTGTAACTCCTAAAGACTTCGGGGTTTGAATCCTTTTATAAATATCCCTTTACTAGATAGCTCCCTTGTAAGTGGATGGGGCAGAGCCATGTATTCACCCTTCTCTGACAGGTACTAATTAGGACATACCTATCTATATACCCTCTCCTCTGTAGTTTAACCAGCATCCACAGCCTATCTGCAGCTGCTTTCCACTCCTCAATCTCACCACACAGATGAGGAGGTTAGGTAACACATTTGGCTTTGCAGTGAGTAAGGGATCTCAGTGCTGTGATAGGGAGGCAGAAAGAGAGAAAGAGCTGGGATACAAAGGTAAAAATAGTGATACTTGCCGGGTAACAAAATGTAAAGTTTTCAAAGAAAAGTTTGGCAAAAAAAAGTAACAAATTTTGGAACAAAATGGAGAGTTGAGAGCTATCATATACAAAACCACATTCCTCTCACTCTGAGTCACTGAACTCAATGAAAGAAAAGGGGAATGGTGATGGGGGGAAAGCAGGCAATAGCATTTAAATGGAGGAGGAGGGGGAAACAACCAGATTTATGAATTATTGTGCAAAATGAGAGAAGCATCAGATTGTAACAGTTTGTAAAGACAGATCCCCTGAAGCTAAACAAGAGTGAAAATAATCAACTGACTCTTAAAGCAATTCACAATAATATTCTGTATGCTACCTTTTCAACAAATTATTTATATGCAACATTTCCAGGCTGAAAACATTACAGGCTAGTGAATTGGCATAATCCTGCAGAAACAGCAGGGGAAAATTCACAATAAGAGAAGAGAAGGGAAAGATGCTGTGGTTCTGTTCAGCTTTCATGAAACCACATAAGCCTATGAAATCTGATTGTATTGTCACATGGCTTGAGAGGTTTTGTTTAGTTGGATTTTCTCCTTTAAAACTATTGCTTTCCTCAGAAGGACATCGTGTGCATGGAATAAATATGCTGTAAATTACAAATGAGCAGCATTCTTCTGGATCTGACATCCTTAGGGTGTATTCCTCTCAGAAATATTATCCTCTGGATGTGTTATATGTCTGTGCTGAAAAGGATAATGGAATCATAGCATTACAGAATGGTCTGGGTTGGAAGGGAACCTCCAAAGGTCACCTAGTAAAACTCCCCTCTGCAGTAAGCAGGAGCATCCCTGGAGGTGTTCAAAAAAAGACTGGATGAGGCACTTAGTGCCATGGTCTAGTTAACTGGGCAGGGCTGGGTGATAGGTTGTGCTGGATCATCTTGGAGGTCTCTTCCAACCTGACTGATTCTATGATTCCATATCAGGTTGCCCAGAGCCCTGTTGAGCCTCACTTTGAGTATCTCCAATGATGGGACCCCCGCCACCTTGCCAGGCAACCTGTTCCAGTGTTCCACTACCCATTCTCATGGTAAAGAACTTGTTCCTAACATCCAGTCTAAATATACACTTCTCTAGTTTGAAGGCTTTGCCCTCATCCTATCACTATAGGCCTTTGTAAATAGTCTCTTTCTGTCCTTCTTGCAGGCCCTCTTCAGGTACTGGGAAACTGCTATTAGGTCTCCCCGGAGCCTCCTCTTTTCCAGGCTGAACAACCTCAGCTCCCTCAGCCTGTCTTTGTAGCAGAGGTGCTCATTTTCATGGCCCTCCTCTGGACCTGCTCCCTCAGGTCCATGTCCTCCATATATTGAGGGCTCCAAACATGGACACAGTACCCCAGGTGAGGTCACCAGAGCAGAGAAAAGTGGCAGAATCACCTCTCTGGATCTGCCAGCAATACATCTTTTGATGCAGCCCAGGATATGATTTGTCTTCTGGGCTGCAAGAGTGCACTGTCTGCTCATGTTCAGCTTCTCATCCATGAGCACCATCAAGTCCTTTTCCACAGGGCTGCTTTCTATCCCCTCATCCCCCAGTCTGTATTGATACCTAGGCTCATGCCAGCCCAGGTGTAGAACCCTGCACTTGCTCTTGAACTCAGGTTCACCTGGGCCCAACTCTTCAGCTTGTCTAAATCCCTCTGGATGACATCCCATCCCTCTGGTGTATCGACAGCATCACTCAACTTGGTGTCCTCTGCAAACTTGCTGACAGTGCACTCAATTCCACTGTCTATATCACTTATAAAAATATTAAACAGCACAGGCCCCAGTATGGACTCCTGAGGGACACCATTTGTCAAGTAGGATGTTGTGATGGACTCTGTCAGAGGCCTTGCAGAAGTCCAGATAGATCACATCCATAGGTTGTCTCTTATTCACTGGCGTAGTCACTTTGTCATAGAAAGCGACTAGGTTGGTTAGGCAGGATTTACTTCCAGTAAAGCCCTGCTGGCTGTCTTGAATCACCTCCCTGTCCTCCATGTGCTGTAGCATGTCATCTAGGAGGATCTGTTCCATGATCCTTCCAGGCACAGAGGTGAGGTTGACAGGTCAGCAGTTCCCAGGATCCTCCTTTCTACCCTTTTTAACAACGGGTGTAATGTTTCCCTTCTTTCAGTCCCCAGGGACTTCACCTGACTGCCAGGACTTTTCAAATAACATGGAGAGTGACTTGGCAACTATATCAGCTCATTCCTTCAGGACTCTGGGATGCATTTCATCAGCTCCGTTGGACTTGTATATCTTCAGGTACCTCAGATGATCACACACTTTGTCTTCGCCTACAGTGGGAGGGACTTTGTCTCCATCTTGTGGGCCACCAACAGGAGAGCCGTAAGGAGAGGGGTTGCCAATGAAGACTGAGGCAAAAAAAGAGTTGTTAAGAAGCTCAGCCTTCTGCTCGCCCACTGTTACTAGTTTGACACTCTTCAGTGAAAGGGGTACACTTTCTTTAACCTTTCTTTTCTGAAAGGCTTCTCTAGAAGCCTTTTTTTTTGTTTTCTTCACATCCCTCGCCAAGTTCAGTTCCAGCTGCGCCTTGGCCTTCCTGACCTCATCCCTACACAACCAGGCAATGTCCCTATACTCTTCTCAGGATGCCTGTCCCTTCTTCCATTTCCCGTGCAGCCCTAACTTGCCCTTTAGTTTGACCAGCAGGTCTCAACTCAGCCATGGTGGTCTCCTGCCTTCCTTGGCCAATTTCTTACAGGTAGGGTTTGAGATCTCTTGTGCCCTATAGAAATCATCCTTAAAGATCTGCCAGCTCTGTTCTGCTCCCTTGTCCCTGAGGGCCATTTCCCACGGGGTCCTACATAAATACACTCTGTACTTAGAGTAAGTGTACAATAGTTACATAAAAACAGTTTTATGTAACTGTCCTCCCATGTGGTTGATGTACTGCTTGAATGGTCAATAACTAATTGAACTACTAAAAAGTTAGATTCTCTCTACTATCTACCATCTACTCCAAGCCCATTCAGAAAGGATCATGTTTAACAGCTACTTCAGGCCTCCTCCTCCTCCAGATCAAAACTCAAGCAGTAGTAATGGAGGATATTACAACTGGCAATTCTACCATGCCTCTTCTTTGTACAAGAGCTGCTGGGGAAGGGCTGCATGTAATGCCGATGGGGCAATACTATCTTTTCCAGGCCTTCTACAGCGCCAATGCAGACTGACCTCTTGGAGGCTTCACCTGTCAGGGTCTGCAAATGAGAGTTTGCCAAAGCAAACATTAGTTCCAAGAGTGCAGCTACATTTCGGATCTCCCCTTTCTATAGCAGGAAGAAAGGAAGGGAATTTTAAGCAAAAGCATGCTCTGCATGTGTTTCTCAAGCATTCTTCATGGAGGTAATGAAAAAATCTGTTTGCTTTCATGACAAAAGCAGTGGTCGAGGTAGGTTCAGGTTACTTTAGGTGCCTGATGAAATAAATGTATGGAAATAACAGGGGTGATAGCAGCATAAATTTAGTGCATGTCTCCAGCTATACAGGGAAGTAAGCATCTGAGGTGGGAGGCTGGCACTGATCCATCAAGGATGGTGGGAGACGTGCAAGATTTGGCCCAGAAGAAAGCACTGCCAGGCCTGTTACTGGTGTGTCCACCATGGCAAGCTGCCAGGCTGTGAGATTCAGTGGGTTGCTGCTTTAGGGAAGCAGCAAAACGCCAAGAGGGAGCCTCCTAAGAAAAGCCGTGCTGGAAGTCTGAGATAAAGTGGAGGGGGGCAATGGAAAGTGATGTTGCTGGTAATAAAATCTTTTGTTCAGTATTACATGAGAGCATGTTTCCTGTGATCTGTAACACCGGTGCATTTAAGAGAGCTCCTGCATGTTCCTGGGATTTCACAATCCTTTAGTGAACCTAAATTTCAAATTATAACTCCCACATCTGTCAGCAATGAGGGCAGCAAAACTTTAGAGATTTCTCAAAGCCATCTGGAGCCACAGAGAGCAAAATCTCTGGAGGTCAGCCCAGAAGGAAGGTATTAACCCTCCTAGGGCTGCTGGTAAAGCAGGAAAGACAGTTAATATTACTAAGTCTGTGTTTATCTCAAAGCTTTATTGCAATTATTTTCAGTACAGCATTTCTTGGTCAGGTCAGGGCCTTTGAAAACTTGATTTTAATGGGAGTGCACAAAGAGGCTGCATGGTCTCTTCACACGTCACAGACTGAAGCAACCTGAGGATACCAGGTACAAGGCTTGGAGGGGTGGAAGTGGCAGCAGAGAGCATCTCTTTGTGTCCTGCCTTTTCAAAGGCAGCAATTCCTCTTTCTTAAATACCTCTGTTCCCTAGCAGGGGCTGCGTCTGATTGTAGCTTCCAAGTTCTGGCTTGGCTCTTGCAGACAATATTCCTGTGACGGCCAAACCTGCTTCTCTGTTACTTATTTGTTTAAATGGGTTCAAAAGTTCTCAGCTTCCTGACGACTCTTTTTTACTCCTTTTGTTTTGTACCAATCAGTTAATTTGCTGCCATCGCCCTCGGTATCTTCTGATCTTAGGCAAGCTGGTTGGGTTTACTGGTGCCTTTATCGCCACATTACAGACAGCAGTGAGGAATGCAGGTCAGAAGGGAAATAAGGAGGGACGGCTCTTTTGAAATGAGGAGGAACAAGGTCAGGGCAGTGAAGCAGACCGGAGAGGATGGAAGTGCAGAAAAGGGATGTATTTTTAAAACAAACTCATGCTGTACTAATCCAAGCGCTATTCAGTTTTATCTCTCTTTGCTTGGATATTCCTGGAAATTTGTTTTTATCTTCCTTTGTCTCTTTTTTTCTTTCTTGTGCTGCCTGCTATAAAGTCTTCAGGATATAACTATTTTTCTTACATGTTTTATAAAGTGTTCTGTGTATTTCACATGACTTGCTTTTATTAATTTCTGATCAAGGAGTCTGTTTCAAATGGAAACATTAGAACTGATCAGAAACGGGAATAGTTATCACAAAAAGTGATGGTTGCTGTTTTGAGACCACTTTAGATTTTAGTCAGAATTTCTGCCACAGTATCACCAAGGTTGGAAGAGACCTCATAGATCATCAAGTCCCACCCGTTACCACAGAGCTCAAGGCTNGGCCTCTCACCAGCCTCGTCGCCCTTCTCTGGACACGCTCAAGCATCTCAATGTCCTTCTTAAACCGTCCTAACCAACCAGAGCTGTTTTGGTTTTTTGGGTTTTTTTCGCTCTCTTCCAGTTACTCCAGATTTACAGGAGCGTGAATTAAAAAAGACTGCAACTTTTCATTACAAAAAGCACAGAGGTTTAGAAGAAACAGATTCATGGAGCAGTTTTATTAGAATAAAATTCTGCTAGTTTGCTTTGGAAGCTTTGTGCTCATTTGTGTCAGCAGAATGACCAGAGATGCCCAGATTTGTTTTTTCCCCCAGTCTGTATGTCCTAGGTGAACAGGTCAGTCCTGCTTTATCTCACAATGTTCTTGAGCACAGAGGCACGACTATGAGAAAACTTGGCTTTACTTCTGCCAGCTGTAGACCAGTTGACAACGAGAAATCCATTTACTTTCTACCTTGTGCTGAAATAGAAGAAGAAAGGATCTGGTCTCTCTCTGTTGTTTTTTTTGGCAGGGTTTTGTTTGGGCTTCTTTTGTTGTTTTTGGTTGGTTGGGGTTTTGTTTCTTCTTTGTTTCTTTTCCCCCTTTTCTGTGTGTGAGTGTGCACAGCAAAGCAAAGCGAAGTTTGAACTTTTTCAAATAACTCTTTTTCCTGGCAGAACTTTCTGTGTCTTCTGCTGGCTGAAGGGCATTGTAACGCATGCAATAAAAAGGGAAAAGATCTGCTCGTAGAGATTGTTTACTTTAAAGTTCTGTTTGTTTTGCCTCTACCCTAGGAAAGAAGGTAGTACTTCTATGAAGCTCTGTAATTTTTTTTCCTCCCTTTGACTGGCTGGTGAAAACACTCAATTGACAAACAGGAAACCAAACAAATTTCAATCTCTGTAGAGCAGATATCACATCTTCCTCTGATCCTTTTTGTGAGTGAATGGCTCTTATCTGGTAATAACCCATGTTCTTGGGCCAAAATTCTGAAACCAATCTCCTAAAGTGTAACACTGGCACTGAAATCAATGAAGGAGTTTCTAAACCACTTCAGACACTAAATTAAAAATAGGATACAAAATGTAAGTGGCAAACTATGGGTTTAATCAGATGGTCATTATTCATTAATATACTGCCACTGAAGATCCATTTTCTAGCTCAATAGACCAGATATGCTGATTTTGGAGCTGGTCTCTACATGAGGCTGGAGGTTCGTGGGAGGTGAACACCCCACAGTTGTTGCAGGCCAGTAGCATCCATTTGTGGTACTTCATCACTTTGTGGGTAGCATCTTTTGAACTGTCCACCTGAAACTGACTCTCCAATATAGTATTTCCTTTGCTGCCTGTCGTGGACTCTGTGTGTGCCTGACTCTGTATGTACACTTTTTACCTTGCTGAAATAGGTTGAAGATGAGAACATGCAAATGGTCCTGTTGGCTAAAATTTTGCTCCAGAGTGATGCTTTTCAAGGTAGTGTGGTATCTGACATTTGGTACTATTTTCTCATATGTAAGAACAAGGTTGAAAAAGGCAGAAGCATAGGGATAGTTCTCTCAAACTAGAAGTGACTGCAAGGAGAGCAACTGCCACCATATGCTCTGGATCCAGTATTTCTGAGACATGTAACTGACATCTAGTTGCTTAACAACCAAGCAAGGCTTGGGGTTTCCTTCCCCTTTTAATTCACAACCAACAGGAAAAGACTCTTATCTATTTACACCTAATAGCTGGAAGCAGTGGATCTACGTAGGGCATGCTCCAGCTCCTGGAAAGATTCAGGTCTACTTCTCTTACTTATTAGGAGTGTTTGCCAGACAACTGCTCATAAACTGGGACTCAGTAGAGTAGGGGCATATTTTCTTGACAAATCTGATACAGAAAGCAAAAACTCATGGTTCCAAGAGAGGCCTGAATGTCTCTCCATTGGAAGTGCACTGAGCCAGGAGGTGGAAGCCTGTGCTCTGACAGCTCCTTCCAAGACATTTTTCCTTCCTTCTCTCCCTATCTACCTCCATTTTTATTGTTCATCTGCTAGGTACGAACAGGAAAAGAGCAGGAAGAATGTGAGACCAGAAATGCCCTGATATCAGAGTTCAGAAGTCAGGACTTCTACCCACCCCTGTCCCATCTGCATGTCTTTACTGTCAGACCAAGTGTTCCAGCTTTCTTGTCCACAAAGATGTGGCAGGAAAATGGACAAGCAACTCTTCCATCTCTCATTATGTTAAGAAAGTTGACATTTTGGTGGGTTACTCTGCCCCGATGGTCTTATTTACTGGCCTGCCCCTTTGAACAATGCCATGCAAAGGGATTGGGTACCACTTGAGCACTGTATCACCACAAAATCCCATGTACCTGTTTTGCACTGCACAGAAATGGAGCTGGAGGTGCCTGCACAAAGTGAGGTCAGGCAGGGAGATAATCAGAGCTTGCAAGAGAGATGCTGAGAGCAGATTTGGAGGTCCTGATTATGGTGGTTGGCTTTTAAAGAGCTCCTTAATGTGCCCTGGGCTTCTATAAGATCTGACACTAAATATCGATCTAGAAGATGTTATATTTATTTTGGTGATACAAGCTTCATTCCCAGGATGTTCAGGAACATAGATCTTCAGAGCCAGAAGGGATTAAAAACTTCAGCTTCTGTGTAATGACAAACTAAGAACTTTATCCAAAAATGTCTGATTCAAGCTTGTAGCTTGTGATGAGATACTGCAAAACTCTTAAAATTCCAAGATCTCAAGAATTCTTGCCCATTCAGCCCTTTTCCCTTTCTTAAGCCTGCCACAGTTCTTGAATAAAAACCTCCTGAAAATATGTATGTAAATGCAGGGCATTTTACAACATGTTTGTGAGGCAGGCAAACAAGTTAGGCCTTTGAGGAAGCCTGAATAGGTTAGGATTATAATTCACTGTAATGTCATGGCAAACTGCAATTTCAAAGGAATAAGTCATTCGGTCTGTAGCCAATAAAAAATTTAAAGAGACAAAACCCCAATTTGCTTTATAATCAATAAAATGTACAACTTCTTTATCTTATTAGAAGAGGCTGTCAGCAGTCAAGAATTGTCAACAGGCCGTTTGATCTATCACTGAAACAAATCATTTACCAGGAACACAGTGCTGCTGCTGTAGCTTTTGCAGTGCTTTTAATGAGGATCGGCAATACTTCTATTCCGTTAAAGATTCAAAAGAGAATTTGAAGTTGGAGGTACACTCAGGCTTAAAGTAGGAAAGTGGGGTTTAGAAATAATTAACAGCACTATTCCAAATAACAGATTAAGGACTCCTTCAGAATGAAGCAACTCTGTGAATGGTATTTAAATCTAGAGCAGCATTACACGCTGGTCTGCTTTAGTCTAAGTGTGGGACTACACACTTAGATTAAAGGACACACATGGCTGCTCTCAAATGGGCTAATCAAGAGTAATGAAGGGTCTGGGTAGTGATATGAAAAGGCGCAAGAAGAAAATATGGCAGAGTGGCAGGGGAGTGAGAGACTGCCTAGCAAGTGTTTCCCTCCATGGCTGTGGCAGTCCCTGTACATGGTGGCCACGAAGCTCGTGCTGGCACTCAGCACTGGTGCATCTCTGCAGCATTTAAACCGGACAGCCTTAGAATGGGGACTTCTGCCTATTATGCACACACTGCTGTCTCAGGCTTTCAACACCTGTACTCTGTGCTTTCACATCCTCTTAGATGTTGGGCCATATAATAAGGTGATCAAGGGGATATGGGGCAAAATGAAGCCATGGCCTTGGATTCTATAGACATGTGTCCCTTTAAAAGCTCCCCCAATCCTACGCCATCCCAACTGTGGTGCCATAAATACTGATGCAGCTGCTGACATACAAGGGCCAGGACAGTGTTTTCTTCCTCCCATCCCCAACGGAAAATGTGAAGCTTTGGGAGGAGGGATACCCTGGGATTAAATCTGATCTGAGGTTGAGATGATAAATGTGGGATAAAAGCTGATGTGAAAGGCATCTTCCTAATTCAAAGAGTATGTTAACGGAAGGCATATCCTTATGTCACGTAATTTCTGAAATAAACTACACAACAGCCCAGTAAGTCAAAGAGAACTGATTTGCAGCTCCCTCTGCACCTCAGACTGTGTCTTAGGCATTTAGCTCAGAGGAAAAAAATTCTCATCCACCTGGCAAAACACAGGGGGCTAGCAACAGCAGCACCTCTGCTGAGTCTCGCCTATCATTTGTGCTTTGGAGTAGAGGTGTACTTGGCAGAACAGGTAACTCCGCCCCTGAAAAAGCTTTGTCCTGGAAAGCTTTGTGGTGGAAAGCTGGCCTTGCCCTGGCTGTATCTTCCCGAGGAGCTGGGTTTGTGAGTATCCTCTGTGGCCTTTGGAGCTGCTTCAGAAGCTGCTTGAAGCTGGATAGAACCCAGAATTGTCAACAATCTGAGTAGCCTCTCACAGTCCTGCTGTGAACTGATTATCACATCTAACTAAATAATCCGCTGGAACAAATACCACTTCAGGCTCTGTTGTTTCAGGTGAAACCTAGTCCTAGTTAGTATAAATTTACAATAGCAGCCACAGAGTTATGAATTTCTGAACAGCCAGGCTTAATTCAAATGGGTATTTCAGGCCCTTGAGGGGACACTCTCATCTTCGTACACTGGGATTTGGGGATTTACACACATAATTCCCATTAACACTAACACGACTTACAGTATGCACATATATTCCCCTTCTGATGCAGAGATTTCCCCCTGAGGATAATAACCGCGTTTTACATTCTGCTTCCCCAAGAGTCTGCTGCGATACTACATGTGCTCAGACATTAGCACCGGCTCCGGCCAGGACGGCAGCACCGTGCAGCTACCCCGGCCGCACGCCCGGCCTGCTTTCCCAGCACTACACGCCAGCGGTCACAACCCGCCGCCGCTAACTACGCCGGCACAGAAAGCGCCGCTTTGCCGCTATCCCAGCGCTGAAACCAGTCTGCCACCGCCCTTTCTTTGCCGCCCGCCGGGCCGGCGCCCGCTAACCGCGGGCCAGGAGCTCGGGAGAAGCCTGCGGCGGAGCCCGAGTGCCACCTGCCGGGGGACACCCACTCCCGGCCCGACAAAACGACCCTGCCTCAAGGGCAGCGGCTGACACAGCGGGAAACAGCTGGGTACAGCGGGAATTAGCTGGATGCAGTGCGTCCCGGCGGAAAACCCCAGTATGAGGTGAATGGGAAGGTGGAGAAGTCGTAAGATTTGAGCTCGATGCAGGCGGAGGCATAAAAAGCTGTACAAACGGTGGCGGTGTAGCACCGGGGGTGTGAAACCTGGGAGAGGGAGAATGGAATACCCACTTCCTTCTAAGTCCACAAGCACTCATGTGTTTGGAAAAGTAAAAGAAGGGGGGGGGGGGAAGTAAGGTTTCTTAGTGTGGTTAGCTGAAAAGTGGAAAGAAAATGAGGACAGACTTTGATTCAGTTTCCTGACATTTCTTACGCAGCCGTTAAAGAGTACTGCTGAAAAACTTCTATAAGGCACTTCACTCAAACGGGATTTAACCTGATGTTTAAATGAGCTACCCAGTCAAGGCCTAAAGGGTACTAGAATATCCGCTCTGGAAGTGTACTCATTATGCTCTGCTGCATTTGTAATGTTTTGCAAATGCCTGATTGTCTAACAAGATCTACTCACATAAAATATATTTGTAGCGTAACTATAGTGGGTTAAAAATGTCATAAATATTGTAACCTGCCTGACCAAAACCTATTCGTTGTGTCCCATTCCCTTTTCAGTTAGTGTGAAATTGACCCTCTTGAAATTAATGGATTGATGCTTTTACAAAGTGTGTGATAGATAAATCGGATTATGTAGAGGCCAAGAGGACAGTTGCTTTGGAGAGAGGTTTTTGCATTTGTTTCTCTGGTGCTGATAGCTTCGATGATGTTAATGCACTGGTAGCTGCAGTGTCCCTTTGACAGACCCACTATGTCACTGGAGTCGAAATAGGCTGGTTCTCCACTTGCCCAGCATAGAAGAGCTGAAGGCAGGGTCTTGCTGATCCATATAGCCCTGTGTTGCATCTAGAGCTGAAGTGCTGACATGCAGCTCATAGGTCTCTGATTGCTGAACTAGTCTTTGCCACAATTCTTCCATGAACACGGAACTGTAATTCTGTTGTATGTATGATCACTGATAAGAATTTGCCATAACACTGGGAAATTGTAATGTAAAAGGAGCCAATTTTGTCTATTTGAATAATGTGTAATGCCCAAATCACCTCTACTAGTAGCTGAGTTTTAGCCTAAACTGGTAAACCCATAACCATATTGGCATTTTTTCCCAGCTCCTCCTGGAGGAGGTATATGGAAGCTGTGTGTCCTCGTGTGTGTGCGCACACACACCAGAGTTCACTCCATCTTCATACTTCACGTTTCTCTATGCATGCTAAGAATTTGGCCGCCTGTGCATTTCTGTATCTCCAAACAGATAATCTTTGTTAATAAATCTCTTCTACATGCTGTGAAATTCTGGAGGATCTCCCAGCTCATTGCAATTATGTGTGTTTTAGATCAGAGAAGTGATGACTTATACTCAGAGGCTCTGCAGAGAGTGTTGCATATTATGCTAGCGACACAGCTTTGGCTACAGGCCTGATCCAAAGCCAGTTACAATCAAATAGTCAAAGGTCATGTCTACACAGAATAAAGAAATTTTAGTTGTAGCTTGTCCTAGAATTACCCTTGGTAATTTAAGCTAGCTAGCATGAGAAATAATAACACAACCAAACTGTTGAGAGCTAACAGAATACAAAGGTCTTTACTGTGCTTTGGGGATGTCTCTTAGAACCCACCTTCTTATACACACAGAAACAGACTAAGTCTCTATGGTGTTTGTGGCCAGCATTGGGCCATCAATGCACCCAGACACCTTCATTCTGCATTCTCCACATGGTGACCCTGGTCACAGGGATGGCAGAACTTCCAGCTTCCGACCTGCTCCCAGGACACTGTGGCCAGGAACTGCTTCTCCTCTACCCCAGCTCTCACTGAATCATATAAGGCTATGAGTGCCAGAGCATGTGTTCCAGCTGCCCCTTGTGCCCAGATCAGGATAAGGCTGTCCACACAACAGCTAAAAAATGCCAGCTGCTAGAAATGGTGGTTGAAGCACAGTGCTGTTGTTAGAGGGCAGAAAAGCCTAATCATTATAGCCTGAGGGAGGACAAAAGCTTGAGAAAATGAGTGAATTTTCAGAAAAAAAGACAAAAGATAGTTACAAAGAATTTAAAAATGTACTATTCATATAAAGATATGTATGTAATATATTTAAATGTCTCTATAAATATGTTGCAGTATTTGCATTATTTTTTTTAAGCTACCCTCCATGTTTGAGGGCTCTGGATTATCATTTAAAAGTGTGTTCAGGCTTTTTAACAGCATGGGATCTCTTTTTACACTAGTGAGATGACGAAAGAAAACACTGATGAACTGAACTTCTCACATTCCAGTGTCCAAACTTTTCATGTTAGAGGAAAGTTACTTCTAAGAAATTGTTGGATTGGTGAAACCCAAGGAGTTGTGGTGAATAGAGCTAAGGCCATATAGTGGCCGGTTCTCATACTAGCACTTAAAAAATACAGAAAAGATCATGTATTTCTGCAACAACTGCCATAGAAATGAAGTGGTTTGCTATGAACAAAGTCACTAATTATTTTATCTCAGTATCTGTGAATGCTGTTGAGTCACCATCAAAATTAAGGAAATGAGAACAAAAGAAATCAAAAAGGTAGAGAAAAAGAAAGGAGAAAGAAGTTTCACATTGCTGACCTTACTTGAAGACACTTTCCACAGATCATGTTGACCTGTCTCCTGCCTACCTGTCAAAATGATTGTTTGTTCTTTCAGAGTGCTTAGAACAATTGCAAGGTAAGGGTTTGTTTACTCTTTTGCATCATATTGAAATCATTTACTTTTATAATTGTAAACAGCTGGTAAAGGAGTTAGGGAATAAGAGAGAAGCAAAAATAAATACAACTAGAGGGAATATGAAGAATTTTAAGACAGAGCAACAACCAACATACTACCATGTAACTTCTGCAGCTGAAAAGTAAATTACTGTTTTAATTAAATGCCTTTCTCTCACTAAAATAGTGATAAACATGAGCAGATATGTTTATCAGAATCAAAAACTTGACAGAGTGAAAGAGTTACTATCATCTGTCCCTGATGTAAGATATGTATCTGTTTAGTAAAATCTGAATAGCTCATTTAAAATGCTCTGGTCTCTGCTGTTAGCTGCATTGTGTGTTTAATCCCATGTAAACCCTTGCAAAGCAAAACATAATACCGTGTCTGATTTTTTAAATGAACAAGAGCTCTTTTGCAAAATTTTCTCTCCATTTCCCAGAACTAGGTTGCCTTTCTTTTTTAAAGCCATTGCTTTTTCTTCTGAGCATACTGCTATTGTTTTGATCCGGTTGCATCATTTTTTAGCAGAAGCATGTTTTAAGAACAATAACATAACATTTAGAAATAATAATAGCCATAATGCCTCACTTTGGCACTACTGTTCTTACTCACAAAGCCTTACATCCTGTCTGTGAAAGTAGCTAAAAAGCAACACCTATGAAACAGCTTCAGAAAATAATAAGCATACATGATATTTTCTGTGATTCCACCAGGGCTATTGTCTTCTTTTTCTTTAATCCAAGCACGATAGCTCTATATTGGCCTTAATGGTTATTTGTTTCAGAAGCTTTCCAATTAGTCATGTAAATTTTTCAGTAGCCAAGGCACTTTGTGCTTATTGACACATTCAGTAAAATGGAATTTCCTTTTGTTTTGAAAATACTACTTGCATTTTCAGTTGATCTGCCCCACTTTTCTTATTATAATAAAAAGTGACCAATTGTTTCCACTTGCTACCTCATCTTCCCATAATTAAAAAGTAATTAATCTGGTTTATTGGTTTATTTTTTATAGGAAAAACAACCTTCTGCCCTAGCATACTTACAAATATTTGCCCAGAAAACCTCTTTCACAAGTTCCTGTGCAAATATAAGTATAGCTGGGATATATACTTATATTTGAACACTTGTCTATAATGCTCCTTTAATTCAATCGTAATTATGTTATCACTAAAGTGTGGCATCTGAAAGTGCAATACTAACTTATGCCATATGAATCTTTCAATATTTTGTCTAAGTGTTTATTCATATTTGGGTTGATTTTCCTTTTCCTCTGCCTGGAAGGAAGGACTTAGAAGTTCTTCCGTGTGCAATGTTGCTTGTCAGTAGTCGCCTCCTTCTGGTTCCTGACGTGTTCCTATTTCTGGTCAGCCCCTTCAAAACAAATCACAAAAGTCTGCAGAAATATTTCATTTACTTTATTCACAGTGCAGGTATATGAGAACTCTAAAACTACATGCCTTTATTGATTGGGTTTTAGTGAAATCAGAGTAAAAATTCGTGTACCAGATGATTTTCAGACAGCCACTACCACAGAACATTTCACTGATGGATGTCACCAAACAGGAGGTCACACCGCAGCATATGCACTCGATTGTACTGTGAAGTGACTTCATTTGTATGCAGCAAAGATGGTGCAGCGTGAGGCTGCCACTGGAGTGAATAGTCAATCCTACAAACATTTATGATCCTGCAGACCTATCTGGAAAAGTTTACCTTGTCCTTGGCCGTGTAAAATATTTTATCAATCAAAGTTACGTGGTCAGAGCCTTTGTGGAGTCTCAGCGCTACCAGTTCATGCAGCAAAGGGGTGGAAAAACATCAGTGTCTTTATAGCATGTCTTGTGGAGTATTTCTCAGAAAAGCCACTGAATCAGGGCTTCGGATTTCTGATCTCAGTTTCCAGGGATTGCTTTGGACAAACAAGAAAAGTTTTGCCTTTCTCTGTATTGCCACAGCTTAAAAACAGAACACAGTTCTTCCCACTCCATTATGTGGAGTTAGGCCATTGCTTTAGTGCTGCCTTGTGCACATAGGATCCTGATTTCATCTGAGGTCTGTAGACATTGTTTCGTAACATGTTGAAAAGTGAACGTTAGCAAAATCTTATTGAGTGGTTGTCTGAATAAGTGAGATGTGGATAGGAAAGGAGAGCTAGATTTATGTCTGTACCGCAGCTTTGGTAGAGGTGAATTGCCCGGGGAGGTGGTGGAGTCGCCATCCCTGGAGCTGTTCAAGGCAAGGTTGGACGTGGCACTTGGTGCCATGGTCTAGCCTTGAGCTCTGTGGTAAAGGGTTGGACTTGATGATCTGTGAGGTCTCTTCCAACCTTGGTGATACTGTGATACTGTGATACTGTGAATTCTGAATTTGGGCTTTCTAAATCCCAGACCTTGTTCTTGATCTATTTTGTGAGGGATGCCATCATTATTTGTTCTTCTCTCTCTTCAATTTTAAGTGCTGCTTGAGTCCCTGTGAAACAGATCCTTTGTTTTCAAGTTCTCCTTATTTTTTTTAACTCTCAGAGAAACATCAAAGTTAAGAAACACCAACCAATGAACCAAACAAAAAAAAAAAACCAACAAAACAAACAGATAAAATTAAATGGTTTCATTTAAACCCAAATAATTTTCAATTGTGGCTAATTTAGGGGAGGGGGGAGGAGAGGAGTGGACAATAAATTACTTGGGGATTTTTAAGAAATGTGAATCATGAAAATAAATTATTTTCACGGGTCTTTTCTTATCTCTTTATTCATACAACCTGCACATCTCCCTTTCCTTTCTTTTTTTTTTCCTTTTTTTTTCATATTTGTTCCTGTTCTCCCAAGATCATTTAGAAGAAATCATCCCAAATTCATATTTTCAAATGCACTCCTTGTTATCTTACGGTCTGCAAACAAATAGAAGTATTTTGCATTTCCTCTATCCCAAAGAGGTCAGTTGCTATAGAACTGAGACAACAGCATCTTCTCTAAAATGTAGTTTCGATGACAAGGGTGGGCTACTTATTTGCATCTCAATTTGTTGTTTTCCTTAGAAAGTAAAGTAACAGTACATTAAATTTGATTGAGTTTTGGTTGAGGGGGGAAAGGGGAGAGTTTTTCCTAACCAAAGGCATTCTGATTTTTATGTTTATTTAATTGTAAACCAAACCTTTTTTTTCCCCTTTACAGAGTGGTATAACCAGCTATACCAAGTGTCATGGTGAAACTAAGCTAGGAGTAAGTGTTTGATGGTGACTTAGCAACATATGTAGTAAAATACAGAAAAATAATGAAAATTAATCTGAAAAATCATGAATAGGCAGCTAGTGTGTATGTATATGTGTCTCTTTTTTAAAGACACATACTAATTCACAGGTTTAAATTAGTACATATTTAGTGGAAATGAGCTGAAAATTAGTCCCACATTTTCGAAGTGACCTCTTACGTGGTGATGCAAGTGATATTTTGCTGGGTATGTAAATGTGCTCAGGTGTCCATAAAATTTGAAAGGTTTACTCCTGGGTGAAGCATACTCCAGCACAGTCTGGGTTGTGCAGACCAGCAACATCCCAGCACAGGGACTATATGAGAGTGTGTGGGTAAGTGTTGCAGCTTGTAGAGACAATAAATTTGGCTGCAGAGAAGCCAAAACAGCAAAAGGCAGATGCTTATGTAGAGCCTCTGAGCCAAAAATAGCTGGTAAAGGAGGAGAATGTGCTTAGGGACAGGTGGCTTTCAAGAGGGGGCAGCAGCAACAGCAAGGAGAGGCACATACCAGAGATAGGTTTTACCAGTGACTAAAGAGACAGCTATTACACCACACTTTGATAGGTTTGCCTCCATAATAGCTGTAGCTTCACAGGTTAGGCTGAAGTCCACATTCATGGTTTCCATTTTCTACGTATGAGTTTTGTAGGCACAGAGTTACCCTAACTCTGGGCATTTGGATGACTGCCTTGCCCAACATTGTGTGTTTATTTCCCATTTGGGAATAGAACCACTGGGTTTCCTCATGGAAAGAAGTGAATGAACTCATCTGCAGGTGCTATCTTAATGTCTTTGCCTTTCCAAGTTCAATTTTATAGCCTTGTTTTGTGATGGTGTTTGGTTTTTTAGAAATAAGTAGTCAAAAATACCCTTTAAGTGATACCTTTAATATCCCAGAATATTTTTTACCTGGACTTGCCTGACTCTTAGCAGTGGTGAGGAGAGAGAGAAAGCAGAAAAAAAAGGTACACAAGGATCTTTTGACCATTGGCATTTGGTTCCAAATCTCACAGTAAATGCCTATATTCTTTGTTCTTTCTAGTAATGTAACTTTCCAATCATGTAATGTACAACATGCCAGGAAATTCTGTAACAGTTAATTCATTTTTGTGGAGTTCCCAACTGCCAGAAGTCAAGGGAGTAAATGAGAACATAGTGTAAGCCACAGTTCACATGACTATGCTACAGACCACAAAGACTGTTGATTGATGCAGTGTGAGTTTACCCTCCAGGATACAGCTGAGGTTATTGGTGGGACAAGAAATGAAGATTGTGTTGCAGCTATTGGCTTCATTCATGAATTGTTAATGTAGAAGAATAAAAGAATTCACTCAAGGCAATCAATTTCCCTTTAAAAATACAACAATTCACCCCAAAAGAGTGAAAGAAAGCTTAAGTGATAAATTGCAGGAATATTGCTTTCACATTTGACACCCATTAGCCCCATTTTATATTGGGAAAATAGTATCATTAAGCGAAGTAGACAGTGCTTTACAACTGTTAGGTTATGAAAAGATTCAGCTACTACATAAAGATAACTGTTATTAAATAGGAACATTTTGCAAAGCCTTTGAAGGATAAAAAGCAAGAAAAGTTGTCTTTGGTAGTATAGGTCTTTTTCTGCATGCTTTCACGAGAAAAAAAAAAGCACATCTCACATCTTGAAGACAGAACAATCAGAGCTATTTGAGTTGAGAGGCACTTAATGGGAAGCTAGATTCCTTTAGCAATAAATGCATATACCTATATAAACTGAGGAAAGTTGCTGTCTTCTTCTGAAAGCACAGGAATGAAGTAATTACTGTGTGTTGAATTCCCGCAGTGGAATGGTAGTGGCTACTCTGCCCTGGGAGGAGCCGTGGAGCAGAGGTACAGTGGTCAGTGTCCAGTTCTGCAGGGTTAAAGGCCAAACTAAACAGTGCCTCCTTCATCCTTGCCAGCCTTTGCAGACATAAGCTGAAAACACTTTCACCATCAGCTTTCATCCCATAGTCCCTTTCCAACACAGATCAGAAGCACTCACTCAATCTTATAATACACTATCTTGTAAGCTGTTGAATGAAGAATATGTGACTGAGTTTCAGAGTCCCTGCCAAACAAACCTTCCTACTAATGTCCAGCAACTGCTGTCCTTTCTTTACCCAAGCCTAATTTCAGGCAGATAAAACCAACTTCTCACCATGCTTTATCCATCTGTAGCATGTCTTCCCACCACATTATAGCCCAAATGTCCCTCAGAGAAGGAAAAGTGTAATGCTGATAGAGAGGGGGCAGTTCGTTTTCTAACCTATGCCCTTTCCATTCTGAACAAAAAGCACATATATCTATTGAAACCATTAGCCTTCATCCTATGTGTCAGGTTATGTCCTAAAGCGAAGCACAGCAGTATTGTAGTTACAGGGATTTGTGAAAGAAAAGGATGAGAGCAGGAGGATAGTGAGGGCTGCATGAAGCATCAAACAGGAACAAGAAGGGAATTCAGAGCAAGGATTAGTTTTTCACACCAAATGTTGGCTACGGAAATAAAGAAAATGAGACTTAGAGCTCTCATCCTTGCTGTGTTTTATGCTTTATACTTGGTTTCTGAACTGTGGATATAATCAGGAATTCTTTTCCCTTTTAATTGTTACCCCTGCATTTGGTTTATTTTTGAGGTGAAAACAACATTTGCAAATTCCCTGAGAAATTTTTGTTCAGGTAGTGACAGAGTATGAAGTGAAAAACACTGATTCTTCCTGACACTAAGCAAAAAAGACCTGGAAAACCTATGTTACTGGCTTGTAAGCATGCAGACAAGGAAATGCCTTTCATCAGTACATGTGGTTTACATAATAATTTGCATTTATTTTGCTAGCACCTTGTCTTCTGTTTCAGTAGTATTGCTTCGAGCATTGCTTGCCCAAAGATATTCCCTGAGGTCTCAAGGGAGCAAGCTTGATGAAGACCTCTTCCAAGAGGTCTTCAGGAGGAGCTGCTCTTTACTGTCTGCCTACCAGAGTATCTTCGCCAGCTCGTTTTCTTCTGACAGTTCCTCCCTCTTTCTGTTTTCCCTCACCTCTCTGGTTCATTTTTTTCTGCACCAGCCTTCCCTGATCTTCAGCAAGTAAAAGCTGTCTGCCTCTAAAGTTGCAACAAAAATAAGTACAGAAGACAATTTGTGTGCCAAATCTCACATCTGAGATAAACTCTGGCAACCAGGGGAGTCTGGGAAGAGACAGCAATATTTGTTTTTGTTACTGATCAGTATTTCTAATATAGGGATAACTCAGCCTTTCAGTCAAGATAGACATTTCTTTGAGGTAGATGCCAAGTCTTCACATGGTGGGAGATTTTCTCTGCCTTAAAACCTTTATAGTCCAATAGGCATGACATACTACCACGTTTTGTATTAAGTGTGATTTGCTCCAAGAGCAGCATAGAACCATAAATTGAAACCAGTTCTTCTCAGGCTGTATCCAGTGCCTCAACCACAAAACCAAGTTTTCTGACTCCTGCAGGCTATTCAGCAATTGGAACTCAGAAATATTTCACAGTCTCCTCCTCTTATTGCCTGTAAATTGGGTCTTACTGAAGCTGAAAGGGTTGTTTTATTCTAGTGAAGTTCATAACTGCTGTGTTTTGTCATGTTTGAATTCAAGGTTATATACCACTACAGCTTTTCTGTGCTAGATAAGAATGCCCTTTTAACTCAGTACTAAGCTATTAAAAATGTTTACAAAATCAGGTTCAGAAATAAGCGCACTCCTTAAATTGTGCTGCACCAACTTTGCTCAGCGTTTCATACTTACATCAGAAAAGTTAGTGCATCATACATTATGATTGCTGATGAGTGCTTTTAACTATGTCACTATTCTGTATGAAGCTTTGTGCTTATGCTTCTTGGTAATCAGGGAAGGTGCTACTTGGACTTTCAGATGCCTGCCATATGAGTGTCTCTGCGTATTACAATTATGCTTAATACCACCATTTTACCCCACATATTTCATTCTAGCCACTTAGAAAGTGAGTGAGCAGCACATTTTTCCCAGCCCAGCATTCAAACAGCTGGGCTGTAAATTCATATTCATAACCATATCATTTTCTCCTACACCTCACCCAAGTGTTATTCAAGTTGTCCACAGATTGTTCAACTCTTCCCACATCTAGGGCATATATTATATTTGCAGTTCCTCTTTGATTTGCTGCAAGGATATTATTAGGTGCTAAACAATCTGAAAAAGTAGGTCACATAAATTTGTAGAATGTAGTTTGCTGAATACCTGGTTAGAATTACATACAGCACATTGTATGGATTTCTTCTGAGCATCCTTTGCCCAAAGTCCTTGCAGAAAAATAATTTCTATAGGGTTATCCTGATGCCAAAGCTAGTTCTCCACATTTGAGCATGGGCTGAGAAGTTAGTATAAGTAGAAGAAAATTATTTCAAATCCAAGAATGTAATAAGGATCATGGGAACAGATACCAGAAACCCACCCCCCCTAATAAAGCCCAAACCCAAACAAACCAAATGCCACCAAACAGAAACATATCTAGGGTAGGGTGTTGTTGCGGAGGGGAAATTAGTTGATGCAAGATGATATTTTCCAAAATTAATATTGTTTATTAATTTTGCTATTCAGAACTCTTGCCACCCCCCACCACTGATTTTAATAATATTTCAGTTCTTACATGGTTATGGAAACATTCTATGGATATAATCTACATCTAATGGAACCAGCAAAATATATAAACATTAATTGAACTGGAATAGACTATTCCCACAAATTCCACTTGCCCACTAGATGGGCTCAAGCCCTTTCTGCTCTGTGGCAGAAGGCAGTAGAGAATTACAAAGAGGCATTGAAATTTACTCACGAATTATTATTATTACCCTCATGGGGGCTAGCCACAGTCCAGACAGTGACCAAATGCTTTCAGGGGACTCTGTCTTGTTGGACGTTGAGGCTTGAATCTTCCCGGCTTCTGAGGAAAGGATGCAGACAATCTCTGACCTTGTCTCCTGGCTTCTCCTGAATGATCTGTGTATATGTCCATGAATTCTAGGCAGGACTTTCAGGTGCAGAGGCAGGATGTGGTGCAGTCTCAGCACAATGTCACGCTGGCCACACAGGCTGATCGCATGCAGGCATCCAGGGTCTGGTCCTGGTAACTTGGAGCAGTGGAGTTTACCAGGCAAGCAATAAGGCAGTGTGCAATAGCAGCAGGGCTGGGCACAGCAGAGAGAGCACAGCAAAGAGCAGGGAAGCAAAAGCAGGTTGTTCACCTGCATATCTCCTTCTAGCAATGTGGGCCGAGATTAATTGCCCTTTGGACACAAGAACAGCCAATCAGGATGGCAGTTAGCCAAACCTTACCATATTAGACAAAGCCACAGGCTCACTTTTCCCTAATTTGGGAAAAGCACAGGCCTTGTACTAGGCAGGCACAAGCTAAGTGTGTGCACCTTACGCCACAGGACCCTGGGCAGGCCACACTCTCTGGCTCCAGATTTTGTGTCCATTTCCCGTGCCTGCCTCTCTGGCAGAGCAGGAAAACATGCCTAGGCAAGGCAGGACAAGTATAAGCCTATTTTGGGCCTATGAGGCCTACAACAGGTGTTCCCTGCCCATGTCAAGGGGTTTGGAACTGGATGATCCTTGTGGTCCCTTCCAACCCTGACTGATTCTATGGTTCTATAAGTGATTTTTTACTTAAATGATGCAACTTTTTGTCACATATGGTTAAATATAAGACAGAAGTATCTCATCTCATCATCTCATGTCATCCTGTAAATACTTCCACAGTCCTCACAGTGTATAGATGTGAGCAATACAAAGGGCCAAACTGAGCCCCAGGTGAACACCAGTGATATAACTCCAGATTACCAGTTTTTGTAAAAGCAACATTGTGCAAAATTCTATAGCCTGTGTTGCTGAGGCTCCCAGTCTAGCTACCATAATGGTTTCTTTTGGCCTATGAACCTTTGAAATGATGATTTTACTTTTTAGAGAAGACTATTAAGCATCTTCAGGTCATTGCATTGGGTTAGAACTGCAGCTATAAAATGACCACTAACAAACCAAACACATTTCTCTTTTCTGAAGCATGCTTCTTATGTTGCAGACACTGCTTCGCTCACTCATTACGGTGTGATACCTTATTGCCCAGTATTGTACTAACTCTGCCTGGTCTATTGTATTGTGATAACACTCTTTTGCCCATTGTATTAGGTTAGCACCTCCTTGGCTATAATAAGTATGAAAAAAAAATTCAAGGTTTAACTTGTCAAATAGAACTTTTCAGTGACTTATTAAAAGAACCCCTGTGGTACGACAAAATGCAGGTTTTCTATCTTCTAGCTAAAAGATCCCTTTACAAACCATCTTTTTTTTTTTTATTGTGAGTAAAGACAATTTCTTCTAGTGAAACTCTTTGATTCTTCCCTGAATGAAATCAAGTGTTTTAAAACTTTTTTTTTTTAGTTGCTCCAAAGGCTGGAATGTGAAAGACTATGAACCTCTCAGATACTCATCACATAGACACTTTGCAGTGTGCTCCTGCCAGCAGTCCTTCATTACATACTGCAGGTTTTCATTTAAAAAAAAATAAAAATTAATACAATCAAGGAAGAGAAAGCTGTGAACTGTACTTTTCTTGACGAAGAGGATTTGGGGGAAGAAAAGCTGGAGGGATAACAGTTGTCAGAGGTTGTTAAAGAGGTTAAGATAAATTGTTGCTAATGCCTTCCAACCCAAAGGAATAGAATAAGGAACAGAAATGTGGAGATAGCATCCCTCTTAACCTCCTTCAAGCAGATACACCTCAAGCATTTTTGTCTCTTGCCTTCACAAGCAAACAGTAATGTTTATTTGTACAAGTGCACCTCATAAGTCAGCATTCTTTTCTCTCTCCTCACATCCTTGCTTGGAGTGCCTTTCTACAATTACAGCACATGAACTGCTGCCAGCAAAGTTGCTGCAAGTGAATCAGGTTCTTGGGCTGTCTTTCTACATATTTGCTGTTTCTTCTCCTTTTCTGTTTATCCTTTGTACTGCAATGCTAAAGTGAATCTGGGCTATTTTCCCTTTGGCATTTTCCCAATGGCAGCCATTAACATACATGCTAACCAGCATAGCATACACACAAGATATAGAGAGAACATTTTATACAAATTACACTGCTTTGGGCTTTTGGGGATTGTTTGGTTGGGGTTTTCTGCGTTTGTTTGGGAATTTTGGGGGGGTTGCACATTTTTTTATTAGCAAGGCCTGGTAAACACGAACAGTTTATGAGCTGTTTGGGAAGACAGTGCCTCCCACACCTTTTGCAGTAAGGAGGGAAAGGAAGCAGCAGGGTCAGTGTCTAACTTGCTGTCACAATGGCATAGTCAGGCTACCACAGGAGGAGGCAGCAGTATTTAAAGGGTTGTTTAAGTGGAGCTCCCTTTCCATTCTCTGTGCAGCTAAGAGGAGTACTCATCTCTCTCCATTTTTGTTCACTCTCCTTCAAAGTTAGTACAGTTTAAGTCTTCGTGAAGCAATGTAAATTGATGAGAGGTTTAGAGAACTGAAGCATGGAATGTTTAAGAGATCAAGGAACTATCTGAGAGTTATTGTGGCACTGTGCTCCTCATTCAGCTTCAAGTTTAGAACAGAGTCATGGTGTCTACAGTGCCACAAAGCAAGAGACAGGCTGAAAATGGCAAGAGATATTAAAATAACTTTTATAGATAAGAAAGAAAAGCTGGCTGGGAAAAAAGAACAGAATATGTGAAATTCAGAGATCTTCCATAAGTGAAGAATAAGAAAAATAAAACACCTAAAGCTCTTTTCTATTGTCCTGAAGGATCCAGGAAATAATCAAAGAGAAGGAGGAAGAAAGAGGGGGAGAGAAGAAGTTTATTTTTGGTTCCTTTTTTTCTGCATTATATACTTGCTCCTGGCTTCAGATGAGGGATTGAAATAGACGCCTTTTGCCAGCTTTCTCATCAGTAAAAAATTAAATGGTTATCAAAACAGAAAAGTAGAATTATATATACTTAAACACACATTTACATACATGTACATATACATGTGTATATATATGTGTGCATGTATTTACTTTTTAAATTTTGTATCTTCAAGTTATTGTCATTTGTATCAAGAGTAGCTTTTAATGTATATTCATTTAAACTGCTTAAAACCTCTTTATCCTGTTTCGTTTACAAGGACATATCCAAACTGTTTTTCCCCAAGACAGATAGCAAAAAAAAGCCCCTACTTAATGCTGAAATAATAAAATGGACAAAGTATCACCTGTATGTTTCAGGTTAAATCTCTTTTTCTTTCATGTTAATTCAATCTGCCTATTGGGACCTAAGAGTCTTTCTGTAAAAACAATAGCTTTCCAATTAAGTCTCATTAGTGGGACAAAAACACCTGTTTTGGGTCGAAGATTTTATAAGGCTCCAAAGCAAAATGAGTGACAGTGAGGGCAAAGTGCTATGACAAGAAATCGAATGGCTCCCTCCCTGGGAAGTCTGGCATTTCTTCCCTTGCTCCAGATCAATCAGAAGCAGAGGTTGGCTTTTTGTGTGTCTTGTGCTCTTTAGCAGAGCACATTCCCCTTATCCCACGGGGTTGGGGAATACCATCGCAAAAAGCCTAGATGCTTTCATACAATTGCTGAAAGTTGTTTTCTCACCTCTTGTACCATCTTTCATTTCATACAGCTCAAGCTCATTTTAGTGACTATTTTCCCTACTGTTTCTGAAGCATGATGCAGAATCACACTGCATCATTTTGCTTATGGTCATGGTCCTTTCCTACAGCAAGAGGTCCATGGGCTCAGCTGAGGTTTATTTTGATCCCTCCACGGGTCACAGCCTTCCCTATGAGGAGAGGCAATTTACCCATTAAATGACAACAAGCCCACATTTGCTGTAATTTCAGGATGAAAGGGCAGGCTGTTTCAAGTCCATTGCTAAACTACTCCTTGGAGTTAGAGAAATGTCTCTAGAAATGCCATCAATGGTCTTCACTTCAATATACTTTGAATCTGCCATTTCAATTGTTTTATTCAGTGCTAGAGTTGGTTCACATATCTGTGGTTCCACATGTAGCGTAGACAGTTCTATAACTGTAGAGCCTATTAACCACTAGCTTATAGTCTATGGTAGTTTTATTTTGTAAATGCTTTGTGAAGGTTGAGCTGATAGACTATTTCTTTGCTGTTCCTTTTTTCTTGTTTCTCAGGTGACTGGCCTGGCTTTTCAAAGTGTACTGTGAGATTAGTTTGTTTTCCATGCTTCATTTAAGAAAGAGCATGCGTTACCCTCTCTTCAGACACTGCCTAAGCTGGTACATGCACTGTTGTCACTCCCTTTTATCTTTTTTTAATGTGTTTCACAATATGTTGCATGAGTGGAAATTTACAGATGGAGCTGCTGATGTGTTTTCATGTAGAGCATATTTTCTTTTACAACTGTAGGTCTCATATTTTAATTTCCCTTTCTTGTTACCAGCAGTTACTTTATGCCTGGAAGATGATCTGTTCCCACACTTGTCTGTAGCTTCCAGCAACATTTCTTTGTAGAACTGAAAGGTTATAGTGCTGCTACCTTACAGAAAGACACTGAATGATTTAGTATCAGCACTTTTACCTAAAATGATAGCATCTTTTGACTCCAAGTTCAACAATGGTACTGTCAGCATCTATTAAAACAGTGTCTTAAGCACACTGCTGCTACAAAAAGCTCAGGAGCTGTATGGAGAGCTTAAACATTTTAGATTTCAAAAAGGTTTTAGTGTTTATGTGTAATAGTTACACCAAGAAAGAGATTTGAGCTTTATGGAAAAAAAACAGACAAACAAATAAAAAAACCCAACCAAACTTCTGTTAAGAGTCTTGGCTGTGTTAATAGGCAGTTCTGCTGTAACTCTATGTGAGATGACCACCATGGGAGGCACCTGCACTGAAGGTGCCCATGGTGCCCATGATGTCTAGGCCAACAAAGAAAGTGCTAGAGAATGTTTGTTTAACTAGTTAGGAGCTATCGTGCTGTAGGAAAGGTTTCCAATCAAGAGGATGCCAAATATTCATTTACTCTTACCTCTTCCACTCTTCATTTTAAGTGTCACAGTGTCCATAAATTCTGAGAAAATTAGTGATTGAATTATGCACTATATAATATTTATGTTTCTTTGTGTTTTACAGTGTAAGTACTCAGTTATAGGGTTCATACACAATCACTGCAGAGGAATTTCATTATTGTCAGAGAATCTCTAGAAAAGAAAGGAGTATCCAGCATCTTCCTACACTAAAAAAAAAAAAATGCTAACTTAGATACACAACTGGATTATATTGACCAAACTACACATAATTTGACTTATCCCACAGGGTTGGGGAACACCGTCACAAAAACCCTGGATGCTTTCATACAGTTACTGAAAGTTGTCTTCTCACCTCTTGTACCATCTTTTCATTTCATACAGCTCAAGCTCACTTTAGTGACTATTTTTACATCAGTTTATCCCAGAAGAAATTCATTCTGTGAATGAATCACAGCTAAATTGTCAGGGGAGAAAGGAAAGCCAACAAGATGAAACTGTAGAAAATGTGCATGGAATCTCTCTGGCTTCATTCCATTGCCTTTCCTAAAGACTTTATTTTTTTTTTAAAGGATTATATCTAATTTTACTTTTAAGGCCAATATTGTTTGTTGATCTGTGCAGGAATTCCTTGAAAATTAAATTGAAAAGCTGCTATCTTAGTCATTTGCCTTTGAACATCAACAAAATAATAGTCTTCCTCATGTTTTCACCAGAGATGAGCAAAAGAAAAATAATTTAGATAATAATATTATTATTATTTTAACTACAGTGTGCTAGTTTGAGGCAAATTGGAAAAATTTAATGAGAGAAATTAGATTATAGGCTGTGAAAAGAAAACAACGTTGATGTCTACTTCACTCAAAGGCTTGCCGAGATGTATAAAAACAAGAACACAAAATATAGATAAGACAGTGTGTGTGTGTCTCAGAGCTTTCTCCCTGGGCTGCTTCTGTGTAACTGATCCTTCTGCTTTCTAACTCTCCTTGCCAATCCTCCAACCTCACCTTGACCACAAGGCATTCTCTGGAATAAGGTAGAGGGGTGGAAAGAAGGTGGAAGGGTGGTTGGGAACCCCTCCTGGGGACTCTGATTTCTGGGAGGGCTGTTGTGTTTCTCTATTACTTTTAACTTGTGTATTTCTCTATGTAGCTGTATACAGAATCATAGAATCAACCAGGTTGGAAGAGACCTCCAAGATCATCCAGTTGAAGCTATCACCCAGCCCTGTCCAATCAACTAGACCATGGCATTAAGTGGCATTAAGTGCCTCATTCAGTCTTTTCTTCAACACCTCCAGGGACGGCGACCACCCTGGGCAGCCCATTCCAATGGCAAATCACTCTCTCTGTCAAGAACTTCCTCCTAACATCCAGCCTAGACCTTCCCCAGCACATCTTGAGACTGTGTCCCCTTGTTCTGTTGCCGGTTGCCTGGCTATAACCTCCCTTCAAGTAGTTGTAGACAGTAATGAGATCATCCCCGAGCCTCCTCTTCTCCAGGCTAAACAACCCCAGGTTCTTCAGCCTCTCCTCACAGGTTTCCAGGCCTCTCACCAGCTTTGTCGCCCTTTTCTGGACACATTCCAGTCCTTCAACATCCCTCTTGAATTGAGGAGTCCAAAACTGGACACGGTATCTGCTTGTATATTGTGCTAAGCTGTAAATATAGTTTCGTTCCTTAACTTCCAGCTCAGCTGGGTGATTTTGTAAGAATGGGGGGGCAGGAAACTCCTATACTGTCACATACAGTCCAAAACATGGATGGTTTCTGAAAAAAAAGTTCTTAAAGAACTTTTTACAATGCTCTGAGAGGTATCAATGATAGAGCAGATTTTCAAGCCCTATTCATACTGAAAATTGTTTTATTCCTTGTGTTTTGGCACTGAAGTTACAAGTATTACTCAAATACCAAATTAGTGTCAGTAAAGACTAGCTGTAGCTCCAGTTACACACCATGAGCTGATACCATTTGCTTCAGAGCAGGGTAGAGAGTGTAGTGAGCCAGAGTATGCCTGTAACTTTTGCTGTAGTGATGCTAAAACTCTTTGAAAACAGAATCTGAGTGGCTAAACATTAAGGCTGCACATACCATGCGGGAAAGCAGCAGCTGTAGTGTTCTGGCCATGTTAAAGTACTTCCTCCAGCCAAAGACACTCTTTTCTATGTGACTGTTAGATTTGCTCCCAGTAAAGGAGGTAAGAAATTTTCTTCAAGATGGCAGAAAATGTAGTTGTGTAAGAGTATAAGACATCAGTCGTGTGAAAATTACAGGCCTGGATCTTCATCCGGATCCCTTTTCTTCTGCATATATGAATTTGTTCAGCCTTCATTCTAATTCTTCATAGTTTTAGCCACAGGTATGTTCAAGAGTTAGTTTGTCCTCTGATGTTTAGGGGAAATGTGAAATCATAGCACTGTAGTCCTTGGTAAGCAGATACAAATATCTTGATCCATTTAATATTTTAAATTGTAGTTGTCCTATACAGACAGTGGGATTGTGATTAATGTATGCTGGTGTGGGAATAATCATGTTGCAGCTTTCAAAGTAATGAAACACACGGAGCTCTAATTTACTACTGAACTCTCACACTAACTTAAGAATAAAATTATGTTCTTATTTTTACAAAATTAGACCTTTTAATCTTTAGAAGTAATTGAATAAACACTGGTGGATGATTTAACCTCTCTTGTGTTTTGGTTTGGTTTGGGGTTTTTCGATTGGTTTTTTTTGGTTGTGTTTCCTTTGGGGTGTTTTGAGGTGGATTTTTTTGAGGGTAAAGTCAATGACTGTTGTTTGAACTGGCAAAGTATTATCTGCTCTTTCCTTATGAATAATGCACTGCTTATCTTATCTGACCCATGACCTAATGTCACAGTGACCCAGTGCTGTGAAACTAAGGTATCACAGACCTCATATATTCTGTACTGAGAGTGAGTTCATACTGAGCTTCCTCCTGATGATGTTCTTGCAGTGGCTTTGTGGTATAAGGGAACAAGTCACAAAGGTAAAGGTGCATGAAACAGGAAAATAATCATCATTATACCGAGAATATTGGCTTCTGTGGAAAGAAGTCACTGTTCCCCCTCCATTCATGAAGCATTTTGGGTGGAAACACAGATTTTGAGAATTCCTTATATATTTGCACAGCTCCACACTAAAAAATAATAATAATAACCCAAATTCCTTTCTTAGGAGGGTCTGAAGGTTTGCAGGAATAATACATTTGGCCTGATAGTAAGAAAAAGAGAGACTTGAGAATCTTTCTAATGTTATTCCACTAATTACTCTGGATTTCTTTTTCCAAAACAGAAAAGTATCCTAACACAGGATTACAGAGATTCGTGGGTCTTTTTCTGAAGTGGAAACTTTCATTGTGAGCCCACAGCACCTCCTGCAAGAGGTCTCTTGATGCTAAAGTCTGCTAAATCAGATACTTTCCCTCTTCCTGCCATCCACCCTGAGGCATATGGAAAGGCCTGGAACCTTCTCACCATCCTGCAAAAGTGCCCGTATTTTGTACAGTCGGACTGCATCAAAATAAATACTACACAAACAGTTTTGCCTCTGGATAAGCTACTAGCCAAGATAGCTCCAAACAAGCGTACCATTACAAACATTATCTCAGCCTACAGGAGAACATTTAATGTGGTGCACAGAGCTCTCCATTGTCCTGCATATGTGGTCCCCAAAGGGACTGAGGTGGAGACACGACAAGGCTAAATTTCAGGGCTACTTGCTTTCCCATCAGTTCCAATGCCACAGAAGGTAATCACTTTGTGACCATGTAGTCTAAGCTAGGGTTAAGATAAACTTGGAGAAGTTATCTTCTAGTGCAATAGAATTACATAGCAAACACCAGTCCTCAAATATGACACGATCGGATCTCAGATGTCAAGTTGTCTAACATTTAACCCTGTTGAATTACTTGGGAAATAGTATATGCTGAAAGAGATGGAAAATCCTGAAGCCACATAAACAGTATGCTGGCTGATAAGCCAATGACAATAGTGATGACAGTAGACTGTTAGGCTTCAGAATGTTTTTTCAGCATTTGAATGAAAATAAAACACTCTGAGCATTTTAGTAAAGCTAAGACATATCAAAACAATCTGTTTTAAGAATGAGAAAGACAGACTTGGATTCTGCACTCTTCCTTAATTTCATTCCTTTATCTGGAAATGACAGACAAATCCATGCATCCAGAATCCAGGCATCATGAGCAGTCTCTCCAACTACTTCATTCAAATGCACAAAGATGTGGCTTTGACTTAAGAACCTATACTGATGAAAAGCAAATTTATCAAAACAAAATTCTATCCCTATTCTATAAATCTAGACCAACAGCACATTTCAAACTGTACATACTCCAGAATATAGACAAATCATAAACAGCATTTGTACCTCTTTCATTTTGCAAACCTGGTACCCAATTCCTAGAGTTATGATTCCATTGGTGATGTGCCAGCATCAAATCTGGATAACAGCAGGGAATTGAGCCTGTTGGTTTCTTTCTATTAAAATGAATGGAAATAAACTAAACCAAAATAAAAACAAAAAAAAACCCAAACATCAGAAAACACCTTTTAAAGCAAACTAATGTAATAAAATCCTTTTGTGAATATACTAGAATCAGCATATTGCAATTTAGACCAACCCAGAACACATTCTTGTTCATTAGACAATGTCTGGACCCTCTGGAAAGAATTTTAACTACTATCTTGGAGGTGATGCCACAATAGCAAGTACTGATTAATTTTAGAACAAAAAAAAAACAAGGTAAGAATGTTAAATATGAAATAGATCTGATTATTTTATATACGCAATTTTTGAAGTAAGATTTCTTCATCTTTAGAAATGAGGAAAAATGAAGGCTGGAAAAAAAAAAAAACACTTTGTCAACTGATTATATCTATTTTAACCTGCTATGGTTGCTTGGAAGCTGTTTTACTAATCCATGCTTTGTCATTAGGCTATATATTAGCAGGATGGAAATCGCATCACTGCGCCATAATTCAGCAATGTGAATACAGAACAAGGAGAGTGCAAAGCTATCGGCAGTGGAACAACAGCAGATAATAAGACTCTGTTACTCAAGCAGAATGTGTTATGTAAAGACAATTGCAGTGTAGAAGCAATAGCTCTAATCAGGTTAATTAGGCTGTATTCATGTTTCATTTATGGTGCAAGTGCCCTGTAAATTCAAAGCAGTCTGCCTCATCGTACTGCACTCCTTCTACAGCCATCATGCCTGCTGTAACACTTAACACCATGTATTTTCTTCCTTAAAAAAAATAACATCCTAAGATATTTTCCATTACTTTTAAAGAATTCATTTTCTTCATTTTTATGGTTAAAATTAAAAAAAAAAAATAGAAAGAAAGAAAGAAAGAAAGAAAGAAAGAAAGAAAGAAAGAAAGAAAGAAAGAAAGAAAGAAAGAAAGAAAGAAAGAAAGAAAAGGGGGAAAAAAGAAAATACACAGTTTGTGCATAAAGCCCAAATTAAACTTCCTCTGCAACCAGATTAGGCATAAATTGTTTGTAGAGGACCTGTTTAATTGCATTTTGCTTTCTTTTCGTGTGTTTTCTTGCTCACTAACATGACATGTTGAATGTTTAAGAATTGTAATGGCTTAAAAAATGTGGCTCTCACTTTTCTACCTTCTGTCCTTAAAGTGACAGACTGCCTGTTTATTCTGTCAGATCTAGCTGGAAGGACATCTGCTTTTTGGAGAGCCCAATACTGTGGCTCTCAAACTTTGTCATGTCTGTCCTTACTTACTGAATTTACCAGGTTTTCTCTTTTAAATAATAATGGGTACAACAATTCTGAGATCACTTTCTCCTCATTCCCAGGAAAACAAACCTGGGTAGAAAGGAGCACTTAAAAAGAGACAAGACAAGGATCAGTCCTGAGCCCAGTCCTGTTCAGTATCTTTATTGATGATCTGGACAAGGGGACTGAGTCCAGCATCAGTAAGTTTGCAGATGACACCAAGCTAGGAGCAGGTGTTGATCTGTTGGAGTGTGGGAGAGCCCTGCAGAGGGACCTGGACAGGCTGGATGGGTGGGCAGAGACCAATGGGATGAGATTTAACAAGGCCAAGTGCAGGATTGTGCACAACAACCCCAAGTAGCGCTACAGGCTGGGGACAGAGTGGCTGGAGAGCAGCCAGGAAGAAAGCAACCTGGTGGATAACAGGCTGAAGATGAGGCAGCAGTGTGTCCAGGTGGCCAAGAGAGCCAATGGCATCCTGGCCTGTATCAGGAACAGTGTGGCCAGTAGGACGAGGGAGGTTATTTTTCCCCTGTACTTAATGCTGGTTAGGCCTCACCTTGAGTACTGTGTCCAGTTCTGAGCTCCTCAATTCAAGAGAGATGTTGAGGTGCTGGAACGTGTCCAGAGAAGGGCAACAAGGCTGGTGAGGGGCCTGGAACACAAACCCTATGAGGAGAGGCTGAGGGAGCTGAGGTTGTTTAGCCTGGAGAAGAGGAGGCTCAGGGGCGACCTCATTACTGTCAACAGCTACCTGAAGGGAGGCTGTAGCCAGGTGGGGGTTGATTTCTTCTGCCAGGCAATCAGCAATAGAACAAGGGGACACAGTCTGAAGTTTTGCTGGGGGAGGTATAGGCTGGATGTTAGGAGGAAGTTCTTGACAGAGAGAGTGATTTGCCATTGGAATGGGCTGCCCAGGGAGGTGGTGGAGTCTCCATCCCTGGAGGTGTTGAAGAAAAGACTGAATGAGGCACTTAGAGCCATGGTCTAATTGACTGGATATGGCTGGGTGCTAGGTTGGACTGGATGATCTTGGAGGTCTCTTCCAACCTGGTTGATTCTTTGATTCTATGATTGTATGCTGCAGATGAAGTGAACACGGCAGCCTGCACAATCTAACTGTCTAGCAATCGGATGTCTACATGCAGATTGTGAACTTAGACTCAGTGTTCCCCATCTGAAAAAAAAAAAATGCAGTATTTTCACTACCCAGTTAAAGCAAACATATTCATGTTGCACCTTAATTATAAAGCCTTTAATTAAACTTGAAAAATGTTATTGCTTTATTTTAGTATTTGTGCCCCTCAGACGTTATTCCAATATGCTGTTAATAATAATGCCTAAATTAATAGTCTCTCATATATTTCTGTATATAATACATATTTTTTCTTATACTCACTTCATATGGAAGTGTAACTAGTTGAGCACAATAGCACAATATTCATGCAGAGTTCATGCTGTGTTACTGATGAGCAGTGCCATAAAAGCAGGAGAGTTTTGTGTGTTACCACCTACACTGTTACACTGCTGCTGTGCGTTTACTTCTAGCCAAAAAAAAAGAATGTTAACTGCTTGTAAGGCATTTCCAACTATATCTGTCAGTGCATACATGCCACTGAATTTCACAGAGTCCACAGACATGGTACATCTTGTCATATCTCACACAAGTTAGCACCCTGGGAGAAAACATTAGGGGAAATCCACCTGCACTTAATTTTTCACCATCTAAATCCACACTGAACCAACAACTCAATTATTGCTCTCTTGTAACAGTTCATATATCTATTATATTAAAAAAAAAAAAATTTACAAGACACATGTTTCATTTCGAGGAAGGTCTGACTACTCATCCAATTCCATATCTTTTATGTGAAAGAAAGCTACACTTTTAAAGTTCTTGAGATTTCTGGAGGTACAGGTAGTGAAGGTGCTCAAATCAGTCAGCCCTTATTTGAGTTCTTCCTTTCTCAGAGTTGCCCAGCCAGCACAGCTGCAGGGAGCAGAGGCAAAGCAGAGAGGCCACACAGCTGCATCCCTGACTCCAGCTCAGGTGCACTGGCACCACAATAATAAACTTCATTATTCCTCAGTCAGTTGGCATTACTCCAAGTAAATGAAGTAATAGTGGAAAGGGAGTGGTTGATGTGGCCTGCAGTAAATATATTCTCAGGCCTGATGTTGAAGGCTTCAGGACCCACGCTCAGGTTTACCCCTTCTCATCCTCGATGAATAGCAGTAGCCGTAGCCAAGAAAATCTTGTTCTCTTCCTGATAGTCAAGCTGCCTGACTACGTGCATTACTTGCAAGCATGTTGTGCCCTTCACAGCCTCAAGAAAATACCAGACAGACATTCCTTCCATCCCTCTCAGTAACCCTTGCACCCTTTACATTATACTTAATTTACCATTTGATCAAAAGACAAGCTTAAATTCAAAGTAAACATTGAAACACTTACAAAAAATATGTGTAACTGAGGTTAGGGAGCAAACTCCCTCCTTGCTTAGTTTTGGTAAAAGTTGGTCTAATTCTGTGATTCTGTAAATCACTACAAGTAGGAAATTCTAGGTATAGTTTCCCAGACAACCAGCAATAGAACAAGGGGACACAGCCTCAAGTTGTGTCGGGGGAAGTATAGGCTGGATGTTAGGAGGAAGTTCTTGACAGAGAGAGTGATTTGCCATTGGAATGGGCTGCCCAGGGAGGTGGTGGAGTCACCATCCCTGGAGGTGTTCAAGAAAAGCCTGGATGAGGCACTTAATACTATGGTCTAGTTGACTGGATATGGCTGGGTGCTAGATTGGACTGGATGATCTTGGAGGTCTCTTCCAACCTGGTTGATTCTATTCTAATATTCTAACAAGAGCGGCAGTGACTAAAACCCTGTCAAAACCCACTGTGAAGGACCTGATGCTTCCAACTTACTGAGATCAGGGAAACAGCTTGGTTTTTAAATTTTCCTCGTAAACAAAGACATTTGTTTCCTTCTTCTTTTCATAGTGTAAACTCTGTTTATTAACCAGAAACTAATGTGAAGGTTGTACTGAGAATATTTGTCTTCTCAGGTGTCGCTAAAAAGATATTCTTGGAAAGACAGCCATGGCAGATACCATAGAAAGACAGTTTCCCATTGTCTGTGAGCTCTAAAGTATCTCAATCCTAAATCTATGTAATCACTTGCAAAATTTCCACTAACAGCAGAGCTTCAGTGTGACAGATCAGGGTGTATCTCCAAAGCTGTGACCCTTAGCAAGAGCAAATTATCAGAAGGTTGAAAACATGATTGGGAAAAAGACAGGTTGTTTCAGTTAGGATTGAGGAGCTGGTTTTATTTAAATTCATTTTTTTAATTTTTTTTTTTTTTAGCTATATAACAGCAATGTGGGAAAATGGGGGAGAGGGGGAAAGTAATAAAAAGACATTTTGAAAATGAAATTTCTATTTCACACTAAAAGCAGGATACCTGAAATCATGAGGTGATTTGAAGTTGTCAGCATTCATGACCTCTGAAATGTTTATTTTTTGATTGATCAATACACATTCTAAGATGTGCTTATTTGTCAAAGTGTCATGCCAAAGGAAACATAGGATATGACATGCCACTATAAAAGAGAGCCCAGCATGCTCACTTTTATTTTATCACCATCATGAGGGGCTTGATAGTAGCCCTGGTTTTAACGCTAGTGGGTAAGTAACTTCTGTGCTTTGATGAATTTAAAATAATAGACTCAGGAAAACATTTCAGAACCTAAATGTGATTCACTTACAAACATGAACTTTAACTTTTTATAGGAAAAAAATCTTTTGTGACAAGCTTTTTGTTGTGTTGTTTAGGGGGAAATGGATTTTGGCTACATGCTGAAGTAGAAGTAAATTTAAATACAAAGAATAAAACCATATGTACAAGATATGACTTTCAATACTAAAATACATTAACATTTTGGGGTGAGGTTTTCTCCTTCCATCATTTCATTACTTGTTTTTTTTTTCCCTTCTCTTTCAGGGAGCCAGCCACTTAATTACCGTAAGTAGATTTCCCATCAGCTAATATAATTGTAATGAGTGAAATACAAAACAGAATGTGAAAAGGATATCGAAGTTTAATATAATTTAACAACAGCTAATTTGGTTCAGGTGGAATACATAAGTGGACAAATTAACTTTTTTTCCTCGTACCACACATTCTAATACAGGTTCTCTAATATGTTCTGTACAGTATGTAATGTTTTATGGGAAACATTTCTTTGCAGAACCGGAGTTCAGTGAAAACAAGGTTTATACATTTAACTATGAAAGCACGCTTCTGAGTGGACTTCCAGAGAAGGGACTTGCAAGAGCTGGAATAAGAATAAAAAGTAAAGTGGAGATTAGTGGTATTGGGCCAAAACTTTGTCTTATTAGGGTAAGAAAAATGTATTCCATTTGAAAGGTTAAATTATCTTCATAGTTGGCTTATTTTTTTTTAAGCTTTTGGGAAGTAATTAAGTTTCATCATGTGTTGTGCTTACTCAGCAAGAATGTTACTAACACTATTATTTTTTTTTATGCAATGCCCTAAATTCTATTTGCACTGTGCTAGGTAATTCTCTGCTCAAGCCAACCTTGGGCTTGAAAGATTTCTTCTGCTTTGTGGTCAGAGAGACAATGGAACATAATTTGAAAGGTGTAATAATTTAGTACTGGATCAATCCAATTGTTCCAAACTGTACAACCTAAGATTATTTAATCAACTGATTTCATAACCAGCACACGAAAGGCAATAAAACATGCTACAGCAGCTGGATGTGATTCAGTATTTTGCATAATTAATGTAATCTGGTGGCTTCTTTTTCAGCAGGGCCCCAAGTGACATTCTTTGTCATCTTAGTTGTATATTTTTACTGCATGCTAGTAATTACTAAGACTTTTGATTATTTGAAAACCACCTTTGCCTTTAACAGAAGTCCTTATGTGCTTCTAATGAATGTATTGAAATGCACTCATCAGTTGCTTTACACAAACTCCACTTAGTCTTCGGTGTATTTGGAAGAAAAATCATCTTTTTAAAACCTTTCATTTGGCAAATTGAAAACTGCAGATTGGAAATATTGGTTACTGTCTGATAACTTGCAAATGCTGTAGCTTCCCAGCCTGAAGTAGCTTTCTGTTCCTAGATATTTGGTAAATTCGAGTTATAATAGATCTGGAAAGAAAATACTGTTTTTCCATGACCTTTGCATTTCCTTTTTATTTAAAATTAAAAAAGGAAATAAGAGCTACACATCTGCACTGGTGACTAGGAGATTTCCCTGGCAGAGAGGAGGCAGAAGCAGTCATCCTCATCCCAAATAATGCCACCCTCCCTGCCCAAACAGCTCTTGGTGTGTGTAACAGTAAAATTACTCCTGTTCCCTAAAATCTTCCAACATCACTTCACCTGAATTTGAGAAAAAAAAAAAATCCATTTCAAAAATAAATACAGAAATCATTTCAGTCATGAAGAAGGAAAGGGGAAGAAAAAAAAAAAGGAGAGAGAGTTCTGGGGCAAGTTCTAAGCCAAAGGTAAAGATACATTTATTCCCTTCTGCTCTGGGAGAAGTTTATTTTGCTGCTGTTATATTTAAATTAGACAGTTCAGAAGAATGGTTTAGGGAATTAATCTTTCATCTGTAGCCTCATAGTTCTCATTCAGACCAAGCAAAAAGCTCTGTTCCCTGGGCAGTTTCCAGCCGGCAATTTTTATATCTCAAACCCACAAGTAAGAATTGCCAGCTGTGTTCAACGCCTAGCAGATAGCATAAGTGCTGGCAGGGCCCTGTCGGCTGGGGAAAACTACCTCACCCTGACCCTGCAGAGCGGTCCCAAACCTGCCCAACACTCAATATGCCAGAAGCATGTCCAAGAGGCAGCAAGAGGGATTTGCTCTGTAACAGCCTCCTCTGTAAACTTCAGTTACTGTGCTTGGCAGTGATCTACAACAACAACAACAAAAATAAATATGAAACTGTGGTCTCCAGTGATTTGCTGCATGAGGATTTAGTTTATGTGGCTTTCTGAGAAATTAATCTTCGTCTTGCATCACATTGCCAGCCTGAGGTGTCAGAGAAAAGTCTCCTTAAATTGTCAAAATACACAGAAGGGCAAGGTCCCCTGAGAAATTAGGCTAAACATGCCCCCTTCCCATGGTGCAGAAATTATCTGAGTTATACATAGATTAGGACAGCTTTCTACTTGCCTGCCTATGCCCCAGGTTGAGGCTGGAGTGTGAAGTGCAGAGCAGGACTGGGGACAGTGTCTGAACCTTCAGCTCCACAGGAAAATGTGTGGGAAAGGGCAATTTTTGTAATTTGCTCAAACTGGTTATGACTATGTGGCTGGCCCAGAAGCCCTGTTGTTACTAGCTTCTGACTGCTGTCTGTTCTCTGTGACCCCATTGATGGAGAGGACAGAGTTCCCAACAGGAGTTAACGATACTTTATGCAACATTAACTTTCTCCTGCAATTTTCTCTGCATCTTCTACTACTTTTGAGTAGCAACCTGTTTCATACAGATCTTGCCTGGCTCATTTCTTCATATAACTCAACCTTTGGCAGCATGGATTATCCATGAAACAGAACAGAGTCCAGTGACTGTGGAAGCATCAGTCAACTACATTACTCTCTCTTAGATATGGCAATCTGTATATCAATGCTAGCAATGTTAAATGACAACGTTCAAGTTTTCTGTTTGAGGAGGCTTTGCGTTGATTTAAAAGTGTGGTTTTGACATGAGTAAGGCTCTAAATGTTAGAAAAAAAGTTAGAAAGTAATTCTATTCCCTTTTTATTCTAGATTCACTCAATCGAAGCAGCAGAGTACAATGGTGTCTGGCCTACAAGTTCGTTCTCTCGATCACTCAAACTGACCCAGGTGCTGACTGGGCAACTTAGTAATCCCATCAAGTTTGAGTACAGCAACGGCCGCGTCGGAAGCCTTATAGCTCCTGATTCTGTCTCGGATGATAGCCTGAACATCTACAGAGGGGTTCTGAATGTGCTGGAATTGAGTATAAAGAAGATGCAGCATTCATATACCTTACAGGAGGTGAGCTTTTTGTTTTGGCCATTGTGGTCACTTTGTGAATAAATAAGCCTTGAGATATTTCTGCTGCATTTTCTGACTCCACCCTTGATATAAACTTCATTAACAAGAAACATCCAATCTTGATAAGTCATGATTAAGTTGTTCTTATGGGACATTTGATGGAACTGTTACTAAACAGGAGAACAGAACAGATTTTTAATCTGGCTAAGCAAAGTAGTTCAGAAAAATCAGACCCTTAGGAAATCACCCCTGTAATTCTAGAGAAAGTATCACAGTATTACCAAGGTTGGAAGAGACCTCACAGATCATCAAGTCCAACCCGTTACCACAGAGCTCAAGGCTAGACCATGGCACCAAGTGCCACGTCCAATCCTGCCTTGAACAGCCCCAGGGACGGCGACTCCACCACCTCCCTGGGCAGCCCATTCCAGTAGCCAATGACTCTCTCAGTGAAGAACTTTCTCCTCACCTCAAGACTAAATTTCCCCTGGCATAGCCTGAGGCTGTGTCCTCTTGTTCTGGTGCTGGCCGCCTGAGAGAAGACAGCAACCTCCTCCTGGCTACAACCACCCCTCAGGTAGTTGTAGACAGCAATAAGGTCTCCCCTGAGCCTCCTCTTCTCCAGGCTAAACAATCCCAGCTCCCTCAGCCTCTCCTCGTAGGGCTTGTGCTCGAGGCCTCTCACCAGCCTCGTTGCCCTTCTCTGGACACGTTCAAGCACCTCAATGTCTCTCTTAAACTGGGGGGCCCAGAACTGGACACTGCACTCCTCTAAAAGCTGAAACCTACAGAAAATTTCAATAACAAGTTAAATCAAGCTTAAACATACAGCACACGATTAAAGCTAAAATAACAGTAATTTGACTTTTGTACCAGTCTTTAATCTCTTCTAGCTCCTCTTTTAGGAGGAAAACAGTATATATTCCATGGCATTACTGTAATGGCTTTGACAGTTGCAGTTGATGCTCTGTTGGAATTTCTACTGTTTTTTCAAGTTTTACTATCTTAGTCAAGGTAAATCATTTGATATTACTATTCACCACAGAAATTGCAATGTATTTAGTTTTTCTGAAAGCATGTGTATGTTGATTAGGCTCCATCCAATTCAGGGATCAGCAAAAACGTTGAAACGATTATACTTTCATGTTATTTTTATTGAAAATGCAGAACAGAGTAGCTTTATTTTTTAAAATCATTTTTATGTAGTTAGGAGTTGTTTCTGGGAAAGGAACTACATGATTTAATATTTTTATCTTGTTTGTTTCACATCAAAACCCCGCTGGTAGCACTGCATATTCTGCAGCACTTTTTTCTTCCATCTAGTTTTACATCTTCGTTGTTTCCAATTCAGTTAGCAATAGGTCTAGTACTCTTGCTGCTGAGCAGTATAATGTGACTTCACATCCTAGAATCGTTTCCAAGCTTTCTTTGCTTTTCTCAGACAGCAGCTGATTAATGAGCGTTGGCAACCTTGCTTGACAATCTCTAGTCACTCTGTAGAGGAGGAAATGCATTATTAGGCCCACAGTCTGAGCTGCAGAGAGGTTTAAAGGACTAACCCAGGAAAATCTACATCACATCCTGCCGGGTGTAGGATAAACTGAACTAGCTGTGAACTGCACACAGCTGGGAAGTACAGCAAGGCAGGCGACTGCTTCATCCCACTGAGCATAAAGTGCTGGACATTCCAATTTAAAGTCTAGATTTCTCTACCACAGCCTGCAGTATGCAGAGCAGCCCCACACCTGTATTTGCATAGTACAAGCCTTTCAGAAAATTTCAGCAACCCTTACTTCTGTCCCTTGCTAAAGCCACATTGTCTTCAGGAATACTGTTAAGCTAAAGATGAAGTGAGTATGTCTTGCCTCCCAACCACCACATGACCATTTTGCTGTTCTCACATAGCCCAAAGCTGCTCTCTGTGCTATCAATAACAATAAAAAAAGAAAATCACGAAAATAACCCTTTCTCCTAAAATGCAATCAAATATTTTTCTCTCCAAAAGTCTCCTCGCTGACTGAGGAAATTTAAGAGCTATTATAAATATATATGCTTGAAATATTATTGAAGATCTGAACTAAAACTGTGAAATGAAGAAAAACCACAATCAAAACTCTGCTGTCTTGAAATTCTTTTTAATTATCACTGTTCATATTCTGACAGATCATCTGATATTGCAAGGTCTGTTCCATAGGCATTTATAAGCTGTCTATAAAAGCAAATTTTAAGGGCAGAACGTCATCTCCAACCTTAAAATGCTTTGCTATTGAGATTTTATTCTGACTGATCACATTATTTTGGCACTTTTTATTAATATCCCTCAACTCATATTTCACAATCGACAGCTCTATCTGGAAATTGTTACTTACCTTTTCTGAGGCTCCAAATCTTGTCTCTGTGAAACTCTAGAGGATTTTTGCTTTTTTGGTCAAACTCTAATTTAGATTACTGGAAACCTGTACATGTTAAAAAGACATTGAAGTAATGATCACCCTGATTTTGCTTCTGGAGAGTGCCGTGAATAAAACAAAAGCTTTCATTTCTATCAGGAATGTTGAAAACATGGAATTAAACAGGAAAGTAGATGCAGAGAATTGATGAAGCACTGCATAAGAGTGAACTTCTGATGATGGTCTTCTCTTTGCCAGGCTGGAATTGGAGGTATTTGTAACACAACATATGCAATTCAGGAAAACAAGAGAGCAAACCTAATCTATGTGACTAAATCCAAGGACCTGAACAGTTGTGAAGAGAAAGTTCAAATTATCACAGGTTCAGCATACACTCATCCATGCCAGACTTGTCAGCAGGTAAATTAGAATGGTGTTATGGTAATATACTTTATATTCTTATGCAGCCATTTGGCATCGTTGCTATCACTTGCTTTGTAACCCTTGAAATGGGAGAAGAGTCAGATCTGCCATATCTACTTATCAACATTTTCTTTTTCATCGACTCACAGTATCACAGTATCACCAAGGTTGGAAGAGACCTCATAGATCATCAAGTCCAACCCGTTACCACAGTGCTCAAGGCTAGACCACCGAGCAGCCAGAGATCCGTGCTGCAAACTGTTATATATTGCAGTTGCTACTCAACTGGCTCAAACTAGCTGGCCTTGAAACTGTTAATTATCAGCATGGGTTAACTCACCTGCTCTGTTGAGTACAAAAATATTCACAATGTCCAGTTCCTACTATTCAAGATAGATGGTGCTGCATCTTATTATAATCCTGTCTTTGAAATAAGAAATCATGTGGCTTATACTGCTGCTCTCAGAGAATGTGTCTCCTTCTCAAGGGAATAACCAATTACTTATATTTGGGAAGGAGAAAAACAGCCAACACTTCTTAGCAGTATAAGTAATGGGGCCAGGCAGTGTGGCTGACCTCTCCTATGGAAGTGTGCACACAGAATTCACATAAACTGGTCATATGGCCAACAAACAAAACAGCCCTGGAAAATGAGTGGGTTGAAGTAGGTGATGTAATAGCTTCTAGTCACAGAATGTAGAAGTTCAATAACTTTCTATGTTCTTTGCCTCTTTATTTTTTTATAAAGAGAAACAAGAATTCCCAGGCAACTGCTACTTACAATTACAAAATCAAATATGCACGTAATGAAGCTGTAATTGCACAAGCTGATGTTGAGGAAATCCACCAGTTTGCACCCTTCAATGAGGTAACAGGAGGAAATGCAATAATAGAAGCAAGGTACTGTACATATACCTTTAATTCAGCAACTGACTCAGTATCTCAGTAATTTGGTCAAACTCTACAGTGAAATAAATCCTTTGCTTCCACAGCCTATTGTTTGCCAGTATTTAATTACACAGAATCCCAAACAGTTCATAAAAAAAAAAAAAAGCTTCACTGTTAGTTGTAAATCTGAAACATGCACATCACTATCCAAATTTTGTTAGCTGAACTTGGCAGGGTTTGACTATTTCATTTCTCAGGGATATTTGATTTATGTCATAAAAGCCAAAACAAATGTAATTCCATCTGAAAAATTGTGAACTAATATATTTGCAGTAAAATACTTTGAAAGACAGTTACTCATTGAGAGTTCCCTGGAAAATAATAATAATACAGTAAGAGACCCCAGAGACTAGTTCACAAGAAATATAGATAGGACTTTAGATTCCGATATACTTCCTAAGTACAGTGGGCTGCTTGCAAATCTCACATCGGAACTGGTTTTGATAGGAAATTGTGTTTTATTGCAAGAATATCGGGCACAAGGCTTGTAAAATGCATTTGCTTTTTCCATAACAAATTCTGCATGTTTCTTAAACAAGTTTTGGGTAAAATTAGAATATTATTGTCTATGAAATTATAGTCCTGCTCATTTTTTAGCTCAAGCCCTCAAAATTCCACTGTTTGAAAATGTTTTCGTCTGCATCAAAATCATCTCTTGAATGCATTTTTAGTGACCTGTTTTATTGACTCTATAGACAAGAGTGCCCTGCTGAAGAGGGAAGCTTTCTGCATAAATGTCACTGTACAGAAGATATATCTCAATCCCACTCTTCAAATATTGTAATTTTGCATTGCTCCATTAGCTTCTGCAAGAATCTATTGGTATAATATACACTTTGGGAAACTGCAACATCAGAAAGTTCATGTCGATAAATCACCAATTAGCTTCATTGCTACGATGAACACGTTCGAGCCGGCTAACAAAAAAAAAACAACCCAAAAAAAACAGCAAAGGTGAAAGTGGCTTTGCTGTCTCATTATCTCATGCAATCAAGGCGAAGATAGATACAAATATAGTGCTTTTATCAAATTATAGGTCGTTGTGAGTGAGCATTAGTCTGAAGCCAATGGACTTATGCTGATTTAAACTCTCTTCCTGCAAGTCTGCATGGATTGTCTTCCTTACCATTCTTCCTTAGGTATTGAGCCCCTAGAAAGGTTAATACCTTCACTTTTCTCATTTTCTCTGGGTCTTTTGCATTGCCCAGCAGAAGGGGCTAAAGTGGAGCTGAATTTACGCTTCTGATCAGTTTAGCCTCTTGCAGCATCTTTCAAAGCTAAGAATTTTTACTATTGTTTCACCATTTTAATCCTATCTTTAGCATTTATTTGCTCTTCTCTTTGGACTACAACATTTTCCCATCTATTCTGGGCAGATATATCTCTCCCCAAAACGAGGAGGATGAAGACATAATAGATTCATCATGTTCTGGAGGGGGAAGCTAAATCTGTCCAAGTGTATCTGATGCAATACCTTCTGACCCAAATGCCCTTTCAATAATATTGTATAAAATCTCAAGAGAGAAAAAAAAAATCTCCTGCTTCTGTAGTGATTTCTATTCAAATTCCAGTGGCTTGTCTGTAGAGCAGTTATATGCTATTTTCTTCAGCACTTCTCTGCAATCTGTATGGAAGGGGTGGACAGAAATGATACAGAAGATCATCATAGAGATTCCAAAGTAAACACGCCAATTTTCTACAGAGATTTTGAGATACTGAGTAGTACAATATTGCTTTTGGAATGTTTTTGGTTGTTCAGTACAAATTCCTAACTTTATTATGGTGTCCTAAATAACCTAGCTTAAACGTAAGTGGTGGGATAGGATGCATCTCTCTAGCCAAAAATATCACAAAGCTAGCAAATGTCTACAAAGACAGTCTGTCATTGGAAATATTTTTACTAACAAAGGATGAGAGTTTGGTGCTCCTTGAAAAGTTTCCAAAAACTTGAGTACTTTTCCAAAGAATAATCCTGAACTTATCTGGCCCTTTTTGTTTGGGAAATCTAATTTGAAACTTCATGAGAATCTTTTATCTTCTGCAGTCCCTGGGACTTTCAGCTTGCCAGGCAAAACGGGGAGGGAATTATAATAGTGCAAGTAAAAAGATTGCAGCATTTATTATTGTATCTACCAATTTTCAATTCTTTTTGAAGCTTCCAGGAGGCATAGACACAAAAGAGCTTTAATGAACTTCTTTAAAGGTTTAAATTAAGTGATAATTTCTGAAAAAGTTTCCCAACAGTTTTGTTCTTTTTTTTTCCTGTAATCCATAATTTACTCCTTTAAAGCAAACACATAGTTCCTCTGACCCTCTTCAGGCCACAGCTTTTTGCCTCCTACTAGTTCCTTAAATTCTCAAGCCATGTTATTCCCAAAGGAAAGCAAATACTGGCTCTGTTCTAAGCCCTGCTGTGTAAGTGTACACCTTCTCAGGTTCTGACCATCATGTTCAAATTTATCTCTCTATAAATATCTTTGTCCTTCAATAATAAAATCCTTTTAAAACTACTGTAGTGGCGTTGCAATGCAGGGAGATAGTTATTTTCAATTTTCACCCTGCATGTTATGATGTCATCTCCCTGGATTTCCCCATTCCAGGCAGAAGCTTACTTTGACTGATGTGCAGAAGCACACGGCAGAGGTCCCACCAAAAGAATTCCAGAATCGTGGGTCACTTCAGTACCAGTTTGGCAGTGAATTGCTTCAGCTTCCTGTCCACTTATTCAGAATAAAAAATGTGGAAAGCCAGGTAAAGTTCAGCCACCAGGCAGACTTTGTTGCAGGTTGGAATCCATGCATGTGGGAAACAACATGTGTGAACTTCCTGCATTTTAATCTTCCTGCAGATAGAGGAGAGCCTGCAAGACCTCGTAGAGACTACATCTGAGCAGCTTTCCAGTGATGCACCAGCAAAAGCACTTAAGCTCATGCACCTTTTTCGTGCAGCAAATGAGGAGACTTTGGAGTCAGTGTGGAAGCAGTTCTCCAGTCGGCCAGCATACAGGTACAAGCAATAGAAGCAGTGATTCTTCTGCTGGTAAACTCTGTTGGAGACTGTCTGGAATTACTATGCTCAAATGTGGATCTGGAAAATGGTCCTTGCCTTTCTCATTCCAGACGCTACATATTGGATATAATTCCTGCAGTTGCCAGTCACCGTGCACTCAAGTTCCTGAGGCATAAAATGGAAAAGCAGGAACTCACCAACTGGGAAGCAGCCCAGACATTGCTCATGGCTCTGCACTCAAGCACACCAACTTGGGATGTGATTGAGGAAGCAACGGTGGGATTCTCTAAACACTCTTGCATCACTCTTTACTAATTATAGCATCTATCGAATTTATTCCTTTGACAAGATGACAGGCTTTGAAAGTACAAACTTTTTATACCTTCTGGTGAGGTTGAAAGAAATTTATTTCCTGACTGTCTTAAGGGGATGGCAATTCAAATCAGATCAGCAAAAGTGAATCCAGAATATAGCAGGAAAGAAAGAGTAAAATATTCCTGCTGCAAACGGCGTTTTCTGGTCTCCTTTTCTCCAAGCATACTTTATAGTTGCATCATAACAGATCTATGACTGAATGTCTACATAGACTAGAGAGTAAGAAATACATATTTGTTGTATCCAGGTATTCATCCTGATTGACCCAGCAGGATGAGGCTAAATTGAAGCAGATCTATCAAAAATCAAGGGAATCTTGCCAACATGGAGCCCACACAGGAGAAAGTCTAATGATTTTCACAATATTTTTGCTCTTCTGCAGGATCTACTTCTAGCCTCACATGCAAGAACTTACCTCTGTCTACCCTAGGTAGAGAGCTCAAATCTCTGACTAGAGCTTTGTCCTCTGGAAAAGCCATGACAGAGCAGCTGTTACTGTGTATTAATGCTCTCCTTCCCACTTGAGGAAGCAGGGGGCTTGTACCTCCTATCAGCTCCTACATTTGTACAACATATTCTTGTCTGCCTAAAGTGCTGAGGTTCATTCACATTGAATCTCATGTTTTTTGTACCTCTAGATCAGGCAATTATAAAGCAATGATGTATGTTTCTTGAATAATGTATGGTTTTCCATTCCATAACTGGGTGATTTCCTCCCTTTGGATTATAGCTCATGCCAAATTTAAATCTGATACACTATAAAAGCAACAGATCTGCCTTCCAGATGTTGCTTTGAATTACTTTACAATTGCATTGTCAAATACAGTTATATCCACTCATGAACTATAAATCCATTGATACAAAACTATCAGAGGCCTGGGTTAGCCTTGCATGCGGCAGAAATGTGGGTTTTAATATTGTTGCTCTTCATTAATTGTGGTAATGAACAACTGGTTTCTCCCCAGCTCATAGTGAAAAAACATTGCCCACGCTCAAGTACTGTACTTGGAAAGGTTTGCTACCTCAGCTATGCATCCCTGTGCCACAAACAGTGCTCATCGTCAGACTCCTGTTCACAATGTCTCCAGGTAACCACATCATTATTTATCATTTTAAAGAAAAATTAAGCCTTCAGTTCTTTCTTCATTATTCAGAAACCTGTATTTCACTTCACTGCAGTGTTTCCTTTGGGGAAAACAAAGCCAGTTGGTTAAATACAGCATTCTTATCTTTAGATAGATCTTTAGATTAACAGCATTTTTATCTTTAGATTAACACAGGAAAGAGAGTGAGAGAAAGAGGAATATAATCCGTAGCACTTTCTATCTGAGTATCTCTGAGTGCTTTATTGCCAATTATTAATGAAGTTTCTTGGCACTGCTCTAAAGAACTTTAAAAATATGTACACCTGCTTATAACTAAAGTGACACAAAAGGCCAGGGTTTTGTCCAAACTCATGCAGCTCAGCCATCCACACAGACTAAAAGCTTTTCACAGAAGTACTACCCATCTTAATCTGCACTGCTTTTATTCAGTAGGCCTGAAAACTATTCTATCAAAAAATAGCATTCCCTAGTTGTAGAGATGCATGTCATGGCTTACAAAGCTCAGCCAGTGATATAGAAGGAAAGAAAAATGGGTGTTGTCCATCTTTGACACTGGTCAGTCCACCACCCCCAGTATGAGCAGGCTGTCCCCAGTACACTGTACAATTGCCATGACTTTTTTTTCCCTCCAGTACACAGGCATGGCCACCATAACTACATGCATCTCCTGTCTTAAAAATTGGCATCAATGCTATTGAAATAATTTAATCTGAGAAGCTCAGTGCCAAGGAGTATAAATCCTTTCCCCAAACTAATAATCCTACGAGTTTATTCATTACATTTCAGATATCCATTCAATTTGTAATATCAAATGGAATGTTTCTGTACCATCAATGAATCTCAAATGTGATGTTTTAAAGCAGAGGAACTGTACTGAAATTATTTGATAAAAATGTCATTTCTTTTTTAGAGCCTTTTGTTAGCATTGAAAACAGTTTTATATTAGGATTTAGCTCTTTTCTGATATTCCACTTTCAGACAACTACTTCTGATCTTACCTGAATTGTAAGTATTATCCATTTGCATGTGATGAAGACTGTAAAATGAGTTGATGATCTCATTGCCAGCTTTTAAGCCACACTAAAAAGTGGCTGATATAGCTAAAGATAAGGTCACCACCACTAGCCATTGTCTTCAGGCATTTTATTCAAGGGTATTAAGAATTTAACCGTGTCTGTGTTTTTTGCACCTGTCTTTAACCATGAGGCAGATATTCAAACATCACTGTTGCAGGGTTCCCAAACCATCCTGAAAGGCAGTGGGAACTATCTTCTAGCCATCATTTGTTCCTTTAAAAATCCTACTTGATAACTTAAGGCATAGTGATGAAGATGCCATTCTTTGGAGCTTTCTCGGTTGTGTTTTTTCTATGAATAAAATATTCTATTCATGAAGACAAAAAGAATTTGAAAATATTTAAAATAAGTGAATTGAACAAACTGAAATTATAGAAGTCAAACCTCGGAATAGACTGGCGATGGGATATAGATAAGAGTTGGAATTGAACTCAACAGAAGATGTGTTTTCTTTTTTCAGCTACTTCATAGCTTTGCAGGAGAAGCATTGAGCAAGTCTAACACAGATGATATCTCCCTGTCTTTGAAAGCCATTGGGAATGTAGGACATCCAGCCAGCATCAAGCACATCAAGAAATTTTTGCCAGGATATGCAGCTGGTGCTTCAGATTTGCCACTCAAGGTGCACGCAACTGCTGTGATGGCTCTGAAAAACATTGGCGTGAAAGACCCAAAAATGGTAAGAAAACAAAGCTGACACTTTTGCACCCAGCACAAGGCTGCCAATTAGTGACAGATGATGAGGGGAAAACAGAGCCCTTTTTCAAATACAGACGTAATATGTTGGGGTTTTAAAATAGTTAACCATTCCTTACTTGACATCTTATTCCTTTCTGACATTAACCTCTAGTATTTCAGCCTGCAACAGAAATCCCATTAAAACAATATGCTCATTACCCTATTGTTGAAGACGAATCAGCATTTCCTTTGCAAACCTTTTTTTTTTCCCCCAAGGACATTAGACAGAAAGCTAAATTAATGACCCAAATGTGTTTAGTGCTACTTCAACTTTGGTATGTGAGAGGACCACAAAAAAGGGTTTTCAGAGAATTGACATTTAATACTGACTGTCACATCTAATCATAATTCAAGACCAGATCTTATTGTAAAGAGATACTAGAGGTTTGCAACCTAATTACAAATTTACAGACATTGTGCGGGTTTAAGTCATAAACAGAAAATTCTCTAAATGTGACTTTTGCCCCTGAACAAGATAATGATTAGATACATGATGTTAGAACAACGATCAATTCCCTGTCCTACCTAACCGGGGGGCCAGCAGGCCCCCCGGCCTTTGGATCCCCTCCACCATTCACCCAGTGATACACCACAGGGACTCACCGGTGATGCCAGGAGGAGGATCCCTTTGCCCAGTTGGGCACAGCTTGAGACTCCTGCTTCTCCTGGGGCAGATTATAAAGGGGAGTGGGCAGGGAGGGCAAAGTAGTCACACCTGGGGTGGGAGGAGACTCCAATAGAACCCAGGTGCTCTGGGTTTGGGAGGGGGGGAATGACGTGTGGGGTGGGAAAGGGGCAGATATGGTGGAAAAGTGGGGATGGTGCTGAAAGGTGGGAGAAGGAGACAAAAAGGGTTGTAGATGGAGATGGAAATAGGAAGATGGGGGAAAAGAAAGGAGATGGAGAGGAAAGGAGGAAGATGGGGAGAAAGAGGAAGATGGAGAGGAAAGGAAGGAGATGGGGGAAAAAAAGAAGGGAGATGGGGAGAAGTGGGATTAAAATAACAACACCACCAAAAAAGGGACTGAAAAAAAAAAAAACCAAAACAAAAAAAACCACCCATGTGGTCCTGATCTGGCAGAGGGGGTTGGCTTAGATGATCTATTGAGGTCCCTTCCAGCCCCAAACATTCTGTGATTCTGTGGTTCTGTGATCTCATACAGTGGTTACACAGGTATATGCTTACCCACCACAGCCATCATTTTACAATCATTTTCACCTCAAAGCAATCTGGTTCTAAAAAGAAACCTTGCTTTTTTTCCCCTATTTTTTTATGTATAAGTTTTTAATGTAAATAATAAAATAAAAGCTTTCATTAACCATTCTCCTACTAATCTGCATCAGTTTTTCCATTATATTCATTTGTTGCATGTGACTCACTTTGAGTGCATGTATTGATCCACAGACAATAGTGTGTCAGGGTATGCTTTTAAGCAAAAGAATAAAGAAACTAGTAGAGTGCAGATGCTAGGTGGGGATAAGCAAGGCAGGGGGGAGGAGAGAGTAGATAATAGCAAAGGTAGAAGTTAGGGTATTTGTTGGGGAAGAAAACAAAAGCTAATTTGGTGTTTAAAAACAGTGCTGTGTCTCTCATTGCCCTTTGACCTGGCTTTCACATGAGACCCAGAGCATTGTTTAGTTCCATTTCCTATGCATTTTCTTTTGTGAAAATTGATCTGGAGCAATATGGTAACTGTGAATGGCTTTTTTTCATTGTTCAAAAAACAATTCAATGCCTAGTTTGCAGCTAGACACACATACACCTCTATTAGACTTGGTATATGGTTTGTCTTTTTGATTGTTTAGTTTTAAAAGACAGTTATATTTAGAAAGAGTCTTCTGCTTCCTTGTCACCACTTTTACCTTTGTGTTTGATCATCTACATGTTCAAATTGAAAACATCCTCATTGGTTTTATGAAGGTTCGTTGAAGCTTTCTGGACCAGACTTTTCATTGGAGAGTGTGGATGTGTGCTGTCCCAGGCAGAGGTGCTACCAGAACAGTGTGAAAACATCCACATTCATTTTGAAGTTGGGATTAAAAGGCTTCAGTACAGTTTATGGAAACTGCAAAGGTTCCAGTATAAAATTAGTCTTGATACTGAATATTGCTGAACATTGGTCACAAGTGGTATTGTGGAAATTACAGGGTTTGTATAAACTTTCATCTGCCTTCATGGCATTATGGTAGTAAACTGGGTTTCATCCATTTCTTTTTAATTTTATTATTTAGCAGAAAGGAAATCAGGTGTTGGGAGATCAAATTATTAGAAATAAGGCATACATTCATGAGTAAGGATAAGTGATCATTGAAACTGCTTCTCACCTATGTAACTGATCCGTGAAAACTCTTTTACCTGGAGTGGTTGTATTGCAGATATATTTTGTTATAGCTTAAAAAGAGATGATAGCCTTGCTGTAGAAGTTATCCACCAAAGTTCCTTGTGTTTGATTGTGCAGGAAATCGGTCAGACCTTTCCAGACCTCAGACTATGCAATCAGAAACGTTGTTGCCATCATAATTCAATAACACAATTTTTTTGCTGAACTAGTGATGAAGAGATCATTCAATAATGATGAATAGTTATTAGCAAAATATTCAAACCTACTCTAAATTAGAATATATCTATTATTTTCAGGTCCAGGCTATTACCCTTGAGATTTTCCTGAATCATAAAATTCATCCTCGGATCCGAATGTTAGCCGCAGTGGTTTTGCTTGAAACCAAACCAGGTCTTCCAATAGTGATGACATTAGCTGATGCTGTGCTGAAGGAACCTAGCATGCAAGTGGCAAATTTCATCTACTCTCACCTGAGGGTCCTGGGTAGAAGCACAGCTCCAGATCTTCAAGTGATGTAAGGAAAATCTGGATCCTTCCCCAGATATAAAGCTTGTTGCAAACTTATTGAGGTGTTAATGTGCTCACTGAATTTTTTCAGAGCTTCTGCCTGCAGGATGGCTATCAGAGTATTAAACAGTAAGTTTGACAGATCTGGGTATCAGTTCAGCAAGGTTTTCCGCTTCAGTATATTTAAAGGTAAGATTCAGAAGATTTTTGTAAATAAATATGCACATATATATATATATACACACACATATATATTTGTGTCAATGTGTGAATAATAAATAGAAGTATATAGTATGAGAACTCAGTTCTCCTAGCCAGCTGGTTAGCTGCATGTTGTTCCACCATTTTCTCTTATATTCAGAGAAAAAAAATATATCAAAATCTCAGGCTCTGGTTTTGGAGAGTGTTTAGGTCTCTGTATGTTTTGCATTGTACACTTCCAGCATCAAATTACCAAAGGGCTTGTGGGGCTCTAACCCTGTATTTTCATTAGCTGGTGAGGCACATGCTGCAGTATCAAATGCTGTAGTCTCAGTGGTGCTTAACAATTTCATACTATTGTTCAGCACCAAACAAACAGAAGGGACCTAAATTACTGCTGAAGTGGATTAATTTCTGCCAGTGCTGAACATCTACTGCTCTTTCTGAATTCAGATGTGATGCTAAACACTCTTCACTCCAACAGTAGTGCCCAGTTAAACAGCAAACTCAGAAAACTCTCACATGTGACAATTCATTGCAGTCATAAGCAGCTAACTTAGACATTATCTAAACCTTTTTCTTGCACCTTTCTACCAGAATCCTTTACTGGAATGAGCAGATCTATGGGTAGGATTTGAAGGCTGACCAGCTGCATTGATGGGATTTGCACATAAAAACCTAGTCAGAGTGGGGAGGACCAGAATGGAAGACAGTGCTTGCTAGGCCAGATTGTTGCTATTTCTATTTTCCATGCGTGTTCTTTTTCTCAGTAAAGATTTTCCTCAAGCAACTCCCCTATGTAAATGACCACGACAGCCTCAGTGATTTGGCATATGTAGCTGGCATACTATGGAGCTTATATCTACAAACACAGTCTTTTTACACATGCTGTTTATCTAGAAAAGCCTGGAAGTTGTTAGCACTTCTCACTCGCTGGTATTTCTAAGGATTCTTTCCAAAGTAATCAATAGCAAAAGAGACTTTGAAACATCTGAAATCAGCAGTGCTAAGTGTACAAGTACTTTTGCCTTATTTTTGGAGGGGAGGAGTGGTTTGAAAGCCTTTTATAGATCTTATTGTTGCCTTGCTGCATTTTATGGGTTTTATATCACCATTTAGTCTGCTCTGTAATAAAAGTAAATATAACACGTACCCCAATAACCACAGTAACATACAATGCACATGTTTGCTGCCTCAGAGATGGAGAGCGCTTAAAGGATAATATGCCTGTGTGAACTTTAAAATGCATTCAGGAAGAGATACATTTTGTAGTAATACTCAGATATATGTTTCTAGTTTTAGATAGCAATTTTCCTCTTCCTGGTTTTCCTTTTAAAATGAAACTATCTGATTTTTTTACACCATGAGAAAGAAGGGTGCAGTCTGCATGAGGGTAGCTGTCTGAGGGCCATGTGAAATGGATTACTCTGTTTTGGCTGTAGCCTGAAAATTCAGCACTTAACTAAATTGTTTTACTTCTTGGTGAAGACCAGTGTCAGAAATTTGGTTACCATGCCTAGATAGTATTTAAATATCTCATCCTGAAGAAGAATAAGAGACAAGATCTTTTTTTTCCACATATGCTAATCTTATGCTAGTATAATTCAGTTAAATTAAGTCAATCTTTTTATTACACTGGTGTGGGAGGAGTATCCACCCTCCAGCTTTCTGATTTGATTTGTCACTACTAGCTACAGGTGAAATCTAAGTCCATCCCAGAGGAGTTACCATAGTGACAACTGTAATGCAGTACCTATTTCCTCGCTAAAACCAAAAATGTGCCCCTCAGCATCACAGATATATTTTGTGCTAGGTGCTAAATTTTTAATGGCAGGCAATAATGTCAGTTGAATTTATCTTTAATCTGGAATCTGTCACATATGGCCATCACAAATAGTGCCTTATGTTCTACACACCTCTACTGAAATCAAAGGGATGACCCAGGTTCTGCTCAACACGAGGACTGAGTCTCACTCTTAATAAGCACAGACTTACTTGTGTTCATAGAAACCAGAGACTTCTTTCTTTGATCATTGATTTTATTTTCCCTCTTCCTTGGGGCAAGACATTTAGACAGATATATGCAAGTGTCATCACAGTCTCACAGTGAACTGGCTACAGTGCATCTTCTGACTGTCAGTAGGACTGGTAATTTTTTTTCTTAGAGCATTAGCACTATCTCATATTACAGGTGTGGACAATATCCTGACTCTTTTCAAGTCAGTAAATTCTTCATAATCATTTATAAGCAACACCTCTTAATAAATATTAGTAAGTAGTATGGGATTTTTAACTAACAGTTTTCATGGGTTAGAACACAAAAGAAAAAAAATCTTTACATTCACTGAAAGTACCATGCTCCCTTCTAGCATCCAGTTCATGTGGCACCTGGATAACTGCATAACAGTCAGAGAAAAACTGATCTTCACATTACAAGTCTCAAGTCAGCTTGTTAGTAATGTCCCGGTGTGTTAATGCTAATTAGAAATCAAAATTAGTCCCAGTAATATATCACAAAACAACTCAGCCATGAGGAGTAAACAAAGGCAAAGGACCATCCAGATCCCTGTTTTCATGCATGGATTCAGAAGAGGATGGGAAAATGTTGAGTCACAAGTGAGATATCTGAAACATAGAGAGTGTCACTACAGAAGGACTGTGAGACATTTGTGAATAAAGTAATGATCTTTAACTTCTCGTTAAATGATTCATGATAATTTAAGCATTCCTTTTCTTGAAAGAGGTCAGTGACTCACTCCTCCTCATAATGTTTGGAAATACATCTCCTACAATTCAGTAATTTCTGTATTGGCATTGAAATTATTGGTCTGGATCATCCAAAGCTTTGCAATTATCTTGGATGTGCTGGGTTTCCAAGGCTGATTTCTAGTGGTGCTGGGATTTAATCACTATATGGTGACAAGGTCTAATATGGAGATAGAAGACTCCTAAAATATTTCCCTGTCTTCCAACTAGTGGAGGAAAAGAGGAGGACTGGAATAAAGGCAGTGCAACAGAGATGCCTACGTATCATGTCAGCCTCCTTCCTCTTGAAACCAAGGGAAACTTTGAAAAGCCTTGGAATTACTGTAACTCAGAGAACAGGACTGTGAAGACCTTTGCCAGATCTGGGAAGAATGCGTGACTCTGTTCTGCACTGGTCATCTGTATCTATGATTGTTACAGATGATAAACATAAAGTACAGACAATAAATAGGCACAAATTTTATTTGTTCAACGTTCACACATAAGTTAACAGTTACTTAACTAGTGAATTTCATGTAAGGAGTTAGAGCATTTGGAACTGAGTCATTTGAGAGACAAATATACACCTCACCATCTGTACTTATCACTTTCTCCAAAGTATTAGCCAAGGGTGGCAAATCTGTTTTCATTTCTGATCCTCTTTGCTCTAAACAATGTCTTCTAGAAGCATTTCATAAGCTGATGTTACAGAATCTGACCAGATGTAAATGATGTAGCCAAAGCAACTGGGAAAATATCATAATCATCATGCAGTGAGCAGAGGGCTTGTAATTTTGTTCATTAGTAGTTAAAAAAATGCAGATTATTCTATGACAGCTTTATATTAGTTTTATGTCTGGATTTCTTAGCTTTTCTTATGTCAACACTGTATCTGTTCAATTATGCAATTAGTAAATGGATACAAACTGCACATTATGACTTTACAAATGAACTGTGCTTTGTTTTACTGTGTATCTCTCTTCAGAGCTCCTCATGAGTGGAGTCGCAGCTAAATACTTGGTATTGAATAGTGCAGGTAGCTTAATTCCAACGATGGCAATGTCCCAGCTACGGACACATTTCCTTGGGAGAGTGGCTGATCCCTTAGAGGTAATTTGGTCTACCTGCAGGTTGCCCTCTCACCCCTTATGACCATCATGTAACTGGCATTTATATTTTACTTCTTCCCACAGGTGGGAGTAGCGATTGAAGGACTTCAGGAGATATTTGCTAAAAAAGGCTACTCTTCTAATGGGGACTGGGAAACACAATATGATTTCAAGGAAATCCTGAAAACGGTAAATTCTCTAGGAAAAGAAAGTTGTTAAGTATTAATTGCCATAATATTATGAAGAATCAGACTTTCTTCTTCTCCTGATGCAGCTTTCTGACTGGAAGGCATTCTCCAGTGACAAACCTTTTGCATCGGGCTACCTGAAGATGTTTGGCCAAGAGCTGTTCTTTGGTGGACTTGATAAAAACACCATCCAAAATGCATTGCAGGTATCAGTTTGAAAACACTACCACCAAGCATCAGAAGCTTAAAATACCGTGGCTTTCATACGTTGCCTCTCTTTTTTGCTATAACTTTTTAATTCAAGAGTGGTTTTTGTCTTTAGTATTAATCAAGGCAAATGAGGTCAAGCTTTGACCAGGATTAGCTATAATCATTGCTGGCAAACTTTTCCCAGAGGCATAGTTAATGACACAGATCATGATACTCAAGTTCTGCTAATTTAGACAAATTGAACTCTGTAATTGCAGGCATGGTATGGACCCGATGAAAACATCCGTTCAATAAAAAGAATAATCAGTACCCTTCAAACCGGTGTAGGGAGACAGTGGACCAAGGCTTTGCTGGCTTCAGAGATTCGCCGCATTGTGCCCACCTGTACTGGGTTCCCAGCAGAGACCAGCTTCTATTACTATTCTGTCACAAAAGTGGCAGGAAATGGTAACGTATTTCAAAACTTGAGCAATGCAATCATACTTGTCAGGATTGGGTGGTATTCTTAACAGTCTCTTGCTCTCTTTGCCATAGTTCAAGCACAGATCACACCTTCTCCAAAGTCTGATTTCAGATTAACTGACTTACTGAATGCCAACATCAGGGTGCGATCCAAAGTGAGTCTGAGGTAAATATTTGGTATTAAAAAAAAATAAAAATAATATTTCCAAGTGCCAGAGGCCATAAAAAAGCAACAGCTGTTTGCTGTCTGAACTTATTGTTACCCTGATTCTACTTTTCCAGCACGGCTAAGAAGATAACCTTTGTAATGGGGATCAACACACACCTGATTCAGGCAGGGCTGGAAGCACAAAGCGAAGTGAATGCTTATGTACCTGTTAATGTTGTTGCTACTGTTCATGTGAAAGAGAAAAATATCAAAATTGAAATTCCACCATGTAAAGATGAGACTAATGTAATTACTGCAAGGTAAGACTTACTATCTTTCTATGTCTTTCTATGTAAAACAGAGCATTTGCTTAGAGATCTTGTCTTTGACTGACAGCTTGAGTAACTGACAGTGATTGGTGTTGTTTGTTTATTCTAAATGAAGCAATATGTACAAAGGCTTTCCTTAAAAATATACATTGCTCACTGTGGTCTTCACCTGAAAATCCTCTTTAGGATAATTTCTCAGTTGTAGAGATCCATAAACTACTTGAAATGCAAATGGCACAACATTTCTATCCCAATACATATATTTGGACAAGAGACACTAGATAAGATGTAAGCCATCTGAATCCTATCAGTTATAACAGAAACCCCATATATATTTGCATTTGAAGCCTTGAAGCATAGAGGATTTGGTGTTTCATTCTTTTTACCTTGTTTCCCTGTGGATGCTGCTTGGTTTTCTTACCTGTTAGGTCTACTTGATTTGTTATCCTTGCACACAATTACAATACACTCTGGAAAACTGTTGTAGCCAGATGCCAAAGAAATGAAAACAGATGGAAATACAAGCACAAAGAGACAGAGGAAACAGAAAGAATATGCCCAAGGAATCAAAGCAGCAGACCAAAGCTTAGAAAGCCATCACACACACATGAAAAGATACTGAGAAGGACAAGCTGAAAACTCATCACAAAGAAAAAAACATCACTTATAACAGAAATCAGCCATCATACAATCCTCACAAATGTTAAGAAATTTCTGCTCTAGGAATGAAGTCTTTAAACTAAGCTCAGCTGCTTGATCTACCCACAATTAAAATTCATGGCTGCTGGCCTGCAGTAGCTGAACAGGTCTCCTCAGTTTAGCCACCAGTTAGGCTGGTCATCATTCTCTCTTAAGCTTCAATGGACACAGACCAACCTAGCTGGCATTTGACATCACACCCTGCTCCCTTAGGTGATTCCTCCACTTCATCTAATATGTTATTAATTTGATTCTTGAAGAAGGGAGTAAGATATTAATGAACTCAGAAGGATGCTGAAGCAAAATGAGAGTATTGGACACTCATAAGGAATTTAGAGCCTCAAGCAGAGCAATAAATGCTAGCAGGAGCCTCCCTGCAAATCAAAGAAATATTTTCCTCCCTTGTCTTAAGGAGAAATCAAATCAGACACAAAAAGGGTTAAATGCATTGCCAGAGAGCATAAAGTGAGTTACTATCAGACACAAGGGTTTACAGCAGAGGGCTCCCTGAGTTCCAGCCCAAGCACTGCTCTAGCCCCTGCAGCGTTATCATTTATAAGGTGAAGTAGTCTCTCAGAAATAGCTCTATAATGCCAAGTGTATGAGAAAGGTAATACTCACTAGCTAACTTCTAGCACCATCAATTTTTCTCCAAAAAGCATTCTCATTCACTGTTACAAAACTAATGGTCGGTGGAAACCACACAGAGCAATGAAACAGCAATGAGTACAATAACTAGAGAATGTAACACTGAACCACTTCACCAAGGAGGTCAAAGACCAAGCAAAATAAAATCTTAAAGGCACGAACAGAAACAAGCAGGCATGACACAGAGAGAAATACATACATATATATATGTGTGTGTATTTCTCTATAGAATGGGTCAAAAATTTTAGTTGAATATAGGCTTTCCCTTCCTTTCTCAAAGATGCATCAAAGAATGAGGAGCCTATTGAATTGACTGTTTTAGAGAGATTCTGACACCCTCCCCTGTTAGCTGTAAATTCCTCATTTAAAGAAATGGTTCTAGAAAACGATTGCTCTTTCATTTGTTTGTGAGCTCTGTTCAAAATATTTTAGTATTGGGCACTTTACCTAGATGGTCAGTGGGTTACCTTCTACCATGTCATTAAAGCTAGTCAGGATGTGATATTATTTTCCCCTTCATCTCTCACATCCAGATACAGGAAGCAAACGGTGTTCAATAGCATTAAATTCACTTACATCCTACACACTGTACAAGTTATAACCTGTCACAGCTGTGGGATTTATATAAATTTTCAGGAGCAGAAGAAATATTCAGGTGAGCGATCACAGACTCTAAAGGAAAATAAAAAAGAAAACTTTGGCAATGGAGAAGTTGCATTCCAAATGCAAATCAGCACATTACAGACTTCATTTTATAGCAAAAATCAGAGAAAAAAAATAATCATACCATGGAGAGGAAAATATAGCATGTGTTTCAATTTGGTCCTATCAAAGTTAAATTTAATTTAAAATAATAGTTATTTTTAAGGTCCTTTTAACATGGTTATTTAGTATACTGCAGATGGCTACTTAAACATACTTTTAAATAAAATTTATAGAAAGAAGTAAAAATCAAATAAATTTCAGGGAAAATTAAAGCCCTGTGATTAAAGTATAAACATGGAGAAGTGCCAGAGAGTGCACTTTGCAAATGTATCACATGTTCATAATGACAGGCTACTGAAGTATATACATAATCTTGAATAGAGCTTGCACCATAGAGCATTTCTGACTGTTTTAACTGTAGGATAAGCAGAAATTTCTTCACATGGGCATCTTATCTAGAAGATAAATTATGAAATTACAACACTGTGTGCAACATCTCCACAGTATGTCTTGCAGAAAATACAGAAGAGCCAGCATACAGCGTGAGCTGGCATGGCAGCATGGTGTGTCTGGGGACGGAGAAAGGAAATGGCTACTGCCCTATGTCTCTGGTTTTGTAACACCTTCGCGCCAAGGTCAAAAGAATGACGCATAGGAAAGGCAGAATTTTCATTTCACCACAGCAGACAGACAGATGAAGGTCTGGTTGGAGGATTGTCTCTTGCTCTCTTTTATTTAGATACGATGTCATGCTGTGCTTTAAAACCCGAGGAAATAGTTTTTCACTGAGTTTTGGTTTTGTTCTTATTTTAAACAGACATTGAGCACTTCTGTCACCATGCTAAGGATGTATGCAAGGCCACATTCACTGAAACATCAGCCAAACACGGCTGAATTGCTTGTCCCTTACCCCTGCAGTGAATTTGGCTTATACTATAGCACAGCTTCTTCTCTCATCCAAAAAAATACACTAATACGTATTGGAAAATCTCCTTTTTACTTTTACTCCCTTATGTGGGATCAGAGAGAACAGATTCTTTCATACCATAGCTTTAGGCCTTCTTTGTGACTGTTTTTCTTGTTAAATCACCAGAGCTGGCTCTTGCAGCCTATTTTTACTGTGCTGTGTGATTCTGCAGACATTGACATGTGTCACCTGTGATGCAGCTACATTTGTCGGCTCTCTGTGCTCAACAGGGAAGAATCGATCCTCCACTTTCATTAGGTGACAGGAGTAGACTATTGGCATTAAAAAAAAAAAAATGGAAAAGAAACCCCAGGGCTTTCTGCTTGGAGACCCAGCCTGCAGTGCAGTGGTCATTTGAATTATTGAATGAGATTAAAATAAAAGCCATTACCTCTTTCTGTCCCTTTACCCAGATGAGCCATCTGAAATGCAAGTTGATTTGTATTTTCTTTTATCCCCTCAGCTTGTTAGGGAGAATATTTTATTTCTGTTTCATTCTTCAAGGTTCTCCTATCACCCAGCATGGAGCATTGCTGTCATGTCCTTATCTAAAAAAGAGAGAGAAAGATGGGAAAGAAAACAAAGCCCACAGGTGACATACGTTTTATTGAGGTGTTCCACATGAAGAGCAATTGTGTGCTTTACATTGCACACAGCACAGTAGGAGCCTTCAGGAGGAAGAGAAGGCTATCAAATGAATACAAATTCATCTTTCAAATAGGTTAGATTGGAATTGCTCAGGCTAGTACAGTGTGGACCATATTAAAATAGAGACCATTTTGCAGACTGTCTTTCCATTCACTGTCACAAAGGCCACCTCTATTGGCAGACCACAGAAGCCACAGGGCAAGCAGATCATTTTCATACTTGAGAAACAGCATGTGGGGAATTTTGAGGTAGATGTTAGGGCTGCTAAATGCACAGAAGATCAAAACAGGAGACTTGAAAATTTAATAATATAATCCACAGTCAGGCTTCTAAGTAAGTGGGTTGTTCTTCAAGGTGTTAGGCATTTAAAAATGCCATTAATTGCAATGCTTTTAGCCTGTACACATGATTCTAAAAGCCTGAGTGATCTGCCCCTGAGAAAGGTCCATGTCTTTATTCACTCTTAGCAGTCTTTGAAAATACAACAGGAAAGATATCACGTCTGTAAAGCAATTTGCAAAGTGTGGTATTGGTTGCAGAGTACATACTACAAGGAATTATTCAGGTCTTTTCCTCAGCAGTGCTTTATCGATACAGGATTCGTCTAATGTTTATTCTGCAGGTCTAAGACATTTGCCATTACAAGAAATATTGGGGATTTGGCTGCTAGTAAGAAGACTCCAGTTCTTGTACCTGAAGCAGTGCCTGACATAATGAAGATGTCTTTCGATTCAGATTCTACATCTGGAGAGACTGATAACATCAGGGTAAATGATGTAGTGTCTGACTATTCATTTTGGGGCTTTTGATCACTGGGAGACTATTTCTCTTCTCCACAGGAAAATGTACAATTCATCTCTGACCAATGTTGCTTCATTCAAAATAAGTCAACTTCAATCTAATAACACAAATAGTCCTCTAGTAATGTTATTTTAAAATCTGAAGAGTGATGTATCAGACTTGCAATACTCTTTCAAAAGCAGAAGCATTTTCTTTGGTAATTAATTTTGCACTGCCATCTACAGGAGAGGCCCACAATCCTTAAAATACTTTGTAAATGTTATGTAAGCATCACTTTCCCGGGGCAGACACAGATGTTCCATGAGGCGCTCCATTGCTTAACTTGTAGAGCCAAATTTAATGCTTATAAGTGTCCTGATTCAAGGATGGATGACAGTTTGTGTGTCAAGCCAAATGATTTCCTGAGCTACGTTTTTCTGTAAAAGCCAGTACAGGCTTTTTGTGATGGGCAGCATTGTGAAGGCATCACTGTGACAATTCGCTCAGTGAAAGGCTGACAGAGGTGAGGAATACTCTGTCTTGTTCTGGTTTCATTGTGGTCCTGCAACTCTGAAGGGTTTTCAGGGAGGGGGAGAAATAAAAAGAGATAAAGAGGATGAGTACAGCACTTGCCTGTGGAGAAGTCAACTGGCAGACATACTGTCAGTGAGAGCAATGTCCAATATCCTAGAACAAGTAGTGTTCTGCTTTCTGCCTGTGTGTATTGCCTTACCTAAAGACTCAGCACTCTACAGTTATTCTGAAATGAACAGCAACTGCATAACAGCACTAACTGGAGCATTTTACAGTGTCAATACTGGGGGAAAAAAAAATACCAGCATTAAAGTTACAGTTTTTCAGTGTTGTTCATACAACATTTGGAATCTTGTGACATGTGATAAACTGAGTAAAAAAAATTAATTGCAAAGCTGTATTAGATGTGAAACTAAAGCTTATGATTATATGTCTTTAGCTATTTGCTCTGTTTTCATTTCATGGAGATGATTCTAATTTTAATGAATTCTAATTTGTTCTTCTGCAAGCATTGCTTAGCATATATAAATAGTTTTGAGTGGAAATTTCTGACATCTGATATGCTTTGACTGGTATAGTCTCACATTCCTGTTAAGTCAACTGAGACAGAATGTTCACGGACATAGAAAAGGGTTCTGTTGTTTGCCCCAATCAAAAATCAAAGGAAAGAACTCCAGTCAGTCTAGAGCACATTCAGATTTATCAAGAATTTGTCTAATACTCTAGGAAAACAAAATTAAATATTTATAATTAATCTGTGATATAATTTTCCGTTCTTATAGCCTGAAGCTCTTTTTACATGAGATAGCCTAATCAAGTCATTCAGTTTCTAATTTTGCCCAACTTTAAATCAAGCTGTTCTGCGTTATGGCCTTGCTGTGTTAAATAAACTGGTTGATTCCTGCCGATGAATACATGTAACTGTAAAACAGTACTCATAATATTCAAGTATCCCTTGCTGTTGTTCAGTTTAACTTGACACATGTCTTATCTAATAGGACAGACAGTATGCAGAAGATATTTCAGCAGGAGATTCCTTTCCCCTTGGAGACTTCTCTTCCCCCAGAAAGCCATACATTCAGTCCATGTGCTCCAATTCAAGTACATTTGGGGTTCAAGTGTGCGTTGAGAGGAAAAGTGTACATGCAGCGTTTATCAAAAACGTGCCTCTCTATTACTTTGTTGGAGAGCACAGCTTTAGAGTGAGCTTCAAGCCAGGTAAATACTACTGTGCACAAAAAAAAGAAAGTGCTGCCACCAGTGGGTGGGGGGGGGGATGTATATCCACATATATATATTCGTATATGTACATACATATCTTTGTATCTTAAGTACAGCTAAGAATACCTCCCAGCTTTACCAGTACTGCCAGCAGACTGCTTGTAGCAGGAATGCATTTCTTGTCTCACTTTTCTGAGCAGCAACTTCCCAGCTCTGCCAGCAATGCCACCCAGCATGGCTACCATCAAGCAGAGCTGATCTGTGCCTGCAGAGTGTGTCTGATGTATCCTAAATCACTGGATCTGGGATGCAAGCACAGAGCAATTGGACACGGGCAGCAGATCCAATGCAGTGTCCTGTAGCTACAAACACCCAGCCTCCTAAAGGCAATCATGGATTAACCCTGCCAGGATCTAATCCTTAATGTCTTAATCCATGATCACAAGAAGTAAAAACACAGCAGGCCATTGAATCTAGGTCTCCTAGGTATCAAACTAATGACCCAACCATTGGGCTGTTCTTTACAGTTGAGCCTCCTCCTTTCTGATGCCTAATTCGCTATCCCACAGTGTTATGTAGTTAAACAATTCAGTTCACTTGACTTAAATATGCTATCATTCTGTGTACTGACTTGTTATCGTGCTAGTAATTTAAAATTTGCTATGCCAGAATGTGTTTTAAGTATTGCAGAAATGTTTTATCAACGTTGCTTAGTATCATATATAGTGAGCTTTCATATTTTTATTTGGGGAGGAATAGCTAAATAAATTATAGCAAAAATTGGTTTATTCTATTGTTCAGTTGCTAATACTGAAACTAATACTAATTATTGTGCAATTTCAGTTTACACAGAGGCACCTATTGAAAAAATACAAGTCACAGTTCAGGCAGGAGACCGAGCTCCTACAAAATTGGTACGTTTAGTGGCATTTGAAGATCCAAAGGCGGAAGCATCTTCCAGCAAAGAAGTAATTAGAAAAGTGAAGAAAATCCTTGATGGTACTGATGACCAGGTACTTCTGTAAAAGGCAACTTCTAGATTTGTGGGAGACATTACACAAATCTTAGTTTCTTTTACTAAGTATCTTTATTTGTCTTGATGGTATATAAAAATTGGACAAAAAAAAAGACGGGCTTTTGGGTGCATAAGGCTTTTGGCATGTCTTTTGAGTGCATAAGGCTTTTGGCATGACAGAAAAAAGCAGGTTGGTTGTATTTCTGAAAATCTCTTGTTAGACGCAAAGTAGCTGCTGTGTGCCCAAAAGGCAGTCTGTTCTTTCCAGTTACCGCAACTAGCAAAAAGTTATGATGCCTATCTACACAACTTGCCCTGAGATAGCCACAGCTACAGCACTGTCATTGTCAACATTAGTTTTGTGTAGCTGTAGGATGAAAAATGTTCATTACCACCAAAGGGTTTGGTGTATCACTCTACTTGTGCATGGTTTTCACACATTATTATAAATCTTGTCTTCTAAAGCAGCAGAGAGATTCATAGCTCTCTGTATCTGATTTTACTTGCAACCTTCTGCAGAAACACAGAAATTAATTTTGTTTTTCACACGGTTTCTTTGACTAGGGGACAAGAAAATCCAGAAGTTCATCATCAAGCGCCAGCAGCACCAGCGGAAGTAGTGAGAGTACGACGAATAGCCCCTCCAGCAGCAATTCTGACAACACATCATCACAAGGAGACACCCAGATAAATCTGAAAGCAAGACAGTCCAAAGCCAAAGAAAAGAAATTCTACCCCTTTGGGGACAGTGACAGTAGCAGCAGCATTAGCAGCAGCAGCAGCAAAAGCAGCAGTAGTGACAGTAGTAGCAGCAAAAGCAGCAGTAGCAGCAGTAGCAAAAGCAGTAGTAGTGGCAGTAGTAGCAGCAAAAGCAGCAGTAGCAGCAGTAGCAAAAGCAGTAGTAGTGACAGTAGTAGCAGCAAAAGCAGCAGCAGCAGTAGCAAAAGCAGTAGCAGCAAAAGCAGCAGCAGCAGAAGCAGCAGCAGCAAAAACAGTAGCAGCAGCAGCAAAAGCAACAGCAGCAGTAGCAACAGCAGNGTAGCAAAAACAGTAGTAGCAGTAGCAAAAGCAGCAGCAGCAGTAGCAAAAGCAGCAGCAGCAGTAGCAGCAGTAGCAAAAGCAGCAGCAGCAGCAAAAGCAGCAGCAGCAAAAACAGCAGCAAAAGCAGTAGTAGCAACAAAAGCAGTAGTAGCAACAAGGGCAGCAGCAGCAGTAGTGGTGTCAGCAAAGAAAGCAGCAGAAGCAGCACAGGTAACAGCAGTAGCAAAGCATCTGATATAAAGAAAAAGGTTAAGAAGCAGTCCAAGGCCACACAATTTCCAAATGCCAGCGCAGCCAAAGGAGAGAAAAGCATCCGTGTGCAGAAGAAGTATAAGACACAGAGTAGCAGCAGAAGTGCCAGCAGTGACACCAGCAGCAGCAGTGAAAGCACTGCTGCTTCCTACCGCCAAAGCAAGTATGACAGACAAGCTGAGAAGAAACGTATCAAGTCCCAGTTTAACAGTCACAGTGGTTACGAGATCTCCACAGAACAGGTAAATTTGTCTAATGCTTTGACTTCTGTTAGAAGATGACCCTTACTGAGCCGTAGGACATAATTTATTTTGGAATTTTGCAGGAATATCACCTTCCAAAAGTATACCAACTCCGCTTCAAGTCTGCTCACATCCGTCAGGTAGGTCCCTAATTCGAGTGCTCTTCCCCACGGTGGCTGCAGATAGGCTACTAGAGTTGGGGCTCTGCGGGTGGCAGGCCGCTGGGGAGGCCGAGAATCGATCGGGGTACTGACGAGGACTCAGCTGCCAGCAGCCTTATGGTCAGTGCAGTGCAGTACAGCTTTATTCAGGAAGTGCAACAGCTTATATACCCCTTTAGCAGAGGTGTGCACAACTAGCTNGCCTACAGGAAGGCTGGAGAGGGACTATTTTCAAGGTCTTGTAATGACAGGATGAGGGATAATGGGTTTAAACTGGCAGAGAGGAGATTCAAACTAGATGTTAGGAAGAAATTCTTTACAGTGAGGGTGGTGAAACACTGGAACAGATTGCCCAGGGAGGTTGTGGATGCTCCCTCCCTGGAGATGTTCAAGGCCAGGTTGGATGAGACCTTGAGTGACCTATTCTAGAGGGACGTGTCCCTGCCTATGGCGGGGGGGTGGGGAGGTGGTGGTGGTATTGGAAGTAGATGATTTTGACGGTGGTGTTGGAACTGGATGATCTTTGAGGTCTCTTCCAACCTAGCCCATTCTATGATTCTATGTTACTGAAGGCCTTTGTTTGGTTCATTTCACCTGAGCATTACATACTGTCCATTAACAACATTGTTAACCAGGATAAGCAAATTTCTTACTAAAATACTGACTGTTGCTGCAGCACTTGCAATCCCCAAATTTCAATCAGGATACCTTTGGGCTAGATGTTCTACAATGCAGCCAAAACTAAGTTAATAAAGACCATGGGGAAATTATAAAACAGGGAGATCTTCCAATAGGAGTAGCTATGTCCACAGTTTTTAGACCATCATGGTAAAATCATCAGGTATGTGTGTTATATCAGAAACCAGGTTCAGAGTGTATTATGGCACAGAGGTATTCTAAGTATGTATTAGAAGGATGATAGTGTAGTGGGGTTTGGAGGTGTTACCTGTAAAGTTATTAGGTACCCTGCACGTGAATGAGGAAGATGATTTACATTAGTGTTAATTAAATTGTAATTTCTTTTTCATTTCTAAAAAAAAGTTTATCTATTTCACCACTTATTGAGTGTCAGATTTTTATTTTCCCTAACATCAGACCTGGGCAATGTGATGTTGCCATTTGCAATCACTCTCTACACAGCCTTCCTGTCTGCAGAAAGGTCCAAGTGAGTCAGAGACGTATCACTACCTAACATATCTCATGTCTGCCTGTGATAGTAAAAATAAGGTTTTAGGTATGTCCATCTGTTACCTATAGTGGGAAGCTGATAGCTCTGATTTTGATATCTACACTGTAAAACTAAAGGCCATGTCATACCTTTTTAACTTATTTTGGTTTCATAGCATCCAGATCGCAAGATATCAAGCAGATCATCATCATCTCCCTCTGATTCAGGAAGCAGCCACAGCAACAGCAGCAGCAGTAGCAGCAGCAGCAGCAGTAGCAGCAGTAGCAGCAGCAGCAGCAGTAGCAGCAGCAGCAGCAGCAGCAGCAGTAGCCACCACCATAAAGGAAATGCTGGCCACAGAGGAGTCGGTATCCTCCACAGCCATGATTCCAGCCTGACACGTGAGGTACTATCTGCATAAAGCAAATGAGCAGCTGGACTTTCCTGGCTGCAGAACAGGAATTGTGAATGTGGTAGCATTCTAACCACCTGAGAGACTTAGGGTCAGGAAGTACTCTGCAAGTCAAGTTTGTACACTGAAAGTCAAAGTCCATTAAGATATTTTTTCCCCCCATGAAAACATTTTTTTTCCAAACTCTCTTGGCTTTGGCATTTTGTTTACTGGTTGCTTGGGTATATTTTTCTTCATTTCTAAACCTTCTAAAGGTTCTTGCAGTATGTGAAAGCCTGGATTTGGAAATTATTTTACAAATTGTGGGGAAGGGAATTGTGTTGTAATTTAAAGAGAAAATAATTCTACTATGTGCATAAAGATGGATTGGAAGAACCCACATCAAAACAATCATGTATTAGAAAATTCCTGGAGGTGATGAAATAATCAAGATTCCAGTCAAATTTATCCTTAAGTACTGGGGATATAGAAATACTTCATGGATGAAGGGCTGCTTCCTGCTATCAGCACACATAAACTGGACTGTAGGCTTCCCAGTGAATACACAGAAATACTTAAGCACAGATGGTTGGGGATTGTTTTTCAGCGCAACTTCCTGGGAGACGTAATTCCACCTGGCATTACGATTGTGGCACAGGCAGTAAGGAGTGACAACAGAAATCAAGGTTATCAGGCTACAGCATATGTTCGTTCCGATGCTGCCAAAGTTGATGTGCAACTAGTTGTGGTTCAGCTGGCTGAAACCAATTGGAAAGTGTGTGCTGATGCTGTAATACTGCCTCTGAAAGCACAGGTAAGCTCACAGGCAGCTTCACCCAGAGAGACATGCAAAAACCCAGAGTTTGTTGAATAAGTGCAGAGCAGCTGCTGATTAGAACTCAACAGTTAAAAACATACATGTTTTGAAATGCTTCACGAAGTTTGTAACACTTCAGAAAATGCTCCTACCTTCCTCCATTCTTCTGAATTAAAAAAATAATCCAAAATATCCAGTTCAAAAACTGACAAGATATTGATTTTCACAGTGCATCCAAATATGATCAGTAGAAGGATAAACAACGTTTGAAAAATCGACTGCTTCATTACAACCTATTTATCATTAGTTCTGCTATGAGTTTGCTTGTCTGGGATTCCGGCTGGTTTTCTCTATATAATTCATTCCAGAGGACTCATAACTTAGATGCATTTTAAATGTTGTATGTCTTAAGATTGCATGAAAAGATGGAAAAAGTAAAGTTGGGTTTACTTTGGGTTGACGCATGAGAGAGCACCATAAATGAAGGAACAAGTCTTTCATTTTCTTCTTTTCATCTCTCTGTGCTGTGCTTCCCATGTTCCTTTTAATGGAAGTGATATTTGCATAACAATTTACAAACCTCTGCTTTTTGCAGCTGTGATTAACAAATTCAGTATGATAATTCGGTATGAAAAAAAAAAAGTGGGGTGGGGTTCAAATCAAGAGGTATTGGAGAAGGCTACTAGAAATTACACTGTAGTTGTCTTAGAGAAGACAATGCAAATTGATTATATGAAGTTACCAAGTCTAAGGTAATCTCAGAAAATTATGACAAACTTGATGTATTTTTTTGCACTATGCCTCAGATTTTTCCAGATGCAACAGCAGGCAAAAAAAAAAAAATCTCTGTAATAGTATTTAGAGCAAAAGGAAGACTTGGAAACATTAAGAATTGCTATGAAGTGTCTTGAAAGAAGAAAAACTTGAATTTTTAAATGATATGGGGTGCTTCTGTGATTCACTTCTGAAATCTGACTTCTTCCCTGTTCGTAAAGGCCAGACTGAGATGGGGCAAAGAGTGCCAGGACTACAAGATAGCAGTCGCAGCTACCACAGGCCAACTGGCAAAGAAGCCAGCTGTGCAGCTGAAGGTGCAATGGGGAAATCTTCCATCCTGGATAAAAAAGACAAGCACAGTGTATGTAATTTGCTCTTTCTGAAGTTCTTCTGCCTTTCTTGTGCTATTTGGCTTTCTAGAAACTCTGAAAGAGCTAGGTAACATTTTTCAACCCAAACGTGTGGGGTTTGTTTTGATCTGGGGCTTCTTTAGATGGAAAACCTAATTCTAGTGGCACAAAACTGTTTTGTGAATGTGTTCTACATTTCCCCCATGTTTCATATTAAAGATATCCCCCAAATATTTTAGAACTTGACATTTTTAATTTAATTTTCCATATTAAAATATTTTATATATTTAAAATGTTGGGGGAGGGAGTTGTTTTGAAATATTCTTCTATTCAATCTCAGAAAACACTCATGAGCAGAGTGAATGCAATATGTTTCTTCTGGATAAAATCAACCCTTTCACTTGATCCACGGTATTATTTCCTTGACTTTTCAATTCTTTCATTGTTCCCCTATGCTTTTAGAACTGCCAGTAGTCCTCATCCTCCCACTGCTGCATTTGCTCATCTACCTGAGCTTTTCACATCTTGTTTATCTCTAGATTCATGCAGTATGTTCCTGGTACGGCTCTCATGTTGGGCTTCTCAGAAGCACATCAAAGAAATCCATCTCATGAAATTATAGTAAGGGCAGCTGCAACATCTCCACGAACAATTGATACAGTAATTAAAGCTCCTGGGGTAGGTGTCAATTTTTATTCTCTTTTCCTTACCTTGAATGGATTTTCAACTAAGAAGATTTTGTTATTTAACGTAAAGGGAAAAAAAAGCAAAACATTCCCTCTTAGAAACAATCCTATATACCTGACTACACTACATGAGTCCTGAAACTCTTGATTTTGTGCTGCTTTGAAGCAATGTAGCAATAAGCTGAAAATCAGATTCTGTAGTTGACTAATTTATTTCCATGCCAAGAGCAGCAGCTAGACCTGAATTGTCTCAAGTATGACTGTTCTCTGTACTCACACTTTTATTCATTTTACCCAATCTGACTAGTTGTGTGGGATGCACAGGGATCTCAGAAGATATAAGGGAGGCCTTAAGAACACCCTACACACTGTTGCAGCCATGTGCAACATCTGTCTGTGCAGGCACTGAAGTCCCACATCTGCAGTAACCATATTTGATGAGACAGGTCTGAGCAAGTTACGACAGCTACAAACACAACTCTGCCTTAATCAAGCTGGAGGAGCTAGTTACACTTTCAGAGTAGCTTGCACGGGCTGGCTCTGCAGAATCTCTCTGATTAATTGGTCCTTGTCCACCAAATCCCTATACACCACTTTGAAAAATTTCCCCTGTGGATCTCTGGCAAATAAATACCAGCTAGATATTCAAACACAGATAAATTAGTGTGTCTTTAACCTGCTGTGGTTCTTCAGTATTGCGGGGTCTGTAATATGTGATATAAAGAAGTAGGCATACAAGACATTCATTTGATTCTCTCACTAAATGTAATTTGTAGCTACAGCGAGGGATCTTACCACAACGCCTGTCATGCGAGTTTTCAGCCTGTAATGGATGCTGTTCACTCTAACAGGTGGAGCCATCTACTTACTCAGTTACTTAACTTGTTACCTTATTGTTAAGGGAATCACGTAATTATCACCAAAACTACTGAGATCCCACCTGGAGTATTGCATTCAGTTCTGGAGCCCCCAGCAGAAAAACAGACATGGACCTGCTCAAGTGGGTGTAGGAGAGAGCCATAAAGACAACTGGCAGTTGGAGCACCTTCCTTGTGAGGCTGAGAGTAGGAGTTGTTCGTGCTGGAGAAGAGAAGGCTCTGAGAAGGCCTTGTAGCAGTTTTCCAGTACCTAAATAGGGACTACAGGAAATAAGCAGAGGGACTATAGTGATAGTATGAGGGATAATGCTTTTAAACAATGATGGTATATTTAGATTACTGTGAAAGTGGTGAGACACTGGAACAGTTTGCCCAGAGAAGCTGTGGATGTCCCTTGCCTTAAAGTGTTCAAAGCCAGGTTGGATGAGGTTTTAAGCAACTTGGTCTATGGAAGGTGTCCCTGCCCACAGCCCAGCAGTTGGAACAAGATGATCTTTAAGGTCCCTTCCAGCTCAAGCCATTCTGTGATTCCATGACTCATCCAAGTTGGTTACTTTCCAATGCCCTTCACAATTCTTCAAAAAGTCAAGAAGTGTGACCAGAAGACAACAATTTCTCACAGAAGCTTAGGGTTTCTGTCTGTCCTAAAGAGACTGTCACAAATGCATTGCATAAATGCATCTTCCTTTTTTTTCAAGATAAGAGTAATTTTGTTTGTTTGTTTGCAGTCATCTCTTGAGCAGTATGTTTCAATTTATCTCAATGTGTTTTCATTTTTGCCTTTCTAGGTAACACTTTACTATCAGGCTCTCCGACTACCCCTCACTCTGCCTTTAGGCCAGTCTCCAGTTTATGAGAGTCGAGATATCACTGCCTGGAATTTATTCTCAGAAATAGCTTCACAAATAGCAAAAGAAGATCAATGTAAATATTACTTACATGCTTGTCTCATGAATAAGTAACATTTACAGATATGTCCTTTGCCATGAATGGGTCTTGCATTTCCTTGTAAAGATCTTCTAGGGAAGCACAGATCTCTAACCTTGTTTTCTGAAAAGCTCATTCCTTCACTTAGAAGCATATTTGTTGGCAGGTGGATGAAGAGACTTCAAACTAACGTAAATATTCAGAGCCCAGGAATCATATCTGTCTGCAAGAACTAGAGGTTGTCCTTCTAAGAGGATGCCATCTCTCATTGAGAGGCACAAAACAGCTCACATGCTTTCTGCCATGTTTATTTTCTTCAAAAAGGAGTAATCTGAGTCTTAGGTGGTTGGTTCCTAGCACTTCTGTGGGAAATGTGAACTACTTTTCATCATGTTTACTTACCATTTTTAGTTTCTCAAGAAACTGGTACCTTTTAGTCTCTGTTAGCTTGAGTTTTGTATTTAGCCAGTAATCAAAAGCAATACTAGTATAGCCTATGTATATTAGTTATTCTGCACTGCTATCCTCTCCTTACAGACTCTGGTACCATTGAAAGCTTCTGCCAAGGAAATGATGATTCTTTCCTGTTTGCTCTGTAGTTCAATCTCATAGAGGTAGCTTTCAACACTGCAGAATCACATATGTCATTGGCACATCTGCCATTTCTCTTCTGGTTTTGTTTTGCAGCTACATGTGAAGTCACAGAGAGAGAATTCAAAACATTTGACCACATGAGCCATACATATTCTTTCAATAAAAGTTGCAACCTAATAGTGGCCCAGGATTGTACTGAACACCCCAAATTCATCATTACTACAAGAAAGGTTGACCCTCAGTCTTTCTCAAGAAAGGTTCACATCAATACAACCTCAGTGTAAGTGTGGTTTATCCTGAAGCCTCAGGAGTTAGGTATAAAGTTTCAGTGAATTAGTCTGGGGATGGGAGCTGTCTAGCTTCTAGGTGAAACTGGTTTCCAATCAGATATTTGGGGAAAGATGGGATATTCAAAAGGAATCCTCATCTGAGACACTTTGGCTTAGTTCCATTTGTCTTCAAAGCCACTATTATATGATAATGTGCTCATTAAGTCCCCATACCATCTTTTCTTTAAAGGCTGAATCTCAAAACCCAAAGTGCCAATGAATTTTGCACTTTGGGAAGAAAACAGCTCATTCATTCATTTAAAATTCAGGTATTCAAATTGATTTGGTCACAAATGTCTCTCTTTCTCAATTTTTTTCACATTTTATTCATATCTTGGGGGGTTATTTTCTCTTTCTGAAGGAACATCACAATCTGTCCTGTTACAAATTCGTCTCTCCTTGTGACATGCAATGAAGAAGCAGTTCTATCACACAGCAAAGTTTCTGTGTATGAAAAAGGTAAGCCACAATACCTGCTTTTCCAGGACTGGCCTGGAAACTCAGTAATTTCAAGTTGTTTCTATAAATTCCACAGAAAAATATCAATGTAATGAAAACAAAGTGGAATTAAATAAAAGCTATGGACTTCACTTTCTTAAGATTTCTATTGACTTACATGCCTGTTTCCTTCAGTATACACACACCTACTGTCCTTCACCATAACTGTTGGGTAAATAAAGTCCTTTCTTATATGTATGGTATGTTCAGGTTGGTGATTGTTTAGAGAAAAAACTCTTGTTATAATTACAGATGCTTTTGTTCAGATATTTAGCTGGAGCACCAGCAATGTCATTATAACCTTGTGACATTGCAGACTGGATACAGAAGTCAGTTCCAACTATAGGGAACAGTAGTAAAGTATTTTTGCACGTAAAGACATAATTTCTTCTATTTTTGCTTTCTCTTGCCATAAAAAACAACCAAACAAACGAAAAAGATACCCAACAAACCAAAACCAAAACACCCAAACCAGCCACCAAAAAAACCCTGCATCAAACCTACCATTGTGAAGGAGAATGCACTACTCAGTTTCTCTACTAATTTGAAAATCAGCAGGTCAGCTTACCATTCACTATCTGTCTTTTTACAGATGATGTTAGAGTTTCTAAAAATGGAAGAACAGTTATTGTGGAAGCTCCAGCACATGGACTGAGTAGTGTGATTTTTGATGGTGTGATCCTTAAGGTATTTGGCTTTGAACATTACTGCCTGCTTTCTGTTTAGTACCTTGGCAATGTAACAGACCGACACTTCAGTATTCACTACAAAGATGTGCTGTTTTGTAGGTTACTGTTGCTTCATGGATGAGAGGAAAGACCTGTGGAGTTTGTGGAAATAATGACAGAGAAAAGCACAATGAACTCCAAATGCCAAATCATAAGCTGGCACACAGCAGTTCTGCTTTTGTTCATTCATGGGTCTTGCTAGAAGAAACCTGCTCTGGTGGTGAGTACATCTGAAAACACTTTATGAGTATGATTTTACTTTTACCCTGCCAATAGCTAGAATATTTATTTATTTGTTTGTTTGTTTGTTTGTTTGTTTTTAAGCAGCAATCTTTTATTTAGAAAATATTTAGTTGCAACATGTATCGATTTTAATTTCCTTAGCCACTGACTGTTTAAAACAATGTCTGTGAATATAGACAATATATACCACAACAAAAGCCTTTGTATCATGTGCTGTTCAATGTTAAAGAAATTACTCTACTATCATTTCTTACACTGAGTAGCTTTTTTTTTTAGTTGGAGAGGCAAAATAAGGCCTAACCTAGCTCCAGCTGAAATAAGTGTGATTTTTCACCACTGAATCAAAGCAGTTCCAGCTGTTACCTGCAGACTTCATTTAATCCAAGTTGAAGTCTCTTAATGTGGTGTCAAATCTTAAGTTTATGTAAATTTTGGGAGTGATAGAAACTTTCTTTTTTGTTCTACACCATCAGAGGGTACAATCTGAGGCAAATATGAAAAGAAGTTCTTCACATGTAGCTGGAAATACAATGACAGTCTCCCATAACATCAATACCGTTTTGTTCTGCAGGTCTCCATTTACCTTGGACCTGAGATAACTTTATTGAAGCTAATGGTTTTTTTCTCCTTGACTTCTCTGGCAACAGAATTGTACTTATCTGTATGTCAGGAGAGAGAAACAGCTAGGATCTGTTAAGTTACATTGTACCTTTCTAGTGAAATAATTGCAGCATTATAAAAATCATCCAATAAAAAAATTATCCTTGATGTTATTACATAAATGCTGCTTCTTTTTTTTTTAATCTATTCACTACAGCTGACATTCTTCCTAATGCAATGAAGTAGCCATTGTGCTTGTAGTACCTGTTCTTGATAGCTTTCAGACATGAGAGGTTATTTTCTGTGTATTATGTAGTTATAAAACCCTGGATATACATTATTCCATTTGGGTTATATTGTGCAATTAGATTTGAAAAATAGCTCCTCTTTCAGTCTCTTTCCTTTATCCCCCAACTTATTATCAGCCTACCTTGATAACCTTGCTACTGTGAAAATGATTTGTCAGGCACCTGTGTTTTAATAAAAGCTGAAGAGAAAATATGGACCTTTATTATTGCAACAATCAATTGGAATTTATTTCTACAATTTTAACTGTGTTTCCTTTTCCTCTTAGGGTGCAAGCTGCAGCGCAGTTATGTGAAGCTGAATCGAAATCCTACTATTGATGGAGAGGAATCTACGTGCTACTCTGTTGACCCAGTACTGAAATGTATGAAAGACTGTACTCCAATCGAAAAAACTTCAGTTAAGGTTGGCTTCCACTGTTTCCCAGAAGGTATGATATTTTTCTCTCTCTGTGTCATGTACTGTAGGAGCTCTGTCAGAGCACTCAAAAGAACAAAACACGGCACAGCCACACAAAGACCTGTATTGCTCCAGCTCCTCTCTGAGATGCTGGGTTTAATCCCATTAGTATTTGCTATAGCCACTGACAGTACTGGACAGCTAAAAGCTAGGTTAGATGATGGCAGGCAGCAGCATCTGAGGAAAACATCTGAGCTAGTAGAAGGGGCAGCTGTGATCGATGCAATTTTTTTTCTTTTTTTCTTTTTTCCCATTTTTTTCAATCTCTTCATAAAGTTGAGATAAGCAACACTGAGTCCTTTTATGCACATTACAGCCTGCAATTTTGTGTACATCATGGCAAGCAAGGCAACTGGAAATCAGTCAAGCTGTGTGACATGACTGCTATGATTAGGCTGCCATGCTATGTCACTATGCAATACATCAGCAAAAAAGAACAGCATTTCTGAAATGTTCTCTAGATTGTTCCAAAATATAGTTTGTTTTTAAAGGTATTTTATACACCCACACTTGTGCCCTGAAGTTTTAAAAACACCTTTTTCTCCTTTCACTTATACCAATTTGTCAAGAGTGCAATACGTTGTCTAATACAGGTTCACACTGGAGTTAATATAAGCATGAGAGGAGAATCTAGCCTGGAATCTACAGATAAAATCTTTTAATGAATTACACAGTATTTATATACCTATCTTAAAGCAAAACCTACCATTAGGGAGTACCCACTGAAGTGGTCTGTTGTCTGGGTTAACCATTGTTGGCTAAATTCTTTACTGGCTGGGATAACGCAGTGTAGTTTCACTGAAGCCAATGTAGTGCAGTGAAACTGGAGAGGAACAGGATATTTTATGTCTGATACATGTCTGTGTAGAACTTCACACTTGGTCCATGTTACTAGTATCTGCAATGTGCTGGTCAGTCCATAAAAGCGATGAGTAGCATTCTATAATAGTGAACCATCTACAACCACCTATTCAGCAAGCAGCACAGAGAGAGTGCTAATAGTTTTCTGGCAGCTCCCTGAGATGTGAATAGATGCATCCTTTTATGAAAAGAAAAACCTACACTCAACCAAAAAAACACTTCCAAAATCTTGTCATATCCATGTTTCACAGATTTCTTTTGTGTATCCAAGTCCATATCTCTGAAATGTCATCACCCCAGGCCACTCACTGCCTCAGTATATTAGGCTATAATAAAGCTGTTTCATTCTCTCACCAAAATGTGTGAGAAAAGACAAAAAACAGGGTGGGGAAAAAGATATGTTAGTTGTCAACAGCTGCCTTTATAGCAACTGTAGGCTTTTCTGGTTCATTTACTGAACCAGAGGCTGAGAAGTCTGCTAGCAGCATTCCTAATCCTGGGCTTTTTAAATTTATTTATGCTGAGGAAAGGGGTGGGGAGGAGGAAGGAAGAAGAGGAAGGACAGAGCTACCATTTTGTGATTGGTTTTTTTTTAGCAAGTTGATTGTTTGTTTTTTCTGGCTAAGAATCAGTAGGAATATGAGGCCAGCCCTTAAAAACTGGGGGTTTTGCATTTCGTTGCTCAATCACTTGGAGAAGCAGCAGTGATCAGACCCAGAGTGTGGCCAATAGTAAGAGTCACAACCAGAATTAATTTATATAAAAAGCATATTTCATAGCATTTCTCATTTCAGAGCTTGAAAACATTACTTTCTTTTTTTTAAGCATCTGCAGCTCTTCTCTGGGAAATATTTATTATCCAGTTTATTATGCAAAACCTATGCCTCAGACTGGACAGTAATTTAGCCAAAAACAATGTTGGGATTTCAGGAGATAAGTAACTGATACAACCTGAACCCATATAGTGGTCTCCAGCTTTCCCTGTGATGAGAGATGGCATGTTATGAATGTGTTGTCCAACTAAGAGCTAAAACAAATGGAGGTAAAATTATGAAAGCTTTACTGTTCTCATTATAAAAACTTAATCTAAATGGATGTTCTAATATTCTTCCAGATGCAATGATAAAACTTCAACTAGCTAAGAATATTTATTGGGAGGATGAATATCATTATTCCATTTAGATTATTTCAGTATTAAGGGATATGGCTTATTCAAGCTGCTGTTGATAAAGCAGTGTGGTAAGGTTAATACAGTAACTGACAATGCTCTGCCAGATTTCACAATATATGGGAAACTTTAATTAGAAGTTTATGAACCTCTGAAAATTCTCCAAGGGGCTTATCCTCCAGAATGAACTTCGACAAATAGTCAGTGGAAATACGCAGCGATATGCAGCACTAACATAGAAAGAGATTTCTGATGTGTATTACCATGTGGTGGTCTTATACTGATGGTGGCTACCTCCAGCACTTCTACAGCCTCCTGCTTGTTGTCTTTGTGCTTTGTGAAATGTTATTCACTTGGGGTTTGGGGAAGTATTATAATGATTATATCATGGATGAAAATTCCACTCCACGCCAATGAGTCAATTAGACGTCAGCTGTGGGGGCAGGATTTCATTCTTTACTTGATGAGGGAGTTGGCAGCCATCAAAACAGTATTTCCTTGGAAAGTGTTAATTTGCTTGATGCTAGTTAATAATGCCTTTTGTCTTCTGACAGATACTGCTGTAAGCCTGCCCGAATGGCAGAGAAGCAGCGATAAGAAATCAGCATCTGAGGATGTTGTGGAGTCTGTGGATGCTGACATTGATTGTACCTGCACTGGCAACTGTAGTTAAGCTAAATGCTTTAGTGTTGTGCTATAGACTTACTATACAAATAACAGAATAGCTGGACAGATAAGAAAGGAATGTAATAGCCCTAGGAAAATATTAAGAAATGTGCTCGAAGAAAATAAGCCTTCTGCATTGCATCCAAAATGAAATGCATTATGTACAGTCTGCACTGCTTAATAAATATGTCGTTCATTAAATAAGTATTCATTTGGTCTCGCTCTTTATTTTTCTCTATCAACAAAACAATCAGGGCAACTATAATATTATCCAGAAATTCTGCTTCCTTTCATCTGAAATATAATTACAGCAGTCCTTTCTTAAAATTATGTTCACTAGGTGATGAAAGGAAAACACGATTATGGCTACTGCTAACATTCCATTGTGCAAAGAATTTAATATTTAGCATACTAAAGACACAGTAAGCATTTGTTTTCTTTTATGTTTTCTGGTAAAGAGCAAAGTCTGTTCTTGGAACCGTTCTGCAAAAAAATACATTTTACTCCCAGCAAGACCATTAGCCTTAGTACATTCTACAAAGGAATGAATTGGACTGCTAGACTCCCACTGTAGCTTTCCAGAGAGCTATAGTGTGTGACACAGTCCTCATTTTCATTTCAATTTCAATGGATGTGCTGTTGCTTCATGAGCTAAAAGTATGAAGAGGAACTTCTTTTTCTTTTTTGGTTCGCCATCTCCTATTGTATACCTATGAAAATGATGCCTTCAGAAACTTCAGGGAACAATAATACATAAAGTATTATTGCAAATACTGTTAAAAAAAAAGCAATACATAGAAAAATATGTCAGATCAATAGCATCATAAAGCTAAAATAAAGTAAAAGCAGGACAGTTAGACTGTGTTTAAACAGTGAAGTGTCAATCTGCTAGAAAGACCTATGCAGAAAGGCAATTCCCTCCCACCCCAGAGGACCGGGAATAGGTGACACTTTTAAACCTCCAGCAGTGCACAATATCTCTTCACCTTGTACACGAATCCGCCATACAGTGAGCAGGGATATGTTTTCCATTGCGGCCAATAGCAGCCAGGATGCTCTTCCAAGAGAAACCTAAGCATGGGCAGGATACTGCTGAACCCAAATGGTGTCAGGAAAATGTCACTAAAGAAAACACTTTTCTTTCTAATCAAAAGCTAAGCAGTCAGAAGATGATTGAAGACTAAATAGCTGAAAAAATTGCAGAATATCATTTCTCTGTGCTTTTCTTTCAAGAGCGGAAACACGAGTAACGTATTGTACTCCTCTCTCTCTAGCTGCAGCTTGCCACCAACATCAAACTGGAAAAGATCCAATATTTCTCAGTGTAGTTGTACTTAATTAATTATTTCCAGAAGTAAGCCAGCCATTAAAAGTCTGTTCAAGCCAGGGCTCAGTGGGGTGAGCCCTTGACGTGTGGCAAGCATGTTTGCCTCTGCATCTCTCTTCCAAGGATAACCTACAGAGAGAAAAAGGAGTTTACCTGCCTCTTTTGCTTCTCACAACCTTAATTTAGTCTGTATGTTGTATATGAGAACCTACATGTGTACAGGATCTATATGCAGATAGTGTCTATCTATTCAATAGGGTTTTTTTCCATGCAAGTATGCTCAAACTAAGACCAGTAATGTGAGGTCTTACACTGTTTTTATTTATCATGAAGCATCATAAATTCCCTGTATGAAAGCATTGTTCTTCCAACTCATCAAAAGAGCTACGCTGCAAAAAAGGATAGCCCCAAATAAGAGGAAAGATAACAGATATTGCATTCCACTTTCCTTTAAAATCATACTAATATTACACCTAGAGAGCTCTTTTCATCCTGGCATTGTTTTCACCATGGCTTATGGGAGATTTGGTACTGTCTTTCATAGGATCAGACTGTCATCTTTAATCCAACACCTTTCTCTTTAATCTGCTTGTTTACAAGAGAGAAACTTTTGCCAGTCAACCGCTTCAGATAAAACAAAGGTAGTGAAGAAACACAATGAGAGGAAGAAAATGAACTTTCAACCTCAACTACTAGAACAGAAATTTAGTAACAGCAAGGGGTCATTAGAAAGAGAATAATTCTCCTTGCAGTAAAACATAGTTATCTACACATAAGCATGATACTAATTAACAATCATCAAGCTGGAATGTACAGTACAAAAAAGTACAAGCAGCTCATAAAGGCAAATGCTTCTCCCCCAAAAATATTGTACAGACTGTTAAAGTCAGTGGAAAAAAAAACATTAAAGGCAGAGACTGATTTGCAGTCCTAAAATATTTTATTCTAAAATGATGGTATATAATAATACATATCAGAACAGTGTGGCCAGTAGGACAAGGGAGGTTATTCCTCCCCTGTACTCAATGCTGCTCAGGCCACACCTGGAGTACTGTGTCCAGTTCTGGGCTCCTCAACTCAAGAGAGATGTTGAGATACTGGAACTTGTCCAGAGAAGGGTGACGAAGATGGTGAAAGGCCTGGAACACAAACCCTACAAGGAGAGGCTGAGGGAGCTGGGGGTGTTTAGCTTGGAGAAAAGGAGGCTCAGGGGTGACCTCATTGCTGTCTACAACTACCTGAAGGGAGGCTGTAGCCAGGTGGGGGTTGGTCTCTTCGCCCAGGCAATCAACAACAGAACAAGGGGACACAGTCTTAAGTTGTGCCAGGGGAGGTATAGGTTGGATGTTAGGAGGAAGTTCTTCACAAAGAGAGTGATTTTCCATTGGAATGGGCTGCCCAGGGAGGTGGTGGAGTTGCCATCCCTGAAAGCATTCAAGTAAAGCCTGGATGAGACATTCAGTGCCATGGTCTACTTGATTGGAGAGGGCTGGGTGCTAGGTTGGACTGGACAATCTTGGAGGTCTCTTCCAACCTGGTTGATTCTATGATTCTACATGCTACACAGTGTTAGGAAAAACAGTAAGTGTGCCAGGACAGGCCTGCTGAAGGCCTGCTTCCTGTACCAAGGAGATAGCTCCTCCACCAAAACAGTTACTACATCTTATTCTGTTAAATTATCATGCCTGGAAAATGGTATCCTGCCCATGCTAAAACCACACATGTATGCTTTTCCCCCTGCAGAAGCTTCTCTGTCAGCACTATCTGCTGGCTGTGGTGTTCTTGGCCAATAAAGCTCCCAACAGCAAGATGCTTGAGCCAAAGCCCCTAAAGAAACTGCTAGCTGGCATGCTCTGCCAGGCACAAGGAAAGAGCAATGAAAATGCCCCAGGGAATTTTCTCACCATTACTCCACCAGTAATGAAGGCCAGGCTGGGGTGCAGGCTCAGAGAGAGGGGAAAGCAGCCCCTAGCAAAACCCAGGCACAGAACTTTCGCTGATCTGTGCAGGGCGTAGGGGAGACACAGCTGTTCTTATTTTGATTTTGAAGGGGCAGCTGTCACTTCTGTCCAGTTGCTGTTCATTAGCACTCTCTTGCTGAGATGACTGAATGCCTTCACCTGACTGAAAAGACTCCACTGATTTTGCAGCTGTAAAATCTAAATACAATCAAAGTTAGTAAAGACGGAGGTTGGCAGTGGGAATAGCATTGGAATGGGCTGCCTGGGGAGGTGGTGGAGTCACTGTCCCTGGAGGTGTTCAAGAAAAGACTGGATGAGGCATTTAGTGTCATGGTCTAGATGACTGGATAGGGCTGGGTGCTAGGTTGGACTGGATGATCTTGGAGGTCTCTTCCAACCTGGTTGATTCTATTCTATTCTATGGAAAAAATAAAAAGATCAAAGCAAAATACTTAGAATCAGCTTGTTTTGCCAAAGGAACTAAGAGAATTAGCAGTACAAGTGTGAAAAAAAGCCCTTCTGGAGTTTCTAACACACCACACAGACATTTCTAACCCAGCTGGGAGGATATCTGCAGTCCAGATTTTAACCTCATTTGCAAATTCTGCCTGTCCTGTCTTATAAAGCAAAACAAACTTATATAGCCTACTGACTATTAAAATGTGTACTTCACAGTCTGAGTGTTTATGCACTCTTCATTCCTAGTGCTTCTCAACTTTATGAAGTAACAAACTCTGGACTTCACTATTGTAATCAAGGAATATGACCTTGAAATTATGGTACTCCAGTATTGTTTAAAAACAATTAGTGTCAGAAAAAAAAAAGATGCAGACCTAAGATTAGGCTAGGCTTGAGTCTGAATCCTGCCTTTCCATATGTGTCATGCAGTTTTACATGAGGCTGGAGATTTCTGTGCCTCATTTTCTGCATCAGAAGGATATGACTACTTACCTACTCAATGGAGTCAGGCAGAAATGTTTATGAATTTATAGTCCCAGACATCTCCTGCAAATTCTTCAGTGATTCTAGAGATGAAAAAGGTTTTCACTATATCTGCTAACCACATGAGTGTATTTTGTTGCTAAGCTGAAGGGTTTAATTTTCAGATTCATCCAACTTTAAAATAGCTATACATTTGGAAAAGAAATCTAAACAATGGGGTCAATTTGTTCATGGTCAGCTTTGGCTGAACTTTAGTGGATTGGTCATATAAACCTAGAATTAGACCCTATGACAATGAGATAAGCAAAAAGTTATTGGAGTCAGAGTATTTTGTATCCCTGGCAAAGACAACAACTCCCCTGTGCATCAGACCTGACTCTTTTGATTCACTGATTTTAAATGACAGTAGTGATTCACAGGAAAGCATGGTCATTCTGCTCCAGAGAAAGGAGCTGCAGTGTGATAGGAAAGGACAAAACCGTTAGTATCAGACCCCTCCTGGAAAAGAAATGCCTGCTCCACAGCATGAGCACTGAAAAATACAACATGTGCCATTCCAACCCCACTGAAGTCAATGGTTAAACTCAACAGAGCCAGGCTTTGACTCAGCATGTTTGAATGAACTATTAAACGAACTTCAGTTGTCCCTAAAAATAAATGTACTGTGTGGATCTAAGTGCAGCTGATGAATAAGAAACCTCAGGAATCTAGCAAATACAGTAGTTAGGGCTAAAACCAGAGACAGCAGAGAAGGTTGCAGAAGCGAGCAGCTATTAGTGGCCAGCTGAGCTTTATGCTGAATATCAAGGTCTCTCATGCCATCTACTGGCTTCTTTGTTTACTAATAATAGTTTAAATCTTTTTCCTCCAGGTTTATTTGTAGTACCTTGCAGACAGTTTTATATGAATTCTAATCAAGGTTTGGGGTGCTTTTTTCTTTTTCCCCTCTAACCTCCATGCTTGATTACTGTGCACTATTCTTCTTGTAAATACATTACAATTCTGTACCTTCTTGAACACCATTTCACACTGTCTCTGGTGGAAAAAGGCCTTGCCTAAGACATTCTCGTTTCTTTTATTGCTGGGTAGGCAGTAATCACGTTGCAAGCAGGGCTAGGAGAACAGTTTACTGAGAGAATCCAAAGCTGTTTGAAAATAGCACTTAGAGTTCTTCCTTGATCGTTGTGAGCAGGTTGTTATTTTGGCACCTGAAAATAATGTACCAAAAGGAAGAAAAGAAAAAAAAAAAAGGTATCTGTTTTCCCTCCTTTTTTCCCTTTTCAGTTCACTCAGCTGCAGTTTACAATGAACGCTTATATGTCCTAACAATACTGACTTTGAAATGGGTTTTGGGAAGGAGGAATTCTGTATAGATAGATCTGACCACAGCACTTACCTTCATTATCTGTAGCTTTTTTCTTCCTGATGTCCCATTTTTCTCTCCCTTATCTATCTATTTGTATGCTCTGGCCTGTTCATCTTCTCTTAGCATGACAAATTTGGGCACCTTCACTCAGGTCCTGGCAGGGGCAGTCCTGCTGCTGGGCAAAATGCACCATCCATAAGTTTTCCAGCAAGCCTCAACACTCACACTGCACTCCATGTTAAAACATCAGCCTGCTGAATCTTTTGGAGCTTTACAAACTTGTTTTCTCTCTCTTCTGTCTGTGCTTTCCTTATGTTGACCTTATTGCTGTCTACAACTACCTGAGGGGTGGTTGTAGCCAGAAGGAGGTTGCTCTCTTCTCTCAGGCCGCCAGCACCAGAACAAGAGGACACAGCCTCAAGCTACGCCAGGGGAAATTTAGGCTTGAGGTGAGGAGAAAGTTCTTCACTGAGAGAGTCATTGGCTACTGGAATGGGCTGCCCAGGGAGGTGGTGGAGTCGCTGTCCCTGGAGCTGTTCAAGGCAGGATTGGATGTGGCACTTGGTGCCATGGTCTAGCCTTGAGCTCTGTGGTGAAGGGTTGGACTTGATGATCTTTGAGGTCTCTTCCAACCTTGGTGATACTGTGATACTGTGAAGATCTGTTCATGGTCATGAGACTTGGGGGGTCATATGCAGGTTACATTCACTATAGAATCATAGAATCGACCAGATTGGAAGAGATCTCCAAAATCATCCAGACCAACCTAGCACCCAGCCCTATCCAGTCAGCTAGACCATGGCACTAAGTGCCTCATCCAGTCTTTTCTTGAACATCTCCAGGGGTGGCGACTCCACCACCTCCCTGGGCAGTCCATTCCAATGCCAATCACTCTCTCTGTGAAGAACTTCCTCCTAACGTCCAGCCTAGACCTCCCCCTACACAATTTGATACTGTGTCCCCTCATTCTGTTGTTGATTGCCTGCAAGAAGAAACCAACCTCCCTTCAGGTAGTTGTAGACAGCAATGAGGTCACCCTTGAGCCTTCTCTTCTCCAGGCTAAACACCCCCAGCTCCCTCAGCCTCTCTTCGTAGGGCACTATGAGCATAAAAGCCTGCTGTAGGCTCAGGCTGTGGCCAGAACTGGCAGTCATATGCTTATCTCACCATGACACTAATCTGTCTACATTATTTCAAACTCAATGCAGATAGTGCTGGTATCTCTGAGTAGTGTTTCACCTTTGTGAAATGTGGCTATACCACTTCCACTTGATATTAATGTGGACATTTCTGCACCATGAGTCAGTGTCCCCACCGTCACTGTTATTATGTTTCACTGTTTTATAAGAGCTGACTTGTGTGTGCCTCAAGCCAGATTACAATCTTCTTCCCAGAGTGATGCACTAAACTCCGTATATTAAGGAGAGTTAAGCGATTTGCACGGGACCTAAGGTATCTTCCATTTCCAGCCTGATAGAACCTTCAATTGGAAATGCTGAAGAGACCATCAAACACATCCCATTTCCTAGAGCTCTGGTCTCCCTTGTGAACAGGTTTCCATATCTAAAATCATCATCTAGGTTCTGGCAGCTACATTGGCCCTTCTGAAACACAGCTGGGAGACGGTGGGAAAAGGGAGAAGTCTCACATCTCATGTGACTGCTCGACCCATGAATCATTGTTATGAAAATGGGGGGTAGGAAACATATTTGGATCATTGAAAAAGCTTAATCACAGACACTGTGGTTTCTTGGGGCTTACGAATAGAAAATCTTGTGAGAGGCTTTTCATGTCTAATGTGCGAGAACAGGATGAGCTTCATGGCTTTTCCAGCACTTCTGAACAGAGGCAAGGCTGGTTTTCAGGATGCTGGAGAGCTGCACAAATTCTGAAAATTAGGTACCAACAGGCTTTGTTATTTAAAGGTACAGAAGGACTTCAGTCGTAAGCATAAGCACCTGCATGGTGCCTGAGTCTTTTACTTACCTCTGTGAAGATAAGCATTAGTATATACAACACTGTAGCTTCACATCAGAAAATTCTGATGCAATCAAACTGAAACGCTCCAGAGGAATTAATTTGTGACCTTGCCTGACAGACCAAAATAAATCTGGCAGGCACATTACCCCCTTTGCCAAGTCCTCAGATCCCCAGCTGCAGCCTTACAGATTACACAGCTTCCTGGGTTGGGTAAGATTGCCAGCTCTGAGTCCAGCAACCAGCCAGCTTCCCTGTGCTGCCTCCTGCCTTCAGATTGGCTCTGCAGGCTCCTAAGCATGCCCAGGGCCAGCTGGTTAGCGCCAGGCAGACAGGGAACCTGGCACTCCCCCTGCCTTATGGCCAGCTGGTGGATTGACAAAATGGATTGCTCCACTCATGAGAAATGCTGGGATGCCGACGTCTCCCTCCTGTGCAGAGTGAGATGCAATGTGACAGCCCAAAACTCCCCTGAGACACAGTTGCTTTCTGTCATGTGTATGGGCTGCTCACTTCCTCACTTTCTTCACTTGCACAGGCAACAGAGAAGCTTTTCAGGTGTGTGATGAGGTTATTTCATTTATTTTTTAAAGGGTCTGAAGCTCAAAGCACTAATTTTCTATATATTGCTTAGTATCCCCTTCCAGCTTTCTCTTGGTGAGTAGGCGCAGATTAGCTGAAGATCAAGGTTTAAGTTACCAGCACAGACAAATCTCTGTGCTTTGCATGCAACTGCCCTACAAATCTGAAGCTTTCCATGAACAAACACCTACAGAGAGACTCTGCCAGCCAAAGCAGAGTCAGAGTTCATGCTATAGTATTAATTTATATTGTGTCAATATAAACATAATTAAGGATTTGTCACAGTATCACAGTATCACCAAGGTTGGAAGAGACCTCATAGATCATCAAGTCCAACCCGTTACCACAGAGCTCAAGGCTAGACCATGGCACCAAGTGCCACATCCAATCCTGCCTTGAACAGCTCCAGGGACAGTGACTCCACCACCTCCGTGGGCAGCCCATTCCAGTGGCCAATGACTCTCTCAATGAAGAACTTTCTCCTCACCTCAAGCCTAAATTTCCCCTGCCATAGCTTGAGGTTGTGTCCTCTTGTTCTGGTTCTGGCCGCCTGAGAGAAGAGAGCAACCTCCTCCTGGCTACAACTATCCCTCAGGGAGTTGTAGACAGCAATAAGGTCTCCCCTGAGCCTCCTCTTCTCCAGGCTAAACAATCCCAGCTCCCTCAGCCTTTCCTCGTAGGGCTTGTGCTCGAGGCCTCTCACCAGCCTCGTCGCCCTTCTCTGGACACGCTCAAGCATCTCAATTCTAAGGCTAAATCATCTGTGGCACAAACATGTGAGTGACACCTTCATTCATCTGATGCATGCTTTCAGCACGACGCTGGAGAGTGGCTGAAGGGTGCAAGTTTTTACTCCTATTGGTCTCCTGGCCTTATCACTAGCATTCTTTCAAGCAATATTTCTCCTTTAAAAGTCTTGTCTTAAAGGGCTTTTATTCAGTGATTCATATATGCAAGTGACCTATTTTGAGATTAGGTGATTCAGGACTATAGGCATGAAACGTTCCATATGTAACGGCAGTACAAATATTTTCCATAATTGCCTCCACCTCACTCATTATTGTTCCAGTCATCAAGTCCCCTTTTAACTGCAGCTCCATATCAAACACAAGAGACAATCATTGCACTGCCATAACAGCTTACATTTACATAATCTCCCATAAGCTCTGTACTGTAAACCATGTGAGCTTTTCACCACTGCTAGCTGCAAATGCATTTGTTTAGCGAAGCTGCCAGACTCATATTTTAGCTCAGGAAGTCCTTCATCCAATGAGGTTCTCATTGGACTACCACCTTTCTATGAGCACTTCAGCCCAAGGCAGTCAAGATGGTTAAAAATAGTACCTTTTCAAACTAAACAACTTCAAGTCAGTGCATGTTTGGAATATGGATGAAATGAAATCACCCAGTGTCACTCCCCTCAGGAAGATACCTGACAAATTCCACGTTACATCATCCCTAAATTTCAATCATGTCCTCAATAATTGCACTAACAGCACCAAAATCATGATTCTATGATTCTGTGATTCAATAATTGTACTAACAGCACAAAATCGTTGAACCTCACCAGTTTACTCCACATACACAGTAGGGGAAAAGTTGCTTTTGCTTCAAAAATGTTGGTAGATCTCTCATAGAGAAATACAAGATAAACCATAGGAGGCATAGTCTGCCATACTAGTCCAATGACTCAAGTCTGAAAATTGCATTATTTTTTCTGAATGAGAAGTTGCTTACTTGGTGATCACACAGCAATTTCACAGCTACTGGGTTTCATTGCCCCATTCCATACCCAAAAGATTTTATTTGTGTGAAATGACCTTTCCTGCTTTAAGTTCCTCTCTTTGCCTGAATTCCTCATTGCACTCTTTGTAGGGCTTATTTTCCCCTCGTTAGGCAGAAAGCAGGGTTGTAATGTAAGCACTACATAATCGAGTGTGTCTCAAGCTGAACACATCAGTAGAGCAAACCCCCAGAAAACCTAACTGCAGCATCCTCCACTCCTACCAGCTGCTGGTGCCCTTCTAGGTATGAGACTTGATCTCCTCTGTCTTTGCCTTTGAGGCAATGGAGCAACACAAAAGCAGATTACTCACACTTCACACTGATCTCTAGGTGAGCAGAAGCATTCCCTGTAAAGTTATGTGCTCACAGTAGGGGCTGATAAATAGAACAAACCATAAATCAAATTTCAGAATTAAATAAAATCCATTAGCTATGTTCTCTGTAGAGGTCTCTCCTTGCTTGGCTCCCGAGGGCCCATGCTTTGCAAACTTGCTGCCATGACATGACTAAGCCATTTAGCAAAAGAAATCCCTCATATCTATAATCAATTTTAATTTTAGGTCTAACTGTACCTTCAAATAAGATAGAGTGATTGTACCTTTTACCAGACACACCAATACCACACGTTGAAGGTATTCACAGTTGTGCCCGTGCCAAGAACTCACCGCACGTGTCTCTAATAAACATGCACGTNCGCCCGTGCCAAGAACTCATTGCCGCTTCACCGCACGTGTCTCTAATAAACATGCACGTCAAACGCTTCTCTCAAATATCGGAGTCAAAATCTGGTAGACCTCTTGATAGGATTCAAACTTACACAAGCAAAACCAAGCTGGATATATTTCACTTAGTGAGAAAAGAATGATTTTGAAACATACATTCACACTAACCAGTGGGAAGGTTTCCAGAAAAACTGTTGAGCTTTTGCCCTAGGAAGCTCCTATTAAAGGAGGAGGTGATACAGTGAAGCATCTAGACTGGCTCACTCTACAAGGCACTTGCCTGGTTTTCATCTCGTTCTAATGAGCACATTTGCAGCTCAAGTCCCATTCAACAGCTGTTTGGAATAGCTTTAGGGTGTGTTTCTGGAGTTAGTCATTATCTCATAATATGGGCATTTTGTTACACAAAGCCAGGATACAGAAGGTAGTTTCTAGCGTAACAAATTGAGAGGAAGAAAGTAAAGAACACACACAATGTGTAGGGAAGGACTTAAGATGCAATTTAATCTACAAGGAAATAATATAGTTTTCCTAATTTCTTGAATTGTTTGTGCAGGTGGAAAGAAATTATTATGAGTTTGGAAAGATCCTGCAGTATTATGAGGCTGCAGAGAGGCTATCAAAGCTCAGAGAGAGAAGCTGGTAAATCTGTTCTCTCCTTAACAGAAGTAAGGCAGTATTAGGACGTACAGCTTCATAACTGCAATGGGATACAATCCCACTAATGTCTCTGAAGTTGCATCTGCCTCCCGTAGCAGTAAGTGTGACCCTCTCCGGTGTCAGTGTCGTGGTTTTTAAAGATAGCGACAGAAATTAAACTCTCAAATGAAATTGGAGAAAAAGCACAGAATTATATTTGGAGAGAGATACAGAGAGAGACATTACAAAGCAATTACCGCATCCCTGGCAAACCCCCTTGAATTTTCCCCCAACCCAAAAAAACTAAATCTAATACTCCCCAGTATCCTTCCCCTTCCCCCACCAAATGCCGCTGGAGGCTCCAGAACAGGCCTACTGCTTACATGTCATGATAAAGTGGCTCCTGCCAGACACGGCAGGAGGAGGAAAGGAGAACCAACTGACCTTGTTGTGAGTTTATAAAGAGATAGCAGAATTATGGGATTGAATAACGATCTTCTAGTCCCCAGAAGTTGTTTTAACCCTATAGTGTCAACCTGGGACAGTCAGGATGTTGTAAAGATTAGCCCAGCAAGCACACAATATCTCTCTGCAATTACCCACATCTGTAGGAAAGGCACCAAAAAAAAAGTACCTTAAAGAGCTCTCAAACTATTTTCCAGTCCTACTTTTTTTTTCCTTTTTTTTTTTTTTTTCTTTTTTCTGGTGATAGAAGCAAAGTGAATATCTTGGGAGAATAGTTTTGAAGGCATTGTCTGAGAAGATTGTAAGTTTCTGTTGTTTCCATGACTTCACAGCAGCAGGTTGCTCTCAGCCATCACCCCTAGGGGCGTGGTGACACTTTCCCCATGAGATCCAACCCTCCAGTATCCAGGCGCCACCACTAGCAGGAAAGAGACTAGCCAGAAAGGGGCTAATGCCACCATAACTGTTCATCTACTACTACAGCCTATTACCTTCAGAAAAAGTATTTGGGATGATGCAATGTGAATTGAAATGACTCTCTATCTGCACACATTTCCTTAGCCAGGGACTCTTCTAATACAGGATGGGAGGACACAGAAATAGAAGAACATTGGAAAGAAAAATAGCTGGACACTTTCAAGCTGTTTCAATTTAAGCAGCATCACTTCCCAGCTGATCTGCTTGTGTACATGGCCTGAACACCTTTCTCAAAAGAAGGAAATAGTTTCTTCATTCTAGAGGAAAGGATGAACTGGTGCTAAACGAATAGGCAGTCTTCTAGGAACAGCTCCCCAAGCAGCCTTTCTGCAATTGCTTCTGGTTGGAGACAGCACAAGAATTCAGTTTTTCACAGAGGCATTAGGTAGAAAAGCTTTAATTATTAAAGGAGTGTGAATTAAGCAGATACTGTGCTGCACCTATGGTGCCTTGGTGAGAAGGCGCTCTGTAAACAGAATTATTATTTCATCAACACAGTAGACTCCTCACTTAATGGCTCACTAACTGGGCCAGAGATGAGATTTGATGTGAAGAAATCAATGACTCAAAGCAAGAGATTCAGCAAATATGAAACACCTAGTGCTTAGCTCTTAGGATTGCATATTGTCTCCTGTGGAAGTGACTCGTATCATGCAGGGAGAAAATAACACTCCTGCTGCTGCATCCAACTGTATCCATAGGAGATAAGACTGAACTGGTGCTTGCTAGCACTAGACTCCCATACTTCAGGGGTTTTTTATTTGCTTTCTGGTGTTTCCCTTCAGTGCTATAGCTACTAAATAAATAAGCATTGCTATTTTGTATTTCCAAAACGGTATTAGTGAGTTTTTTTGGGTTCTTTTCTTTTAATTCACTACCTCAAAGTCAGTATTTCTTAACACTAGTAGCCTTATTTAGATGTCCACTGGATGTATACATCAATCAGGATGACTCCACTGCAGAAGCACCAAAGGGCATCTTGCAAAATTAAATGGGGAGAATAATGAAGTCCTTCAAAATTCCTCTCTGTTCGAGCCATTATAACAACTTGAGAGAGCAGAGAAGATATTTTCAACATGTGGCTATAAGTGCATGACTCTTCTTCAGACAGCTGGCTAGAGGGTAAATGGCAAGAGCAATAAGTATCTATCTCTGCTCCCTGGGAGTGAGCATGATTCATGGATGAAGAATACTTTATTTTCCTACTCACCAGCATACTGAAGCTGCACTGTGAAATTACTTCTTAACTTTTCTCCTTCTCTTCAGTGCTAAATTAGGGATATAAAACTCACCACACTGTTTCGCTTTTCACTGAAGCTATTTCAACTTCTCTTCCAGATTCTCAGGGAAAATCTCATCTTTACATTCATCATCTCCTAATACAAAACAGTGAATCAAACTCTGCAGAGAAAGGTTCCTGGTGTAGTTGGGAGTACCTGTGCAAATGAGGACAGGTGAGTTAAATTGCACTGGAAATCCTTCATTAATAGTGCCAAAGGAATGTGCAAAATCTAACTAATTCTCAGAGAGAAGAGAGGAATAATATCCCATTTTACAGGGAGGAAAGTGAGATACCAGAGCAAACATGCAGGGAAAATTAACAGTCAGTTCCACATCCAGTCCCATTGGTGGAGATCCAAATTTGGGCACATCTCTTTTGCCGGTGTGGTAGTTTGTTCATTGCTATAGAAGGAACAGTCCAGCAAAATTTCTCTCAAGCAATTTTCTTCAGAATATCCTGTCACTTTCATTCGTATTGTTTTTTCCTAACATGCACCTTTAGAAAATAGGACAGTTAATGGCTAACATGACAGAAAACAATTATAAAATATACAGAATTGTGTTGAAACCAAACTGCCACCTTTCATGTGCTTCTGATGATAATCTTTCTGACACACCTTTCTGGTTGCTTTTTTGTCAGGAGGAATAACACAGCACAGAAACACACTGTAGAAAAATGGCAGCGTCCAACACATTCCTGAGGAAAAGCAATAACCTTTTACTACACCTAATTGCACAAAATTCACCAAAAGCACATAATGGACAAGAATACAAAATGAATCGTAGCATTTCTATATGAAACATCTGTTCTATGAACCAGCCATGATGATTTTTTGACTATATGACTGCATCTGTAGTTTGGAAACAATTAGCCCGAAGCAATTCTTTATCTTGACTTGTCACACTTGTTTTATCAGCTCTTTAGGGGGTTCTCATGTAATCACAGAACCTGCAAAGCTGGAAAAGCCAAATTGTCCTTCTCCGGTTGGACCAGGTAATAAAATGCAAATCATGACAGCATGTTTAAATAACATTTGTACGATCCGGTTCCATCCATCATTTTCTTGCTTTCCTTGTTAAGACCAAAATATTACATGTCCTCAAAGACTCAGGAGATCTCAAAATATATTTAGTAGTCACACCAGTATACTGGAATCAGGAAAACGAAAATGAATCCCATCTTTCATTACCTCATACTTTCCACTCCTCTAATTTGCAGTGGTAAATTTGAAATGTGAACAGTCTTATTTTTCAGAAAGCACTGAGCACTCCCCAGAGCCTTTTGCAGCCACTGGGGCATGTAACTCTGACCTTCAACACCTATGTAAATCTGGGCCAAGTTATCTGTAGTAAGACAACTAATGCAACTGAGAAAAAAGAGTTTCTTTTCCATCTCACAAGGGAACGAAATCTCTGTAGTGAGTTGCTGGCTCTGTTGGAGGTAACTCTACAACATTACAATAACGTAAGCAGCCCTAATAGGCTAAAAGCCATTAGGAGGTTGGTTTTCAGAGCATATCAGGAGACAATATATGGCACCATCATGCATCAGGAAATCGTGTTCAAGTTTTATAAACCACAAATGTAAATAAGGCCTGGCAAGCTCTATACTGTGAACACATAGATAGCTTTAGCATATGTAAGCCATTGTGTAACTCAGCTGGAGAATTAATACTGTCCAGGAAAAGATATGCCAATGTAGCAAGAAGTTTCTGAGCAGTATGAGGTGAACAGCACTCATGACAATTATGTCAAGCATTCTAATTTCACATTTCTGAAACAAGAACCAAGACACAAATGTCTCCTCTATACTATTGACACTAGACATCATTTTCCAGGACATCCAGAGCAGTGAGAAGGTACAGCATAGCTGCACAAAAGAACTTGCTGTGGCTTGTTATTAAATTAGGTAGTATGGTCCACAGCCTCTGGACAGTTGCTCTGAGCTCTGTGTGCCAGCAATATGTATCACTTTTTGGGAAACTAGTAAGGTTCAGATGTTAACTGCTCAGGTATGTACTAAAAAGCCCTTTAATTTCAGGGCTGAACTGAAACCACCCATTTGTGCTCATACAGTTCTTTTCAAATTAACTTCTTTATTTTACCTATTTTTTTTTTCTTCTTTTCTTTCAGAAGCAGCTTTTGAACATTCAGTCAGACTAGGGAACTGTTTGCACTTTCCCTGTTGGAACATTCATTCAACAGCCTCTTTAATGGAGGACTAATTAATTGATTGCAAGATGGTCTTCTCAAAATTACTATTGTTTATTAATTTTGGTATTTAGGAGTTTTGCCTCCCCAACCACTAATTTTAATAATAATCAGGTTCTCTTACAACGATCATGGAAACATTATACACTTAATAACATAGGGTCTAAAAATAACTAGCAAAAATACAAATATTAATTGAACTAGAAGAGAAGGTTCTTGGGGTCAGTATACCACTTGTCCACCAGATGGACTGGAGGAGCTCCTTTCTGTTTATGGCAGAAGGCAATTGGTGAACTACAAGAGGCTTTAAGTATTTTCTCACAAAAATTATCTCCCAACTTATGAGGCTAGCTACAGCTTCAGACTGTGCCCCAAACCCTTTCAGGGGGTTCTGTTGCTGCCTTGTCAGTCACTGAGGCTTCTGATTCTTCCCAGGCTTCACAGGGTGCTGGGGAAAGGAGACAGATAATCTCTGGCCTTATTCTGATTTAATCATGGAATCAGTCAGGGTTGGAAGGGACCACAAAGATCATCTAGTTCCAACCCCTCTGCCATGGGCAGGGACACCCTACCCTAGATCAGGCTGGCCACAGCCTCATCCAGCCTGGCCTTAAACACCTCCAGGGACGGGCCCTCAACCACCTCCCTGGGTAACCCATTCCAGGCTCTCACCAATCCCATGCTGAAGAACTTCCTCCTCATGTCCAGCCTGAACCTACCATTTCCAGCTTCACTCCATTGCCCTAGTCCTGTCACTCCCTGATAGCCTGAAAAGTCCTTCCCCAGATTTTTTGTAGGCCCCCTTCAGATACTGGAAGGCCACAATAAGGTCACCTCGGAGCCTACTCATCTTTCTCTGGACAATCTGTGTACCTCCAAGACTTCTCATCTTGGCAGGAGACTTTCAGGTGTAGGCAGGATGTCTTGCAATGTGCAGTCTTGGCATGATGTCATGCTGGCTATGCAGGCCGATCGCATGGAGGTGTTTGAAGCCTGTTCCTGGTAAGCTCGAGGCAAGCAGTCTCCAGGCAGTTCAGGATGCAATAAGGCAGTGAAGCAGAGCACTGCCAGAAGCAGAGAACAATGGCAGTGGGCAACAGCAGGCAAGCAAGCATGAATACAATGACGGAGTACATTGTGTTATCTACTAATCTCCTTTCATCAACACAGCCCAAGACTAATGGGCCTTTGGACGTAGAATAGCCAATGAGAATGGCAGTTATCCAAGCTTGACCATACTAGGTTAAGCCAGAGGCTTACTTTACCCAAATTTGGGGAAAACATAGGCCTTGCATGAAGCAGGCACAAGCCGAATGTGTGCACCTTTTTTACCACAGGACGTAAACAGGAGAAAACAAGTCTTGGCAAGCCAAAGTCCTTAGACTCAGTGGCTGCAGGTTCTTTGTCCTCTTTCCCAAGGTCACTTCTCACCACAGCAGAAGGAGGGAGAGCAGGAAAAAAATGCCTGGGCAAGCCAGGACATACATAAGCCTATTTTGGCCTATTCAGGCCTACCACAACAGCCTCCTGAGATGAATCCTGATTCACTGGCTCCTGGATGCTGCCAGGCTTGCATCCTCAAAGAGTGCTAGTACTAATCCTGGTCTCACTTTGCTCCTGCTTTCTGGGCACAAAAGCTTTTAGAAAATGGGGCTCTAGGGCCTAGCTGCTAACAGGTACATAGGACAGGCAAAGCACTGAAATGCATCTCATCCTGAATGCTGAATATGAGTACTCTGCCTCACAGGTCAGGGTGTAATGAAAACTGAAGGCACAAAGGGAAGTTACACTAGATTTCTGAAAATTCCAGGCTGAGATGGCAATCTAAGCACTCTTCTGTCAGCAAAAGATGTTTGGGATTTGCAAACAATCTCTCTCCTGAAAATTCTCATTTATTTGATATGCTTTCAACAACCTCAGTGCATTCCGAGTTTTATTCACAGCCATGGCATTTTACATAACAACCAAGTATAGCATTTGCTTAGGAAGCTGTAGACCTGGATTCCAGGTTTTTACCTACTGAGGAGGGCTCAAACAATGCCTCTACCCTGCCATAGAAAAACTCAGGAGAGACAAGGCCATGCAGAGTTTACAAACAAACACAAACCTGGATATGAGTGAAAGGGATCCAAGACTCAGTTTCCACTTCCTAGGATGTTCAACCTCTAATATTAGATGGAATCTGATTTTTTTTTTAATAGAACAACAGACATAAGCTAGAAATCATCAAGGACATATAGACTAGGACCAAGAATACAGCACTCTTGTCCAAGCTCCATGATCACTAGGTTAGATAATGATACCAGTTCTCTTGGCAGACCTTATTTGCAACATGATGATGCAGCTGTATTACTTCAGTTCTGCTCATATGAATGTCACAAGATGTGTGTGTCTGTCTGCCCTTCCATAGCACAGTGCAGACACACCTGCTTTTCTTTCAACACAGTGTGCTACAAACTACCTTACTACACCCTGGCTCAGAAAGAGTTATATGGAATCATAGAATCATAGAACCAACCAGGCTGGAAGAGACCTCCGAGATCATCCAGTCCAACCTATCACCCAGCCCTGTCCAGTCAGCTAGACCATGGCACTAAGTGCCTCATCCAGGCTTTTTTTTAACACCTTCAGGGATGGTGACTCCACCACCTGCCTGGGCAGACCATTCACTCTCTCTGTGAAGAACTTCCTCCTAACATCCAGCCTATACCTCCCCCAGCACAACTTGAGAGGGTATCCGCTTGTACTGTTGCTGCTTGCCTGGGAGAAGAGACCAACCCCAACCTGGCTACAACCTCCATTCAGGTAGTTGTAGACAGCAATGAGGTCACCTCTGAGCCTCTTCTCTAGGCTAAACAACCCCTCTTGAATTGAGGAGCCCAGAACAGGACACAGTACTCAAGATATGGCCTGACCAGTGTTGAGTACAGGGGAAGAATAACCTCCCTTGTCCTACTGGCCACACTGCTCCTGATACAGGCCAGGATGCCATTGGCTCTCTCAGCCACCTGGGCACACTGCTGGCTCATGTTCAACCTACTATCTACCCATACCCCCAGGTACTAACATTAATGTATCTACTAACATTAATGTACCTACTACATACCTGCTTCATTATTGTTATGTCTTTCTAAATTGGTACTGTACACATCCTTGGTATCCATGATAAGTCCTGCACCTAGAGCAGGAATCCTTCCCATTTCATTTCAAAGATATTCCATGATTACTGTAGTCACCTGTTAAATTGCAGCATCATCCCTCTGTTTCAAGTAATATTTAATTAGGTTGCATAAAAAAATAACCTAAAACAGGAGTCTCTAGTCAGAAATTAATACCCTAGAGGATTTTAAAATAAATATTCTTGAGGAATTTAGAGTAAAAGTTACTCAACAAAAACTAATCAAATTCATCTGACGTCCTCAGTGGGGTTGAGGTTTGCTGGACAGCTGCGTTTCTAGTCAGCACCCTAAGATAAGGGAAAATGCAAGAAGCACTGCCTCATTGCTCCTCCTTGGATTGAGCCTTTGGTGTACAAAGCCTTCTGCCAACAGCCTGCAGTTAAGTGCCTATCAGGTGGAAAGGATATCTGACCCTTGGCATGTTAAAGTATCACAGTATCACAGTATCACAGTAACACCAAGGTTGGAAGAGACCTCAAAGATCATCAAGTCCAACCCGTTACCACAGAGCTCAAGGCTAGACCATGGCACCAAGTGCCACGTCCAATCCTGCCTTGAACAGCCCCAGGGACAGCGACTCCACCACCTCCCTGGGCAGCCCATTCCAGTAGCCAATGACTCTCTCAGTGAAGAACTTTCTCCTCACCTCGAGCCTAAGTGTCTCTGAGCACAGTAGCCTTTATGAATCTTGAGCCCTACTAATCTGATAGAGTATCAGTGCACCCAAGAGTTAAATACCTCGACTCCAAGCATTAAGTATCTTGTGTCTCCTTAAAGAATTACCCCTCAGTTTTAGTCTGTGAAATTTCCTAACTGAAGCAGCGTGATGGTTTGGGTGTTACCTGCCACCCCACTCTTATGAAATCACCCAGACTAGACTCATCTGGCTGGAAATTGAGGAATGAAGCTTTATATTTACAGCTTAGCACAATACACAAGCAGATATTTACAATATATACAGCTATAGACAGAATGATACAAGTTAAAGAGTAATACAGAAACACAACACCCCTCCCAGAAACCTGACTCGCCAGGAGGACTCCCAACCTCCCTCCCACCTCCTTTCCACCCCTGTACCTTATCTCAGACTTTGCCTTACAGGTAAGGTGAGTTTGGAGGACCGGACAGGGGGGTTAGAAAGCAGAAAGATTAGTCACAGAGAAAGCAAGCCAGGGAGAAAAGTACAGGCACCAGCTGCAACAGACACTCACTATGTTTTCTATGTTCTTGTTTTTATACATCTCAGCAAGCCTATGAGTGAAGTAGACATCACCATTATTTCCTTTTCACAGCCTATAATCTAATTTCTCTCACTAAAATATTCCACCTAGCTTCAAACTAGCATAAGTACCCTGAGCATAGATGCATTTAAACCCTGAAAGCACTCTGACTTCACGGAGAGGCAGAAGTGTGTAAGATTCAAATATCAAACACAACTAGGTGACCTCCTAGTAGAGCACAAGTCTGCTTTGGCCAGTTATCAAGATAAGCCACTTGCTCAAGAACAATCATGAATAGTTGTAAGGGTTAGCTACCATGCAGTTTGTCTCACTGCAAGTATCAGACACAAATAACAAGGGGATATGGTACTGTAACTTTAAAGGTAGGTCACCACAATTTCTAATATATATATATGTATTTAACATTAACCTGTCTTTCACTCCGAGTTGACAGATATTAAATCTCTGAGGAAATCTGCCGCATTGAATGTGCAGTTTTTAAATCTTGATGTTCTGGCTGTGGCATTATAGTGCAGCACGCGTTGCTTCCACAGCAAGATTAGAAATATAATTGCCAAAATTAGAACCAAATTTCCTAATCTGCATACAATGCATTGCCTCTAAATGTAAGAGAATTGTTTTCTTTCATGCTCTTTCCTGTTTAATGCAAAGTGAATCTCCATTTCATCTTTACTAAACCTTTCAGCTGAAATATAATTTTGACTAATAAAACCCCCATATACAAAATCACTTTTATCATGTATGACTGCAACAGTCAGACCTTGATATTAACACTTGCCATTGGAAAGGGCTGCCCAGGGAGGTGGTGGAGTCGCTGTTCCTGGAGGTGTTCAAAAAGAGACCGGATGAGGCACTTAGTGCCATGGTCTAGTTGATTGGACAGGGTTGGGTGATAGGCTGGACTGGATGATCTTGGAGGTCTCTTCCAACCTGGTTGATTCTATGATTCTCTAAGTGGCAACAGCGAGGTAACCACAGACGCTATGCTTATAAAGAAGAACTAAAAAATTACATCCCAGTAATTTGGAGTCAAATCTTTTCTCTTGAAAGGGAAAGTGAAGAGAAAAAAAAACAAAACACATATTTACAGATATATTTCCTTGTCAGATGTCATGTCTATTACTGGCAACATTAATATTATTATTGTTTGAACTGTGGTGCTTAGAAACACCAGTCCAAGATCAGGGCTACTGAGGTCTTAGAGCTGTCTGAACTGAAATGATGCTCCTTGTGATCAAGGTCCAGAGTTAGAACAAACACGACAGACAAAAATAGAAGAATATTGTTTATAACTCCCATTTTTTTGATAAATCAAAAGAAACACAAGAAGGCAAATCTTTAACCAGTATAAATCAGTGTAATTTCATGGACTTTGCCATTTTAGGACTAACTGTTCTCCTGTGTCTATTAAACACAGTAAAAGCATTGGATTAGACCAGCACAAGCAAACCTATATCCATTCCCTGACTAATCGTTCGCATTACTTATTAATTACTTTAAATAACAGTTTCTGTAAAGACTGATCATAGAGCAAACTGTTCTACTGACATTTTTACTGTCTGAAAAAGCTTCTCAAGTTTTGGAATCCCAGCAATTTACATCTCTTATAGAGCAGATCAGTTTTATCTGTGCATTTTCCAACCAATTTACCTTTTCCCTTTTTCACATGGGCGTCATAAAATGGTATCTGGCTTGACACAGCTCAAACCAGCTGTTGGTTTCCTTCTTTCAAGTATTTTTGTCTGACATCCTGCTTGTGTGCTTTGCCTTTTTCTGTACCAGCAGCTTTGCCAGAATAAAACTTTGCTGTTCAGCCAGATGCAAAAACAGCCTGCAAACAAGGTTAGTGTCCTTTTTTGGTTAGGTATGCCTAACCCAGACTGCAAGGTCCTGGCTACTGTATCAGGCTGTTTTCACTTATTTTATTATGTATTACAAAAGATATCTTTGGGTCCTTAGGTCATCTAGCTGTAAATAAGCCAAATTTTTGTATTAATTATGGTTAAATAATAAATCTCCATGTGGCACAATGCATATACTTGTCTCTAATATGTACAACATTATCTTCTCTCTGACCCAGATAACTTAAAAGAATCTTTCCAGAATTTTCTGGGTACCTCAAATCCAGGCAGGTTAAAAATTACACCAAACATACAAAAGGCAATAAACCTGTTGTTCACCGTAGCTCATGGACTGCTTCCTAACATCTGCTGTTCTGACATCACCTCTGTCGCAGTGAAAAGTGAGTGCCTACTCTTTCACTTGGAAATAACTGAGTTACTATCTCTGCTGTCGAGGCACTGTTTCCAGTTCTTGCATTCCAGTTGCTTGGAAGTTCAACACCTAGCCTGCAGATGGAGAGAGAGGGCTGTGGTTAACACCACTCACAAATCTTCCCCACAGATTACATGCCTGAACTTCTTATGAAACCCAGCACTCTGGAAAAGCAATGTGCAAACCAAGTGCCACACATGCATAACTGAACAAGCATTTCCAAAGGCACAACCTAGTCTTAGCCGTACTGCTGTAACTTGGGAATATGTCCTTGAACTTCTGTGTGTCTTGACTAGAAGAGTGTCAGGCCAGGAACCTTACTTGATAGGAATTTCTGAGTGTTGATTGCACTGAATTCAGAAATCAACATTATTTTCCTCTGGTTAGTGGCTGATACCACTCCACTATTTTTACAGCACTGAAAGTCTGCTCAGTACCTCTGATGCTTTGGTTATTTCTAAAGCCTGAGTCAGGTGAATCTATTTGCACTTTATACTTCCTGATCACTTTTAATTTTGAACACGAATATTCAGCTGTCATCAGAAGGACTTCTTTTCTTACACACAATACAAAAAATGATTTATACACTAAACTTACAAAAGATTTTTTTTTTTCAAAAGAGTTAAGTGATAAAATATGTGTTTGTATAGAAAAAGGAAAGGGAAAGGGAAAGGGAAAGGGAAAGGGAAAGGGAAAGGGAAAGGGAAAGGGAAAGGGAAAAGGAAGGAAAGGAAAGTTCAGTGCATTCAAAGACAAATCCAATAGATAAGTATCAAGTCCTGCATATTGAAGTTTTACTTATGTTACATTCAGAGATTAAAGAAAATAAAGGGGAGGGAAGCATTGTTCTGAATTGAGAACACAGGCTTCGCCATGTTCTCAGTTCATAAGTTAACAGAAGTTCTCATACTGGGAGCAGAAAAATCACCCTGCAAATACCAAGATGACTGCATCTTCACTCAGTTACCACTATCCACCCCTCAGTGCCTTTGACATGATGTTAAAACGCTCAGTTAAAAATGCATTCAAAGTCTCATTGACTTGGCTTAAACTGAAGAAGTACCTGAGCAATTTCATAACATTTTTCCTACCTTGCTGAGATTTTAAGAACAGGAACTAAAACACTAATTTCTTAGGGATGCTTTGGCATAACTGACAGACCACAATCACCACCACAGGCCTACCCTGTGCTTAATGAGAGGGACCCACATGTTCTTTTGGACATGGCATGCTGTCTGGAATGGGGAATTGTCGCGGAGGGGAATTCTGCCGCCTACGCCGGTTTGTGGCGAAGGGGAGAAATCAATCGATGTGTGATAATTTTGTATAAAAAATATATTTATTAA
>WAAF01008041.1:0-16217 GCA_013400475.1 Tricholaema leucomelas
TCTTCCAACCTGCTTGATTCTGTGATTATTATTGCTACACCTTTCCCTTCCCTCCACTCAGCCAGGAGTGCAAAGCTAAAACCGAGGGTGAAGAGTAAGCTGCCTGGGAAGACAACATTTAGGGTATTCTGGCACCAGTGCTGCTTATTTCACACCCAACCTCCTGAAGGGGTTATCATTAAACCTTCCTGGCTGTAATTCGATTGATTCCTTCCTTTCTTTATCTGGTAGCAGCCAGAGCCCCTTCTCTGCTCGGCAGAGCATCCTGCTTTTCGCATTTCAGCAGCGCCTGACCCCATTTCAGTCGGTTTTCCATATCCTGCCTGTCTCCCAGCCGCCGAGGGAACACACTGATGCTGTGTTTATGCTAATTTTATGCTCTCTGAGTTGTGTCTGTTATTCAAAGCAGTTGAAGCAGTTATTGCCAGTAATCTTATTTCTGCGAGAGCCCCCAGGGCAGAGCAAGCCTTGGAGCCGGTCCTGCAGACCGCGTCAGAGCCATCACAGCCTGCTGGTAAATGGGAGCTCTTTCCTGCAGAATCTGATATCAGTTACTTCACAAACACAGTAATAAAATGAAACAAATCAGATTTTCAAGTAAATAAACCAGACTTCAATGGCAACAACAATGGTCAGGACAACAGGATTTTAATAAGTGATGCTATACAGGGGAGAATATGGGAGTGCTGCATCTCTTCTTCTTCCTGCTTACCTCCTGTTCCAGGGGATCACAGGGGTTGGAAGGGATCCAAAGAGATCACCAAGTCCAACCCCCCTGCCAGAGCAGGACCGTAATCCAGCCCAGGTTACAGAGGAATGCATCCAGACAGGCCTTGAAAGGCTCCAGAGAAGGAGACTCCACAACCTCTCTGGGCAGCCTGTGCCAGGGCTCTGGGACCCTTACAGGAAAGAAGTTCCCCCTTGTGTTGAGCTGGAACCTCCTGTGCTGCAGCTTCCATCCACTGCTCCTTGTCCTATCCCAGGGAGCAGTGAGCAGAGCCTGTCCCCCTGCTCCTGCCCAGCCCTCAGATACTTACAAACATTCATCAAATCCCCTCTCAGTCTTCTCTTCTCCAGACTAAGCAGCCCCAGGTCCCTCAGCCTCTCCTCATCAGGCAGTGCCCTCCAGTCCCCTCATCATCCTCCTAGCCCTCAGCTGGACCCTCCGCAGCAGATCCCTGTCCCTCTGAAACTGGGGAGCCCAAAACTGAACACAGTGTTCAAGATGAGGTCTCAGCAGGGCAGAGTAGAGAAGGGGAACCTCCCTTGATCTGCTGGACACACTCCTCCTAATACACCCCAGGCTCCCATTGACTTCTTGGCCACCAGGGCACATTGCTGTGCCATGGGTAACTTGTTAGCCACCAGCACCCCCAGGTCCCTCTCCACAGGGCTGCTCTCCAGCAGATCACTTCCCAACCCAAAATTAGCTGCCTGAACCCTTTACAGACTGAAAATGAAGCAGACCAAATCATCATGAGAATGAGCTCCGCTCTCTTGGTTGGTAAAAAAAGTCATTCACTTGTGGCATGTGTAGAAATACCACTGCAAAGGTACCTTGAGGTACTGAACTGGGAAACAGAAGAAAGCAAATCATTAATCCTGTTTTTCTTTACCCCATATCCACTCGAAATTGCATGGATCATAGAATCAAGGAGGATGGAAGAGACCTCCAAGCTCATTCAGTCCAACCTAGCACCCAGCCCTGTCCAATCAACCAGGCCATGGCACTTCAGGTGGGGTTGGTCTCTGCTGCCAGACAACCAGCAAGAGAAGAAGGGGACACAGCCTCAAGTTGTGCCAGGGGAGGTCTAGGCTGGATGTTAGGAGGAAGTTGTTGTCAGAGAGAGTGATTGGCATTGGAATGGGCTGCCCAGGGAGGTGGTGGAGTCTCTGTGCCTGGAGGTGTTCAAGAAAAGCCTGGATGAGGCACTTGGTGCCATGGTCTAGATGTCTGGATAGGGCTGGGTGCTAGGTTGCACTGGATGAGCTTGGAGCTCTCTTGCAGCCTGGTTGCTTCTATGATTCTGTGATTGAAGGAACTGAGTGATGTTAAGGACAATTAAAAGCCACATTTACTGCCTCATCTTCATCTACTATCTGCCAGTGCCCCCAGGTCCCTTCCCTTCTGGCTGCTCTCAGCCACTCTGGATCATCTAGTCCCACCTCCACTGCAGTCAGCAAGGACATCTTCAACTACATCATATCATTTCAAGCCCCATCCAACTTAAAGTGTTTCCAGGGACAGATCATCTACCACTTCTCTGAGCAACCCATGCCAGTGTTTCGCCACCCTCATGAGAAAAGAAGTTCTTCCTTGCATGTAGTCTACACATCCTCTCTTCTGTTTTAGAACCATCACCTCTTGCTCTGTTGCAAGAGACCCTGATAAAGACTGTCCCCATCTTTCCTGCAGGCCTCTGTTGTATACAGAAAGGCATCAGCAAGCTCTCTCCAAAGGCTTCCCTTCTTCAGGCTGAGCAACTCCGACCCTCCCAGCCTCTCCTCAAAGCAGAGGTGCCTGAGCCCCCTGATCATTTTTGTGAGCCTCATGAGCTTTATAACTTTGTGAATTGAAAGGTCAGGGAAAACTCTGAGAAAAGCAGTACTGCTCTTCACAGGATCACAGGATGGTAGGGTTGGAAGGGACCTCTGCAGATCATTGAGTCACAGAATCACAGAACCTTACAGATTGGAAGGGACCTCCAGAGGAGGAGTCCAACCTTCCTGCCAAGGCAGGATCACCCACAGTAGTTCACACAGGAATGCATCCAGGTGGCTTTTGAAAGTCTCCAGTGAAGGAGACTTCACAGCCTCTCTGGGCAGCCTGCTCCAGGGCTCTGTCACTCTCACTGTAAAGAAGCTTCTCCTCATGCTGAGGTGCAACCTTCTCTGTTCCAGTTTGCAGCTGTTGCTCCTTGTCTTATTGCTGCTGACCACCAAAAAGAGCTTGGCCCCAATCCGCTTGACACCCACCCTGCAGATATTTGTACACATTGATGAGGTCTCCTCTCAGTCTGCTCTTCTCCAGATTAAACAACCTCAGGTTTCTCAGTGTCTCTTCGTAGGGGAGATGCTCAAGTCCCCAGTCATCCCCGTGGCTCTCCACTGAACTCTTTCCAGCAAGTCCCTGTCTCTCTTGAACTGGGGAGCCCAAAATTGGACACAGCATTCCAGGTGTGGTCCAGACCCCCTGCCAAAGCACAACTATAACCTTGCCTTCAAAAAAAACCCAAAGCTTGATGCAGTGAGATTTCAAGAGCAACAACATTTATGACCAAGGCTTGGATGTGAAATGAAACTCTTGACAGTGTGCCCTTGTCTATAAAAATAAGCACCAATGACCCTCTGTAGGTCCAGAGGAAAAAGGAAGTTTAAGAAGGCCCAGGAAACTGAATTGCTTTTTCACCCTTAAAGGTGGTCCTTTCAGGCCAGAGAGAAGACATGTCATTATGGAGCTTGGGTCTAGCATGCCTGGGGACAAAGCAAAGCCCTTGCCCTCCCCAAGGCATCAATCTAGCATTGCTCACCAGCACCACATCCCTTAAACAAATAAGCAAATGCATGGACCAGAGGAACATGTGAGGAAAAGCAAATCAGACTTAGCAAATGTGCTGGAGTCCAGCCACGATTTTCCTATGGAAAGGAAAGAAAACAAACTTAGTTCCAGTCTCTGTCTCACAATGGACCTTTTTCTTTCTTTCTGTTGAGGTTAATCAGCATTTAATTGATTTATTCAGGAGTTTAATTGATTCTGATGACAGTGGCAGGCTAAGCCCTCAAAGACTGTAGCTTACTGGCACGCAAGCTCTCATGGATCTCATTCCTTTAGCCTCACTCTAACTGCTGTGTTAGAGATGCAGAGCTGCCCTAGGCTCCCTCAACAATCCATGGAAAGAGAGAGGCTGTTCCAGAGAGTGATGCACACCTAGACTAGGCTGAGCTGTTATGTGGCAGCACTTTTCTCAGGGACTAAAACAGGAATCTGGGATGTGGGATCCCAGCCAAGCACCTAAAATCTGGTTTACCAGTGGGAACATGGCCTTAGAGGCAAAAACTCTCTCATGGTCACTTGCTACTTGGCCACTTGCTGCTCCCTTGCACTAAACATGGATCAAAATCTTGGCATTTCAGACCCTTGCTTTTTGGGGGGAAGGGTTTTTTTATGACTGATAGCTCCTGAAAGGATGTTGGAGCAAGATGGGCATCGGTCTGATCGCCCTCGCAACAAAAGGTAGCATAAGAGGAAATGGTCTCACCCTGAGCCAGAGGAGGTTTAGATTGGACATGAGGAAAATTTTCTTTCCCCAAAGGGTTGTCAAGCCCTGCAGTGAGTTGTCCATAGAAGTGCTGGAGTCCCTGTTCTTGAAGGGGTTTAAAAGCCATGTAGATGTGGTGCTGAGGGAAGTAGTTCAGTGGTGACTTGGCAGTGTTTTGTTAACACATGGACTTGATGATGTTAGAGGTCCTTTCCAACCAAAGCAAGTCAATGATCCTGTGATTCACACACAGACCTGGTGAAATACAAAGGCTTTCAAGTTCTGAGACTGTGCTCATCTTTGTTTCATTGACTTCTCAGGTGCATAGACAGTCAGATGACTTGGGTGAAAATCAGACCTCCAGTGAGATGATCTTAAAGGTCTTTTCTAAGCTAATGAATTTTATGATTCACCAGAAGCTGTTAAAAGTGGTACCACTCCTTTTCAAAACAGAATGATCTGAATGTGGGAATTCTCCACTTGCTGCTTCCTTCCTTCCCCTTTATTGGTCATTCTTAGAGAAAAACGAATGCACAGCTTAGAGAAGAGTGTCACTGTTACACTTGAAGAGGTGTTTGAATGGAAATGTCACCTAATGTGCTTCCATTCTCTCTCACCCAGCAGCAGCATCAAGAAAAAGCAACGTTTTCTAGTCTCTAATCCATTAATTATAGTTCCATTTTGATTTGGGACCATAGGAATAATGCCAAGAAACAGGATGGGATTGACTTAAAAAATCTCTGAGAATACAGATTTACTGAAGTGCCATGAGACTCCCACAGACATTTTTGGAGGTTGCTAATGTCATTCCCTGAAATCCATTAGATTTGAGTAAGAAAACAACTCTGACTCAGATAAAACTGAGTAACCATTCTTAGGCTTGGATGATTGAGGCACACACGAAGGTGCCAGTCCAGGAGAGATTTATTTGCATGTGTTTTCATAGGAACATAGAATCAGTCAGGGTTGGAAGGGACCACAAGGAGCAGCCAGTTCCAACCCCCCTGCCATGCCCAGGGACACCCTACCCTAGAGCAGGCTGCACACAGCCTCAGCCAGCCTGGCCTGAAACACCTCCAGCCATGGGGCCTCAACCACCTCCCTGGNGACTCAGTTCTCTTAACCCCAGGTATGTGCTGCTCCTGGCATTGAGACCATGCAAGTTTTATCTTCCTAAGGCAGGAAAATGTTTGCAGCTTCTTTAATCATAGAATCACAGTATCACAGTATCACCAAGGTTGGAAGAGACCTCCAAGCTCATCCAGTCCAACCTAGTGCAGATAAAGTTCAATAAGGACAAGTGCAGAGTCCTGCATCTGAGGAGGAATAATAAACTAGGGCGGAATAATCACCTCCTAGTACAGGCTGGGAGGTGATCTGCAGGAGAGCAGCCCTGTGGAGAGGGACCTGGGGGTGCTGGTGGCTAACAAGTTAGCCATGGCACAGCAATGTGCCCTTGTGGCCAAGAAGGCCAATGGGATCCTGAGGTGTATTAGGCAGAGTGTGTCCATCAGATCAAGGGAGGTTCTCCTCCCCCTCTACTCTGCCCTGCTGAGACCTCATCTTGAATACAGCGTTCAAGTTTGGACTCCCCAGTTTCAGAGGGACAGGGACCTGCTGGAGAGGGTCCAGTGGAGGGTTATGAGGATGATGAGGGGACAGGAGGGCATGGCTGATGAGGAGAGGCTGAGGGACCTGGGGCTGTTTAGTCTGGAGAAGAGAAGACTGAGAGGAGATTTGATGAATGTTTATAAGTATCTGAAGGCTGCCAGGAGGTGGGGGGACAGGCTCTGCTCACTGCTCCCTGGGATAGGACAAGGAGCAATGGATGGAAGCTGCAGCACAGGAGGTTCTGCCTCAACACAAGGAGGAACTTCTTTACTGTGAGGGTCCCAGAGCACTGGCACAGGCTGCCCAGAGAGGTTGTGGAGTCTCCTTCTCTGGAGCCTTTCAAGGCCTGTCTGGATGTGTTCCTCTGTGCTCTGTGTTAGATAGGATTGTCCTGCTGTGGCAGGGGGGTTGGACTGGGTGATCTGCTTGAGTCCCTTCCAATCCCTAACATCCTGTGAGCCTGTGATATTTCTGACACAGGTCAAACAGGGTAGCTACCAAAAAAGGAAAAAAAAAAAAGGCAGTTGAAATAATGTTGTAACTGGAGCTAGTTGGAACAGCAGAGAGAAACTCTTGATTTATGAACTTGTTTTTTTCTGCTTAAATCATACTTTCATGGGTGCCTCACAGTTAGCAATTAAGATTCCTACCAGCTTTTGAGGGGAAACAGAAGACTGAACCTCAATTAAAGCTGAATTCCCACTTTTGGAGTTCTATCAGGAGCTTTCAAGGTAGAAAGAAGCAGTTAAGTCATAAAGAGAACCATCAGTTGGGATTCATCTGCCCACAGGTATGTTTCTGCAGATTGGACATCTGTGCCTGAGTGTAGCTATATCCCAAACGCCTTGAGAGTCAGTCGAGAGATGGAAGAGCTTTCATTTCCTCTCTACTAAAGTGCTCCTAAAATACATCCCATGAACAACACACTTTTCTCTATGAGTATGAGAGGAACCTTTGCTCAGCCATAGCTGTTTGCAGTAGAAAGTGATGGGAGGGGGATAAGACCTGGTGGTAAGTGTCCCTGCCCATGGCAGGGGTGTTGGAATTAGATGATACTTATGACAGTAGGTGGATGAGACCTGGGCTAGTGCAAAGCGTCCCTGCCCGTGGCAGGGGTGTTGGAATTAGATGATATTTAAAGGTTCATCCAACCCAAACTGTTCTGTAAATCTATTCATTCCACTGTTTAGAATAGAATAAAATAGAATAGAATCAACTAGCTTGGAAGAGACCTCCAAGCTCATCCAGTCCAACCTAGCACCCAGCCCTGGCCAATCAACCAGACCATGGCACTAAGTGCCTCATTCAGGCTTTGCTTCAGCACCTCCAGGCACGGCGACTCCACCACCTCCCTGGGCAAACATAGATACCAGAGCTGTTCTCTCTTTCTGGCTCTGGCTGCATGCACTTCTCTAACTTGCTGCCTGACTAATCTGTCTGCTTCCTAACCCCCCATGCCAACCCTTTAAACTCACCTTGAATGTAAGGCAAAGTCTGGGGTAAGGTAGAGAGGTGGGAAGAAGGTGGAAGGGTGATTGAGAGCCCCTCCTGGGGACTGTTTTCTGGGAGGGCTGCTGTGTCTCTGTATGACTTTTTAACTTGTATACCCCCTTAAACTGGGGAGCCCAGAACTTAACACAGCTTTTGCTGCTCTGCTGCTGCTTTACTCCTTCCCCATCTTCCTTAAGGTTATTCTATTTCTCCAGCAGTTTATTCTCCTTGTGCTGTTATATTTAAACTACAAGAAATACAATTTCATTTTTTCCTGACTTTCCAAAAACCCATATTGTAGTGAGGTTACTGGGGGAGTATCCACCCTAACCCAGGACACTATTGCTCAATTCAGTGGGGTCTCAAAACCTTTAGTTCTTCTTCTACCATCACAACAAATATTCTCTCACTTGTGGAAGAAACAAGACACGAAGCCCAAGGCTGCACACCAACCACCACCTTGGGTGCTTTGACACTGAAGGTTGTAACTGTCAGGATATCCATAGAATCATAGAATGGTTTAGGTTGGAAGTGACCTCAAGGATCATCCAGCTCCAACCCCCTGCCATAGGCAGGGACACCTCCCACTAGAGCAGGCTGCTCAAGGCCTCATCCAGCCTGGCCTTAAATGCCTCCAGGGAGGAAGCATCCACAACCTCCCTGGGCAACCTGTGCCAGTGTCTCACCACCCTCACTGTAAAGAACTTCCTCCTAACATCCAGTCTAAATCTCCCCTCTGCCAGTTCAAACCCATTCCCCCTCGTCCTGACATTCCCAGACCTTCTCAATAGATCCAGACACTGATCAAGTGAACAAAAATGGAACAAAGTTAAGTACATTTTTGTTGTCCTTCTTCTTAACTTGGTTGGTAAATTTCCTGGCTCCGGGGCTAGTTTGCCTCAGATCTGAACTGGTTCTTGGGTTTTGGGTTTTTGTGTGTATGCAAAGAGACTCACTCCTGCTGAGGCTCTTGCATATTTTATTATTTATTTTCTAGTAATTAGTCTGAACCAGTGACTCAAACAGAACTAGCCAAGTGAAAAAGAAAATATAACCAAGTCCCCCAATATGTTGTCTTTGCCTAGGGCAATAAGCAGCTGACAGCTAATGGGACAGATGATGCTCCTCTTCTCAGTTCATCCATTCAGCTGCTTGTTTAAGACACGAGAAGGCCTCTGTGCCTTGACCCACACTTTGCCATTTGAAACTTTCCTAGGTGTTCTTGGCAAAGCTGGACAAATGTTTTTCCTGACTCTTGGAAAACTCAGAGTTTCCAGCAAAAGCTTGAAACCTGCAATGTTGTGCTTTGCAAATGCAGATGTACTACTTTTCTACACTAAGTCAGAAATCTCCTCTCTTCCTCTGGCAATTACAGGGTTAGCTGCATCTCTAAACGTGCTGCAAGCTTCTCTCCCGACAAAGAAGTGGCAAATGTCAGTCCGGCATCAGCAAATGTTGTGGGAGATGCAGCATGGACTTGGAGAGGCAGGAGAGAGCAATCTCCGTGCTGTGAGGGATGATGGCACTTATTAATGAGGCTATGCAAAGTGAAATAGCTGGGGGTGGTAGTGAGCAGAGAGAACAGCACCCTGCAACCAGGTGAAAAACAGATAACAGCAATTGTTTTTGCTTCTGGTACCAAGTTTCATCTCCTGAAACGGATGGCAATTACAGGTGATGTGAGCTGCCTGCTGGACTTACCTCTGCACTCCTTGGGAGCCAGCCTAGATCAGGTGCCAGAGTTTAACTGGATGACGTTTGATGCCATTCATCTTTTTCTTCTCTTTAAGTCAGGCAGTAACTTGCAGTCTTGGGGCATAGCTGTCCAGTAGTTTAGCAGGGTGTAGGTGAAGTTACTGAGTGAAAATGTGCAGATACTCTCTTAAGCTCTTGGTTTACCAAAGGCTTTACACTGGGGATGGAATTCCACTACCATTGCTTATCTATACTACCATCTATAACTACTAGAAGATGGTTTACATTAACAGCTTCAAAGCACAGCACATCTGTTGTCCTTGCTGCACAAGTCACATGTCCTACCTTCTTCTCCTACCCCCTGCCCTCTGGTCCATGTCAGCGCTGTTCCTGAAGTCCAACCGAGTGAGAATCTGATGGCAGGAATCAGCACTGATTCCCACATTGACTGTGTTTATTTCCATTCATTCCCTTGGGGGCTCTGAGGCTTGTCTGTTTTGTTTTCTTTTCTCATTTGCTTCCAAGGAACTTTACTGCTGCCTGTAAGGGAGACAATCCAACTCTGCTAGCTGGTGATGGGAGCTCAGGGGCTCCCTCACAATGTTGAAAATTCCTACTTTCCAGAAGGTTTGTTTAAGAAAAAATTGCACAGCTTCTGCTGAGTGCTTGTGACACAAAAGGATGTGAAGCTCACAGGTACAAAATACCTTTTCAGCCTCTCTCCCAGAGCTCCAGTATACTTCCCACCATACAAACTCTTATCCCTACAAGGCAGAAACTGGCATCATAGAATCACAGAATCAACCAGGCTGGAAGAGACCTCCAAGATCATCCAACCAAGCACCCAGCCCTCAACAATCAACCAGACCATGGCACTAAGTGCCTCATCCAGTCTCTTCTTGAGCACCTCCAGGGACGGTGACTCCACCACCTCCCTGGGCAGCCCATTCCAATGCCAATCACTCTCTCTGACAACAACTTCCTCCTCACATCCAGCCTAGACCTCCCCTGGCACAACTTGACACTCTGTCCCCTTGTTCTGTTGCTGGTTGCCTGGCAGCAGAGCCCAACCCCACCTGGCTACAGCCTCCCTTCAGGTAGTTGTAGACTGTAGATCAGAAATCCTTTTAAAGAGTCCACCTCAACATGAGGTTGTGGATTCTCCTTACAGCCAAGAAGTTCCCCCTTGTGTTGAGGCAGAACCTCTTTTGCTGCAACTTACACCCATTGCTCCTTGTCCTATCCCAGGGAGCAGTGAGCAGAGCCTGTCCCCCTGCTCCTGGCAGCCCTCAGATACTTATAAACATTTATCAAATCCTCTCCCAGTCTTCTCTTCTCCAGACTAAGCAGCCCCAGGTCCCTCAGCCTCTCCTCATCAGCCATCCCCTCCAGTCCACCCATCATCCTCCTAGCCCTCTGCTGGACCCTCTCCAGCAGATCCCTGTCCCTCTGCAACTGGGGAGCCCAAAACTGAAGGCAGTATTCAAGAGGAGGTCTCAGCAGGGCAGAGTAGAGGGGGAGGAGAACCTCCCTTGATCTGCTGGACACACTCCTCCTAATACACTCCAGGCTCCCATTGGCTTCTTGGCCACCAGGGCACATTGCTGTGCCATGGGTAACTTGTTAGCCACCAGCACCCCCAGGTCCCTCTCCACAGGGCTGTTCTCCAGCAGATCAGCTCCCAGCCTGTACTAGGAGGTGATTATTCCTCCCCAGTTTATTATTCCTCCTCAGATGCAGGACTCTGCACTTGTCCTTGCTGAACTTCATCTGGTTCCTCTGTGCCCAGCTCTCCAGTCCATTGTCCTATGGCTACAGGCCCTGGTGAAGTCTTTCTTTCCATCTCTCCATCAACCCCAGGAACTTAGAGCCAATGACTGTATGCCATCTAACTTAAAGATGCCACATTTCCAAAGAGGAATGTTCACAACAGATTCCTGGGAAAGGCAGCCACTCTGGAGCATGACCCTAGCTTGGAAGCCAAAGAGCTGAAATACCTTAAATCAGTCGTAAAGTCTGAACAAAATCTGCTTCTAGACTACCTTGCCATAAAATCTAATCTCCCAGGAGAGCTAGAAAGAAGGTTTTACTTATGCTCCATAAGCTCTTTTCTTCTGCTGGAAAGGGAGATGAAAGGAGAGGATTTAAGGGTTTGGTTCTGATTGGAGCACTGTGCTGCTCTTCCTCAGATCATAGAATCATAGAATGGTTTAGGTTGGAAGGGACCTCAAGGATCATCCAGCTCCAACCCCCTGCCATAGGCAGGGACACCTCCCACTAGAGCAGGCTGCTCAAGGCCTCATCCAGCCTGGCTTTAAACACCTCCAGGGAGGAAGCATGTCCTCCTTCATTCTGTTCTCTCTGGTCTCTTCCTCTGTGTCCTCATCAGGCACACAACAAGCAAATGGCTCAGAAAACAGAGCTTTCGACTCTCCTCCTTCATCACTGAGCTCAGTGACCCCTGTGCCCATCCCTGCCTGTCTCCTTGTCTCTCTATTCACATTTCACAGTATCACAGTCTCACAGTCTCACAGTGTCACCAAGGTTGGAAGAGACCTCACAGATCATCAAGTCCAACCCTTTACCACAGAGCTCAAGGCTAGACCATGGCACCAAGTGCCACGTCCAATCCTGCCTTGAACAGCTCCAGGGACGGCGACTTCACCACCTCCCTGGGCAATGGCTCCACCACCTCCCCAGTAGCCAATGACTCTGTCAGGGAAGAACTTTCTCCTCACCTCGAGCCTAAATTTCCCCTGGTGTAGCTTGAGGCTGTGTCCTCTTGTTATTTGCACTGCTTCTCATTACCCCTGCACCAGACCAAGCTCTTCAATGTATCTGTTATGCTTACTGCTTTGCCAGCTCCTGCCCAGCCCTGTCTTGCTCCTGGGGCACAGCTTTTGGTGGCTTGGGCTTCTTTTTTCCTTCCTTCCTTTGGTTGTTTTTGTTTTGGTTTGGTTTTTTTTTTGTGTGTGTTGTTGTTGTTGTTTTTTTTGGGGGGGGCTCTTGGTGTTTCATTTTGGTTTTTTTGTTGTGTTTGTTTTTCTGTTTGGGTTTTGAAGGGTTTGGGAGGGGCTGGGGTTTGATTTGGGGTTTCTTTTTTGGGGGTTTTTGGTTTGGAGTTTTGGTGTTTTTTGCTGTTTGGGATTTTTTGTGGTGTTTTGGGGTGGGGTTGGAATTTGATTTGGTTTTTTTTTTGTTTGAGGTTTTGGCTTGGTTTGGGTTTGGGGTTTGGGGTTTTTTGCAGTTTGGGTTTGGGGTTTTTTTGTTTGGGTTTTTGGCTTTGTTTGGTTTTGGGGTTGGGTTTTTTTTACTGTTTGGTTTTCCTTTTTGGGGGGGTGGGGTTGGGGTTTGGGTTGGGTTTTTGGCTTGGTTTCATCTTGGCTTTGGGTTTTTTTTGATGTTTGAGGATTTTTTTGGGGGGTGGGATCGGGGTTTGGTTTGAGGTTTTTTTGTTTGGGTTTTTGGCTTGGTTTGGTTTTGGGTTTTGAGTTTTTTGCTGTTTCAGTTGGGTTTTTTTGGGGGTAGGGATCAGATTTGTGTTGGGTTTTCCTTATTTGGGTTTCTGGCTTGGTTTGGGTTTGGAGTTTGGGGTTTTTTTTGATACTTGGGTGGTTTTTTGGGGGGGGTGGGGTTGATGTTTGGTTTGAGGTTTTTTTTTGTTTAGGTTTCTGGTTTGGTTTGGGTTTGGGTTTTTTTGATATTTGTTTTTTTTCAGGGGGGAGTGAGGTTGGGGTTTGAGTTGGGTTTTTTTGTTTGGAATTTTGGCTTGCTTTGGGTTTGGATTTTGGTTTTTTATTTTGATGTTTGGGTGGGGTTTTTTTGGGGGGTGAGTTTGGGGTTTGGTTTGGGTTTTTTTTGTTTGGGTTTTTGGCTTGGCTTTGGTTTGGGTTTGGGTTTTTTGGGGGGTGGGGTGGTGGTGGGTTGTTTTTGTTTTATTTAGTCGTTTGGATTTTGTTGTTGTTGTTGTTTCTTTGTTTAAGCTGAGCTGCTGAAGGCACAGCAAAGTCATCAGCTTTAGGGACACTGTCACCTGAAATCACATCTCTGCCTGTAGCATCAGTGCTGGAGCTACCTGATCAGGGCAGGCTTTTCCTTTAGCTGATGCATGAAATGCACTGTAACTGCTGCCACCAACAGGACATTCAGCAAATCCGAGACGTTTTTCTACCCTCTGTTTTAACAGCCAGGGCTCGAAAAGACCCAAGGAATACTGTAGAGGAATTGACATCCTAATATCAGTTAACTGTCTGTGATGTATGTAAGGCCAGGAGGATGCTCAGAGGGCTGCAGCAGCTCTGCTGTGAGCACAGACTGAAAGAGTTGGGGCTGTGCAGGCTGGAGCAGAGGAGGCTCCCAGGTGACCTTCTTGTGGCCTTCCAGGATCTGAAGGGAGCTACAAAAAAGCTGGGGAGGGACTTTTGAGGCTGTCAGGGAGTGCCAGGACTGGGGGGAATGGAGCAAAGCTGGAGGTAGGGAGATTGAGAGTGGAGGTGAGGAGGAAGTTGTTGAGCATGAGAGTGGTGAGAGGCTGGAATGGGTTGCCCAGGGAGGTGGTTGAGGCCCCATGGCTGGAGGTGTTTCAGGCCAGGCTGGCTGAGGCTGTGTGCAGCCTGCTCTAGGGTAGGGTGTCCCTGGGCATGGCAGGGGGGTTGGGACTGTCTGATCCTTGTGGTCCCTTCCAACCCTGACTGATTCTGTGATCCTATGAAAACACATGCAGATAAGTCTCTCTAGGACTGGCACCTTCAAGCCTAAGAATGGTTACTCAGTTTTATCCGAGTCAGAGTTGTTTTCTTACTCAAATCTAACAGATTTCAGGGAATGACATTAGCAACCTCCAAAAATGTCTGTGGGAGTCTCATGGCACTTCAGTAAATCTGTATTCTCAGAGGTTTTTTAAGTCAATTCTCTGATTCTATGATTCTGTGATAATGAGCTCCCTTCCATACAATCATTTTTACAACTGTCCCTCCAGATGACCCAAGCAGAGCTTGCTGCATTTTCTTACCTGGATTGCAAGAGGCATCTGAAACCTGACTATTTAAACCATGACCATTTCATAGAATCATACAATCATAGAATCATAGAATCAAGCAGGTTGGAAGAGACCTCCAAGCTCAGCCAGCCAACCTAGCACCCAGCCCTGGCCAATCAACCAGACCATGGCACTAAGTGCCCCAGCCAGGCTTGGCTTCAACACCTCCAGGCACGGTGACTCCACCACCTGCCTGGGCAGCCCATTCCAATGGCAATCACTCTCTCTGGCAACAACTTCCTCCTAACATCCAGCCTAGACCTGCCCTGGCACAACTTCAGACTCTGTCCCCTTCTTCTGGTGCTGCTTGCCTGGCAGCAGAGCCCAACCCCACCTGGCTGCAGCCTCCCTTCAGGTAGTTGTAGGCAGCAATGAAGTCTGCCCACAGCCTCTCCTCACAGGGCTGTGCTCCAGGCCCCTCCCCAGCCTTGCTGCCCTTCTCTGGACACCTTCCAGCACCTCAACATCTCTCTTGAATTGAGGAGCCCAGAACTGGACACAGCACTCAAGGTGTGGCCTGAGCAGTGCTGAGCACAGGGGCAGAAGAACCTCCCTCATCCTGCTGGCCACACTGCTCCTGAGCCAGCCCAGGATGCCATTGGCTCTGCTGCCCACCTGGGCACTGCTGCCTCCTCTTCAGCTCCTCTCTCCCAGCACCCCCAGCTCCCTCTCTGCCTGGCTGCTCTCAGCCACTCTGTCCCCAGCCTGTAGTGCTGCTTGGGGTTGTTGTGGCCAAAGTGCAGAACCCTGCACTTGGCGTTGATCAGTCTCATCCCATTGGCCTCTGCCCACCCATCCAGCCTGTCTAGGTTCCTACCATGCATAAAGAAAACTAAAGATGCTAACAGAAAGGAGCAAAAAAGAAACCATGAGAATACTTTCATTTGATTCCTTGATGACCATGACCTCTAATCACTATTTTACTGAAGAAGCTCAGCAGTAAAATTTGCTTCCCAGTGGCAAAGAAAATAAAAAAAAAAGAAGAAAGCAAAATCTGGTTTGTGCCTTCAAGTTCTTCTGTAAGAGCTGCTGCACAACTATTGATTTTCTGAACCTGGCTGCATCACAGTGAGGATGCTCTCAGGAGTTCACAAGTTGCAGCACCATGTTAGTACAAAATGCTCAGCGTTGTCTTTGACATGCTTCAGGAGTTTGTGCTAGGTGGAGGCTAGCTGGAATATTTTGGTGAGAAGAGTTAGGTGATAGGCTGTGAAGAGCAAACAATGATGAGGTGATTCTGTGGAAGGGAAAAAAAATACTGCCCAGGCCTGACAATTTTGGCTCATCCTTTCAAATGGAGTCTGGATGAATGTTCCTGGATTACTCAAAGGGACCTCAGTTCTTCCCATTGCACAGCTATTGGCAGGACTGGCTGGGGCACTTAGTGCCATGGTCTGGTTGACTGGAGAGGGATGGGTGACAGGTTGGACTGGATGAGCTTGGAGGTCTCTTCCAACCTGGTTGATTCTGTGTTTCATTGTGTGCCAGTTTGAGCCTAGCTGAGATATTTTGGTGAGAAGAATTAGATGCTAGGCTGTATAAAGGAAACAATGCTGATGGCTGCTGCACTCATGGACTTGCTGAGATGGGTAAGAACAAGAACATTAATATAGATAACACAGTGGCTGTGTGCCTCTGGCTGCCTGCAGTTTTCTCCCTACCCTGCTGTCTGTGTAACTAATCCTTCTGCTTCCTAACCCCCCTGGCCAATCCTCCAAACTCACCTTGCATGTAAGACAAAGTCTGGGATAAGGTAGAGGGGTGGAAGGGAGGTGGAAGGAGCTCCTCCTGGGCACTCTGGTTTCTGGGAGGGCTGCTGTGTTTCTGTGTTACTTTTAAGTTATATATACTTGTGTATGTATGGCTGAATATTCTGCTTAGCTGTAAATATAGCCTCATGCCTTCATTTCCAGCCATCTGAGTCTAGTCTGGGTGATTTTCTTAGGTGTAGGGGGCGTGGGTAACACCCAAACTGGCTGGAGAGCAGCCAGGAGGAAAGGGACCTGGGGGTACTGGTGGATAGTAGGCTGAAGATGAGCCAGCAGTGTGCCCAGGTGGCCAAGAGGGCCAATGGCATCCTGGCCTGTATCAGGAACAGTGTGGCCAGTAGGAGGAGGGAAGTT
>WAAF01008041.1:16323-52447 GCA_013400475.1 Tricholaema leucomelas
GTATAGGCTGGATGTTAGGAGGAAGTTCTTCACAGAGAGAGTGATTGGCATTGGAATGGGCTGCCCAGGGAGGTGGTGGAGTCACCATCCCTGGGGGTGTTCAGGAAAAGCCTGGCTGGGGCACTTAGTGCCATGGTCTGGTTGGCCAGATAGGGCTGAGTGATAGGTTGGAGTGGATGATCTTGGAGGTCTCTTCCAACCTGGTTGTTTCTATTCTATTCTGTTCTAACCACCACAGAGTTTGAGAGGCCATTGTCTCAGCATAACCCCCAAAGTTGAAATTCATTTCCTCCAGCAGAATGTGTTCCTTTCTATTCTGAGGAAAAGAAAGCCAAACCTTTTTTTGGCTGTAAAGGTGAAATGCAGAGAGGTTTCCAAACTTCCTGTTCAGTATCTATTAAAACCCAAACCCAAACCAAACCAAACAAACAAAGAAAACAAAAGGAGGGAAAGAAGGTTAAAAAAAAAATCATGGAATAATAGAATCAGAGAATGTCAGGGGAGGGAAGGGACCTGAAAAGATCATCTGGTTCAACACCCCTGCCAGAGCAGGATCACCCAGAGCAGATCACACAGAAACACATCCAGATGGTTCTTGAATTTCTCCAGTGGACTCTCTCACTCAGAATTAGAGTGGGTTTAATTCAGTTTTGCTTCCTTCAGTTGAACATTGGATGAAGTAGGAGGAGTTTAGGCTCTTTCAGAGCTGTGTGCAACTGAATGCAATTTAAATTCCCTCTTCCAGTTAATTTGGAGTTATTTGGCTGCCTGTACCTGTATAAACAGTCATGTCATGTCTAGGAAGGACAGAACCTGGGATACAAATGTATTTGAACCTCTGTCTGCAGATGGGATAGGGTAGCAGAGCCCTGCAGAGGGACCTGGCCAGGCTGGATGGGTGGGCAGAGGCCAATGGGATGAGATTGAACAAGGCCAAGTGCAGGATTCTGCACTTTGGCCACAACAACCCCAAGCAGCACTACAGGCTGGGGACAGAGTGGCTGAGAGCAGCCAGGCAGAAAGGGAGCTGGGGGTGCTGGAAGAGAGGAGCTGAAGATGAGGCAGCAGTGCCCAGGTGGGGCATGTCCTTAGGCAGCATTGACAAGCTCCTCTTGGCACTCACCCCTTGCATCTTCATAAACACTGTTCGTTGAGTCCCAGACTCTCTTCTCAGCCTGGCTAATGTGAGGGATTGCAGAATGTGCAAGTGTGAAATGGATTCCTTTTTGAAGCCATTTTTAGTCAAAGGATAGCTATGACTGGAACATGTCTCTTACCAGGAGAGCATGAGGGAGCTGGGGCTTGTTAGCTTGGAGAGGAGGAGAATGAGAGGTGACCTCAGCAACGGTTATCAATATGTGAAGGTGAGTGCCAGGAGGCTGGGGCCAGGCTCTGCTGGGTGATGCCCAGTGCCAGCACAAGGGGCACTGGGTGGAAGCTGAGGCATAGGAAGCTCCATGTAAACATGAGGAGGAATTTTTTCCCTCTGAGGGTGACAGAACCATGGAACAGGCTGCCCAGGGGGGTTGTGGAGTCTCCCTCTCTGGAGATATTCAACACCTGCCTGGATGTGTTCCTGTGTGATCTGCTCTGGGTGATCCTGCTCTGGCAGGGGGGTTGGACTGGATGAGCTTTGGAGGACCCTTCCAGCCGCTGACGTTCTGTGATTCTGTGATCCCCCAGTCACTGGGGATGCCTTTCTATCCCATCACAATTCTTCAGAGCCTTCTGCTTCTCTCTGCTCCTGAAACGGATCATATTTAAACCAAAGATGGGTTTAAGCATAGAAGGCAGCTGCTCAGCAGGAGTGGGATGAGCAACCTAGGCCTTATGCAAGTACCTTGATAAGACAGGCAGACCTATTTTCTCCTGGGCACATTTTACAGGTGTGAGAGGCCATGTTCATGTTGATGGTGGGATGTTGCTGACACACATCAAGAAGAAACTAGGGCATATCAACTAAAACAACAATGACTCACATTAAATCAATTAAAGGTATTCTCCATCTGGTTCTACCCAAGGGGTTTGTTATGATTTAACTAAATTGGTTTCTAAACTGATTTGGATAAATTGGTGAATAAACTGTGTGTACAACAGCCAAAACTAAGTACAAAAGAGTCTAAGTAAGTCAGACAAATCCAACTGAGTATAAGAAATGCAGTGAAAGAGCTGGGGAGGAGATGAAGTGGCACCATAGCCTTTGGAGGTTGTGCAGAGTGGTTCTGAGCATAGCTGTAGGTCTAACAAAGACATTAACATCTGTCTCTGCCCACACCAACCTTTGGCCTCAAAAGCTTTGGGAGGTGCAGGACTGAGCCTGGAAATCTAAATGAACACGTTCAGAAAGGTCCAAAGTGGCGGTACTGAAGCTGCCTGCTGTACTTGGAGCTTCAGTCAGCTGTTGCTGATCTACAGAAAACAAGCCAAAAGAGTGGCAGAGGAGTGTAAATGGCTGTGCTTAGGAAGGGTGGTGAAGAAGTGCCTCGGTGCAGATGCCAAGTGCAACAGGGAAGAGGTAAAGAGAAGAGCTGTGCAGGCTGAACATTGGTACGAGGAGGTAGTCTTGTACCTAACCAGTCAGATTTTAGCTGTGAGAACTGGTGTTGATTCTTCCTACCTAGCAGGGAAGAAATCATCTCACACACCTATTTCAGAGCATCTGCAGTACTGGGCACCTGTTCCTGGACAACTCCTGGGTGCAATTTAGGAGCTAGCATGAGCCATGGACCATTCCCAGTGGCCCATTTGGAATGTGGTCACCTTATTGTGGAGGCTGCGAGTTTAATCGCAGTCACACCCAGACAATGCCCAATGGCTCCAGGGAAGAAGGCATCCTCAAAAGGTTGAATTTACTAGTACAGATACAGCTTTTGCACCTTAATTCTCCAACTCTAAAGGCAGTATTATTTTGTACAAGTTTTGTGTACATCTGCACAATGAGGTGGGATAGGGAATTGCAGACGTTAGGGATGTCAGAGTAAATGTAACGCATGAACTTTGGCTCCCTACCCTCTCATGGACCAAGGGAAGAAGCAGCCATGGATCATGTGCCTAAGTTTTTGTAGGGCATTATTCATCTAACTTGAGTTAGACAAGAGATGAAGAAGTCATTAGCAGCAGCACATGTCATCAACTCCCACAACTACTTCACTAAACCACCCTTGGGTTTTGAGCTGGCATTGCACCTGCGCTATGTGCCAGCATTCTCTCTTCTCATGGCTCTTCCCATTAGAGCCTCCTTGGGCACGTGCCCAGCTTTCAGCCACGTTTTAGACAACACTCAGGACATTATCAGTATTTGTGTTGATGGGAAGGAGAGGAATTATGCACAGCATGAAGCTTCCTGATGCTTCTTGATGTTTTGATGTTGCATTCATGAGACCAATACTGCTTCTTTTCTGTCCAGCTCCCTTAAATCCTTTGGTCGGCACATGGCACATCTACTTCAGTATGGCACATACACAGTGCTAAGTCCATTTGAAGATGATGGACAGAGATGAAAGCATACACTGTTTGGCCACTCAGCTGTTTCCTACGGCTGGCAGGTAACCAAAACCTCTCAGATAGCTTAATAGAAGTCTGAGAGATGCTCAGATAGAATCATAGAATCAAGCAGGGTGGAAGAGACCTTCAAGATCATCCAGTCCAACCTAGCACCCAGCCCTGGCCGATCAACCAGACCATGGAAAAAGTGCCTAATGCAGAATCTATAGCAGATGGAAATGCCATGAGTTTGTTAGAACTGAGTGAAGAGAGCTTCTTAGCTCTAATGTTTTTAAGTGGGACAGAGTTAATTGTCTTCTTAATAGCTGGCATGTGGCTACCCTTTGCATTTGGGACCAAAACAGTGTTGATGACACATGGTTGTTTTAGATATTGCTGAGCAGCATGTGTAAAGGTCAGGGCCTTTCCTGCTTCCTGGGATGCTCCACTAGGGAATAGGTTTGGGGTTCACAGATTTACTGTGAATGTGTGAATCTGTAAAGTGGTGTGATGGTTTGGGAATCACTCACCCCCCTTTCTTATGAAATCACCCAGATTAGACTCAGCCAAGCTGGAAAATAAGGAATGAAGCTTTCTATTTACAGCTTAACACAATATTCAAGCAGATATTTACAATATTTACAGATACAGACAGACAAGGTAAAGGTAATACAGAAACACATCAGCCCTCTCAGAAACCAGAGTGCCCAGAAGGGGCTCCCAACCACTCTTCCACCTTCTTTCCACCCCTCTACCTTATCCCAGAGTATAACTTGCATACAATGTGAGTTTGGAGGATTAGCCAGGGAGGTTTAAAAGCAGAAGGATTAGTTACACAGAAGCAGCCCAGGGAGAAAGCACAGGCTCTGACAGAGACCTCCCCACACTGTCCTACCTCTGTTTTGTGTTCTTGGTTTTATACCTCTCAGTGAACCTATGAGTGAAGTAGACATCGCCAATGTTTCCTTTTCTCTCATTAAATTATTCCAATTTGCCTCAAACTAGCACAATCCACCCCTATTTCACTCAGGTGTTGCTGAGAGCTACCTCTCTAATCTAAACCAGTATTTACAATAATCATAGAATCATAGAATCAACCAGGATGGAAGAGACCTCCAAGCTCATCCAGCCCAGCCTAGCCCCAGCCCTGCCCAATCAACCAGACCATGGCACTAAGTGCCCCAGCCAGGCTTGGCTTCAACACCTCCAGGCAGGGAGACTCCAGCACCTCCCTGGGCAGCCCATTCCAATGCCAATCACTCTCTCTGCCAACAACTTCCTCCTAACATCCAGCCTAGACCTGCCCTGGCACAGCTTGGGACTGTGTCCCAAGTGTAATAATGTAATAATGACTATTACAAGTTCAGTTTCCACTTCATTTTGGCTATCTCATATGTAGGCAATTCACAGCTGGGAGGAGACACAGCTGGGACATCTGGCCCCAACTAACCAGAGGGATAATCCAGACCATATGAGCAGCATATGAACAGAATCCTCAGATTTAGTAGATGTAGTTTAAATAAAGATTTCCTGTTTTCTGTGCTACTGTCCCCACCTAAAATAAGTACAAACAGTCTAAGAATAAAGAATATTGACAACCAGCTTCCTGAAAGAACAAAGTTTAACCCTACTGCAGTTAAAATTCATGGCTGGGAGCTAAGACATTTTGGGTTGTATCTCAGTTCTAATTCAAATCTATTAGGCTTGATTTGGATCCAGGTACATGAGGAACCCAAAGAGAAAGTGCTGATAGGAGCACTAGAGCCCAGATCTAGATGGACAGTACTGTCCTTGAAGGCTAATAGGCCTATTAGATCTCCTGGCTTGCCCCACCCTTCTGCTGATGGGGGACACAAGGACAAGAGGAAAAGAAAGGCTTGGTCCATTATGTGTGTGTCCCCCCCCCGGCCAAGAAGATAAGGAGGTACCCACAGGTGTTTAGGTGCCTTGTCCAAATAAGGGTGAGCAAGCCCTGGGGTCACCTGATATGGGCAGTTTGGCAAATGCTGTTTTGACTGGTGAATCTCTGTGGCCAAAGGAGCCTTGGCTCTCAGGCACTGATGTCAAGAGAGGTGATTCTCCCCCTCTACTCCGCTCTGCTGAGATCCCACCTGGAGTACTGCAGCCAGTTCTGGAGCCCCCATCACAAGAAGGATGTGGATGTGCTGGAGTGTGTCCAGAGAAGGACCACTGGGTTGATCAGAGGGGCAGCTCTGCTGTGAGGACAGACTGAAAGAGTTGGGGCTGTGCAGGCTGGAGAAGAGGAGGCTCCCAGGTGACCTTCTTGTGGCCTTCCAGCATCTGAAGGGGGCTACAAAAAAGCTGGGGAGGGACTTTTTAGGCTGTCAGGGAGTGACAGGACTGGGGGGAATGGAGCACAGATGGAGGTGGGGAGAGTGAGGCTGGAGGTGAGGAGGAAGTTGTTGAGCATGAGAGTGGTGAGAGGCTGGAATGGGCTGCCCAGGGAGGTGCTGGAGTTGCCATCCCTGGAGGTGTTGAAGCCAAGCCTGGCTGGGGCACTTAGTGCCATGGTCTGGTTGACTGGATAGGGCTGGGTGCTAGGTTGGATTGGATGAGCTTGGAGCTCTCTTCCAACCTGCTTGATTCTATGATTCTATATAAGTAACGACATCAGCAGGGGAACCCCCCTGTGACTTCCATTGGTTGGAAAGTGAACTTCAGCACAGAGCTCTTATCCACACACCAATGCAAGCACACAGGTATTTAAATGCAGACCTGGAGCTGATTGCCACTTGCTGTGTGCTAATTTGGGAATCAATTAGTATCTCTGAATTTCTGTTGCCCATGAATGATGTGGAAATGATATCTCCACACATTCACATCTACCCAAGGTTGTCAAGCACCAAACCTGTTTTCTCAGAACACTGCTCAACAGAGCCTGAGGCAACATCTCTGTTATTCTGATGAACATTTCTTTAACATGGTACTGTGAAAAAAAAGCCCTCATGGCCCAGTCCTAGAGCTGGGGCTTCATTAAAGACTGTGCCACCCATACGTAGGCTAAACCAGGCTTACACTCAACAGATCTTAGGGACAGAGGAGTAGGGAGAAGAGATCACCTGAGTGGTGATTACAACACACAGAGCTGCTCTTGGAGAGATCACAGGCTCACAGGATGTTAGGGGTTGGAAGGGACCCAAGGAGATCATCCAGTCCAACCGCCCTGCCAGAGCAGGACAATCCTANAGGGAGAAGTGAGCAGAGCCTGTCCCCCCCCTCCTGGCAGCCCTCAGATACTTATAAACATTCATCAAATCCTCTCCTAGTCTTCTCTTTTCCAGGCTAAGTAGCCCCAGGTCCCTCAGCCTCTGCTCACAAGCCATGCCCTCCTGTCCCCTCATCATCCTTGTAGCCCTCCACTGGACCCTCTCCAGCAGATCCCTGTCCCTCTTCAACTGGGGAGCCCAAAGCTGAACACAGTGTTCAAGATGAGGTCTCAGCAGGGCAGAGTAGAGGGGGAGGAGAACCTCCCTTGATCTGCTGGACACACTCCTCCTAATACACCCCAGGCTCCCATTGGCTTCTTGGCCACCAGGGCACATTGCTGTGCCATGGCTAACTTGTTAGCCACCAGCACCCCCAGGTCCCTCTCCACAGGGCTGCTCTCCAGCTCTGGAAGGCAGTAATTCCTGGGGAGGAAAAAAAGCTTGCATTCAGTTCCACCACTGCTTTGTGTCCCTGCAGTTTCTGCTGGGCAGGTTGCACAGCATATGAAGGTGATAATAGGCATCATCCATAGGCCAGTGCACTAAAGCTTAGTCACAGCAGCAGACCCCCACCAGCAGCAGCTCCTTCCAGCCTCCTCATCTTTGGCACTGACAGAGGACTCTGCTTTCTGTCAGTGTGTTTGTGCAGTGACACATATTCTCTAGTGATTAGATTAACGTTGGCAAAGGCAATATGAAAAACCCACACAGATTACCACTGTCACCCGCAGTAATTACATTTATTCATTTCCATTTAGCCAAGTTTTTACAAGCTGAGCAAGGGGCCAAATAAGCAATAAACACAGAGGCAAGAAATTAAAATGCTGATCCGTTCACTGTGAAAACAATCAAACCATCATCTTTCTTTAGGCAGCTCATTCATCATCCAAGAGGGCCACAGTGTGCTGATATGGAGGGCTGGAAATCTAATGTTATTACATGTAAATTCACTAACATGAAATTACTGCCCCTGATGTGATTTTACTAATAAATTAGTTCATTTCTACCTTTTCACAAGAGACTTTAGGGACTGTGGAGAATTGTACATGAGCCTCGGAATCTTGCCTGCTTCATTTCACGTGAACAGGCAGTTCAGTTCCTCCCTCCACTCCCATCCCCTCCTTCTCCTTGTGGCTCTTACCCTCACTCAGTTTCATTAGGGGATAAACAGTCATATTTTTACTGCCTTGCAGCCAGTTTTGCTGCCTTCTGTCCACGAGAGGTGTAAGAAACCAAGGGAGGCTTGGCCTTGCATTTTCCTGCAGTGGCAATGATTGCAACAACCAAGTATCTAGAGCTTGTCTTGAACTTTTCTGCACTGTCAAATCTATGCAAGTTGAGTTTCAGGAGCCTAAACTTTGTTACAACAAAACTAGGGGGATAGGAAGAGCCAGGTCCTACACTGACAGCAGAGTCACAGTTGTGTAGCAAGATTGGACAGAAGTTCTGGGATCTCCAATTCAAGAGAGATGTTGAGGTGCTGGAAGGTGTCCAGAGAAGGGCAGCAAGGCTGGGGAGGGGCCTGGAGCACAGCCCTGTGAGGAGAGGCTGAGGGAGCTGGGGGTGTACAGCCTGCAGAAGAGGAGGCTCAGGGCAGAGCTCATTGCTGTCTGCAGCTCCCTGCAGGGAGGCTGTAGCCAGGTGGGGTTGGGCTCTGCTGCCAGGCAGCAACAGAACAAGGGGACAGAGTGTCAAGCTGTGCCAGGGCAGGTCTAGGCTGGATGTTAGGAGGAAGTTGTTGTCAGAGAGAGTGATTGGCATTGGAATGGGCTGCCCAGGGAGGGGGTAGAGTGGCTGTGCCTGGAGGTGTTGAAGCCAAGCCTGGCTGGGGCACTTAGTGCCATGGTCTGGTTGTTTGGTTAGGGCTGGGAGCTAGGTTGGACTGGCTGAGCTTGGAGCTCTCTTCTAACCTGGCTGATTCTATGATTCTATGATCATAACTGATTCATTCCTTTGGCCTCAGAGGGAACAGGAATACTTCCCAATGAAATGAAAACAGAAGATAAACTCTAGGGTTTACCTGATACTTTCCAACCGTGGTAGGGAGTGGGGACAAACTAGGACCAAAGTGAAATCCTTCTGAAGTGGCTCCAGGATGGATGCTAGCACTGCAACGTGGATTGGTTCTATCCACACATCCAACCCTGTTTGTCCAGGCTATATGGTATGATAGAGGCTGTCTGTGTTTCCCTCCTACCTGAGAAAGTTGTCTAGAGCTTGCTCTTAATTTTGAGATACCTGAGTAATATAAGCTGAACCTCAATGTAGGGAACAAAGGACTTAACATAACATTGACTGGTGTAAAGCAGTCACAGGACAAAGAGAATCATAATATTTCAACCCTATTACTAGGAGCATGGTCACTGTAAATAACTTCTGACTGAAGAGATGTTATTTCATTAAGGAAACAACTCAAATTCCCAGTAGTATTTCTACCCAATAAGCTGATTATCTGTAAATCAGCCAAACTTGCTGTCAATATGGACAAGCTGTTGACAAGTTTAGTAGTTTGTCTTATCTTGAATGTCATTAAAAAATGAAATTATACAGTCAGGAGGACCTCAATATGTCAGGAGTTGCTATCTGGATCACTAAGATTTACCTACCAGTCATGTCTGAATGAGGTTGGGATGACAGAAGGGGGAGCAGTGGTCAGGGCAAGGACTGTGCTGAAGCAAGGCAGACTTTTCTCTGTCCTCACCTACTCAGAAGTACATTAGGAGGTTGTTCCAACTGAGACTTTAGACTTTCATCAGAACTGAACTAGCACAGGCAAAGATTTCAGGCTTACAAAATCCCACTGCATCCAATTAGCACCAAAGTGAGACATAAATTCAAGCAGCAGGTCACAAGACCCATCCACTGCTGCTGGAGTTCCTCTGTAGTCATCACAGCCAGGGTGACCGTGGCACATTGCTCTCATGTTCCAACGACTCATAGGTACTAGGGACAACTCAATTATCATCACAGCAGTCTTCAGTCCAGTGAAATTCAGAGAAGGGGCTTGGACTGGGCTGGGTGATGCTGGCATGCTTTCCTCTTGCAAGACTTCAGCTGACTCAAAGCTTAGCTCTTCTGGGGCACCCCAGCTCTCCATGTGCAGGCTGCCACAGCTGATGGCCACGCTGAAAACATGACCAAATTCACTTCATGTAACTAACAACACCAGCTGTGGCTGCAGATTCGAAGCTGCTAGCTGCCTTCAGCTGGCTGTGCCATCCATTTGGCAGAGGCTGCTGTTCTGGAGGAGAGGACATTGGATTCTTTTAGGAACTTCTACTCTTTACAACCTGCACTTCAACGAAACCAAGGCTGCTGCCAGATGAACTGAGTGCACTGTGACAAACAATAGAATCCAGGAGCTGCTTCAGGGGAGACCTTCTTCAAGACAGACCCTCTAAGAGGACAAAGAAGATGTTTGAGTGTAGGACAACCTTAGCTGTCTAGCTGTAGCCAGTGTCCAGGCGAGCATTCAGTGATGCATCTAAGAGTAATGCGTTTTGCACAGACATCCTAGATAGTCAGTGGGAGGGTGTCTTCTGCTGGCCACTTAGATCATAGAATCAGAGAATCAAACAGGTTGGAAGAGACCTCCAAGCTCAGCCAGTCCAACCTAGCACCCAGCCCTGGCCAATCAACGAGACCATGGCACTAAGTGCTCCAGCCAGGCTTGGCTTCAACACCTCCAGGCACAGAGGCTCCATCACCTCCCTGGGCAGCCCATTCCAATGCCAATCACTCTCTCTGACAACAACTTCCTCCTAACATCCAGCCTAGACCTCCCCTGCCACAACTTGACACTCTGTCCCCTTGTTCTCTTGCTGCTTGCCTGGCAGCAGAGCCCAACCCCACCTGGCTACAGCCTCCCTTCAGGCAGCTGCAGACAGCAATGAGCTCTGCCCTGAGCCTCCTCTTCTGCAGGCTGCACACCCCCAGCTCCCTCAGCCTCTCCTCACAGGGCTGTGCTCCAGGCCCCTCCCCAGCCTTGCTGCCCTTCTCTGGACATGTTCCAGTATCTCAACATCTCTCTTGGATTGAGGTGCCCAGAACTGGATGCATCACTCAAGGTGTGGCCTGGCCAGTGGTGACTACAGGGGCAGAAGAACCTCCCTTGTCCTGCTGGCCACACTGCTCCTGATCCAGGCTACAGATGTTAGGTTATTGCTGCATTTGCTGTGGTTCTCCATCTTATCCCACTTGTCTTACCCCTTCTGCCCCACTCTTGCTCCAGCTCTAGATATTTATACCAAACCAAGGTCTAGAAACATGAGTGAGTTTGAAGTCTATCTGTTCTAAGCCCAGAATGAGACAGCCTTACTCCCAGATACCTGACCCTCACTCTAGGTAGCTGAGAGAGTGAGCTTGCAAAGATACAGGAGATTGAGTCAGTGCTGAAGTCAAAATTGACTTCAGGCTCTCTGACATCCTGTTCTCTGCTGCATTCATTAGATCACAGCACCTTGCTGGGGAAAAAGAATCTGCACATGCACATCAGCCTGCTTTGGCCCAAAGTGATCAAACATCACTCAATGCCAATCAAGCCTTGTGAAGAATTAGGAAGAAGCTCTGTGAAAGTATCGAGAGATGCTGTGTTTGCTTTCCTTTATCCCTGGGATAAATGCAGGAGCCTCTCCTTTGCTGATTCTGTGTTCTGCATTTGAAAGTGTTGTTGGAGCAGATCAAAACCCAGGGAGGCGAGAGGGGTATTGTTTTGCACAAGGGGGTTTTGAAGCCTCGGGTTGCTTATACAGCAAAATTAAGTGGTGCTGGCTTCCCTCTCTTCTTGCAAAGATCCTTTAGGAATTAGTCTGGCAATTTCAGCACCAGAGAAGGGCTCTTCCTTTGCTAACCACCTGCCTTTCTTCGGCTCCGAAACTCACTCAGAAGCTCCCTGCGTGTGCATTAAGCAAAGGTACAGGATTATGTTTGTTTAATAATATAGTGGTGTCTTGCTGAACAACTGTAATTTCCATGTACTTATTGATCTTAATTTATAATGCCATTAGCTTTCTAAACTGCCATTAACTAATGATGGGCTCTGTAGGCTTAACAGCTCTTTCAAATCAGTTGCTGACAAGTGGGCCCCAGAAGCATTTGTCAAAAGGGTAATGGATCCCTATCAGAGTGGCAATAAATTAGGTTATAGTCTTATCAAATTAAACAATGGATGAAGGAAAATTAGCTATCAATAAAAATCTATAAAGCTGCCCTGATTATTCCCAGTCAATTATATCAATTAGAGATCAAACAGTGAACCCCCTGCAGTACGTTAAATAGAACTAACCGGGGCCAAAGGCAGCCAAATCGTGTTACAAAATGCAACACCACGGGCAGCTGTAGGAGATAATCATTACTGCCATTGACAAAGGAGCTGCTTTATTAGAAAGCTGGATGTTGCCTGCAGGCAGGCTTCTGGCGAGAGGACAAAGGCTCTGCAGTGAGGAAAGGAAAAGAGGCTTGAACCTGGCTGCCAGTGTGAGCAGTGTGCTTCTGGCTGATAGCCCCCCCCAACTTTTGTCATTTAAAGCAAGCTGGGCTTCATCGGGATCTGCTGACTCCTCGGAGAAGGGACTTTGTCAGGAGACTCTTTTCCCCCTATCCCTTTGTTTTGAGGAGCTGTGTTACTGATCTTTCCACTAAACATATATCCTGGTTTAAAGTTGTGCATTACTTGTAGTGCTACTAAGGCTGTAGCTTTAAAGATGTGCATTACCTGCAGTAGTGCAACTATGGGCCAGGCTGTACCTTTAAAGATGTTCATTACTTGTAGTACTACTGTGGTCCAGACCATAGCTTTAAGTAGAGACTAAAAGGTGGCTATGAGGCTGTCTACAACTACCTGAGGGGTGGTTGTGGCCAGGGGGAGGTTGCTCTCTTCTCTCAGGCAGCCAGCACCAGAACAAGAGGACACAGCCTCAGGCTGCACCAGGGGAAATTTAGGCTCGAGGTGAGGAGAAAGTTCTTCACTGAGAGAGTCATTGGACACTGGAATGGGCTGCCCAGGGAGGTGGTGGAGTCGCCGTCCCTGGAGCTGTTCAAGGCAGGACTGGATGTGGCACTTGGGGCCATGGTCTAGCCTTGAGCTCTGTGGTGAAGGGTTGGACTTGATGATCTGTGAGGTCTCTTCCAACCCTGATGATACTGTGAGACTGTGAAATGTGATAATATCTCAGCACGTACCGTAGGACAAGAGGAAACAGTCTCAAGTTACATCAGGGGAGGTTTAGGTTGGATATTAGGTGGGTTTGATTTCCTCCAAAAGATTTGTCAAGCCCTGAAAGAGACTGCCCAGGGAAGTGGTGGAGTCACCATAGAATCATAGAATCAGTCAGGGTTGGAAGGGACCACAAGGAGCAGACAGTTCCAACCCCCTGCCATGCCCAGGGACACCCTACCCTAGAGCAGGCTGCACACAGCCTCAGCCAGCCTGGCCTGAAACACCTCCAGCCATGGGGCCTCAACCACCTCCCTGGGCAACCCATTCCAGCCTCTCACCACTCTCCTGCTCAACAACTTCCTCCTCACCTCCAGCCTGACTCTCCCCACCTCCAGCTTTGCTCCATTCCCCCCAGTCCTGGCACTCCCTCACAGCCTCAAAAGTCCCTCCCCAGCTTTTTTTGTAGCCCCCTTCAGATCCTGGAGGGCCACAAGAAGGTCACCTGGGAGCCTCCTCTGCTCCAGCCTGCACAGCCCCAACTCTTTCAGTCTGTGCTCACAGCAGAGCTGCTGCAGCCCTCTGAGCATCCTCCTGGCCCTTCTCTGGACATGCTCCAGCATCTCCACATCCTTCTTGTAATGGGGGCTCCAGAACTGGACACAGTACTCCAGGTGGGGTCTCACCATCCTCAGAGGGATTGAAAAGACATGTAGGTGTGGTGCTGAGGGGCATGGTTTAAACATGACTTTGCAGCTCTGGGTTAATGGCTGAACTTGGCTATTTTAAGAGTTTTCCAACCAAACCGAGTCTATGACTATATGTGAAGCGACACATCTAGAAATTGCCTCAGAGACCTCAATGGATCTTCCTTTTCTTTTAGTCTTTGTGTCTGTGGTGAGAATCATAGAAAGTCAGGGACTGGAAGGGACCTCAACAGATCATCTGCTGCAGCCCCCCTGCCAGAGCAGGATCACCCAGAGCAGGTCACACAGGAACACATCCAGACAGTCCTTGAATATCTCCAGAGAGAGAGACTCCACAACCCCCCTGGGCAGCCTGTGCCAGGGCTCTGTCACCCTCAGAGGGATACAATTCCTCCTCATATTACATGGAACTTCCTATGCCTCAGCTTCCACCCATTGCCCCTTGTCCTGTCACTGGGCATCACCCAGCAGAGCCTGGCTGCAGCCTCCTGGCACTCACCCTGCACATATTCATGTTTACAAATATGTGCAGGGTGAGTGGCAGAAGGATGGATGGAGCCAGCCTCTTCTTGGCTGAGAACAGGAATCTCCTGCTCCTTTCATACTGAAATCCAAATGCCAGTTAGGAATCTGCCTCACTAGGTCTCCTAGGCAGGAATGGTCTGTTTGTGCCCACTGAGGATCATGGCACACCTATATTTGAGCTCTGCTCCTCATTTCAGATTGGCCATAGGGTGCCAGGACACATTCTCAGGTGCTTCTCGGGGGGATGTAGAAGATCACCCACATAATTCCCAGAACTCCTCAGAATTTCTCTCTGTTTTCACAGCAGGAGCAGTCCACTCCAGAGCTGTTTGTGTGAATGTTATCCTCAAGCACCAAATTGCAGCAACCTCCAGTGGGCCTGCATAGCTTACACTTCTGTGGGAAGGTGATGGTGAAGGGAAGGTTGATTCCAGCTCTTCGTGTGGCCACTGGGTGCTGCCATCTCTGCAAGAGACTCTGTACGTATATGGCTCTGCTCCTGGGGGAGCTTGCCCTCAAGCTCACTGCTACTTTAAATCTCAGCTAAGAAATGAGTTGCTACTGCAGGCTGCCAGCCATGGGCTGTCTCCTGCTTTCACGCTGTGAGAAGTTATAGCTTCTCACAGGCTTTCTGTAAAGCATCCATTGATTGGGAAAAAGCAATTTGTCCATCACTTTGCTTCCCATGTTCCCTTTGTAGCTGGCTGTGGTTTCACAAAGGTCAGTGACTGAAGTGGTCCTCTAGGTACTCAGTACATACTCAGTACTCAGTATGTAGACTCTGGCATTAAACTGTGGGCTGCTGTGCTTGACCCAGGACAGAATTTGATGATTATCCACTTACTGGACCAAGAACTCATCAGTAGTATGCTTTGAGATGGTCACTACTGTCAGTAGGAGCAGTGAGCAGAGAACTTTTTGACTCAGATTTGGGAGAAAGTAGGCTCCTCTTAAAAATCAAACACTGGTTTGCTCTCTTCCTCCCCTGGTCATAGAATCATAATGATAGAATCAAGCAGGTTGGAAGAGACCTCCAAGCTCAGCCAGTCCAACCTAGCACCCAGCCCTGGCCAATCAACCAGACCATGGCACTAAGTGCCCCAGCCAGGCTTTGCTTCAACACCTCCAGTGACAGCCACTCCACCACCTTCCTGTGTAACCTTTTCCATCTCTAATCACTTTCTCTGATAACAACTTCCTCCTAACATCCAGCCTGAACCTGTCCTGGCACAACTTGACACTCTGTCCCCTTCTTCTGTTGCTGCTTGCCTGGCAGCAGAGCCCAACCCCACCTGGAGACAGCCTCCCTTCAGGTAGTTGTAGACAGATAAGAGGAGGCTGTAGACATATAAGTTTAGAGAAGGAGAAAAGAATAATCATAGAACCATAGACTCAGTCAGGGTTGGAAGGGACCACAATCTAGTTCCAACCCCTCTGCCATGAGCAGGGGCACCCTACCCTAGATCAGGTGTATCTAATTCCATTGGCCTGCTGAGTATCTAGTATTTTGCAGTACAAGCTTGCTCTGCCTCTCTCTGGATGCCTTCTGCTTGGCTTCTGGCTTCTCCATCTCTGCTTCTGACCCTGCATGCATGCAAACCACATTCTGCTTTGGCTTTGTAAAGTACAAGGAGAGGGAGGAGGTAGAAACAGTTTGCTGGCTGTACAGAGTGTGGGGAGAGAGCTGAAGTATTGTACAAGGGGGTATTGTGCTGTAAAAAATACACCTTCTGCATCTTTTGGGCTGTAAATAGTACACTGCAAGTAATACACCTTCTGCATGTCTTGGGCTGCAAATAATACACCCTCTGCATGTTTTGGGCTGCAATTTGTACACCTTCTGCATGTTTTGGGCTGTAAATAATACACTACAAATAATACACCTTCTGCATGTTTGGGGCTGCAAATTCTACATCTTCTGCTTGTTTGGGGCTGTAAATAATGCACTGCAAATAACACACCCTCTGCATATTTTGGGCTGCAAATAATACACTACAAATAATACACCTTCTGCATGTTTGGGGCTGCAAATTCTACATCTTCTGCATGTTTGGGGCTGTAAATAATGCACTGCAAATAATACACCCTCTGCATGTTTGGGGCTGCAAATAATACAACCTCTGAATGTTTTGAGCTGCAAATAATACACCTTCTGCATGTTTGTGCTGTAAATAATACACTGCAAATAATACACCTTCTGCATGTTTGTGCTGTAAATAATACACTGCAAATAATACACCTTCTGCATGTTTTGTGCTGCAAATAATACACTGCAAATTCTACATCTTCTGCATGTTTTGGGCTGCAAATAATACACTGCAAACAATACACACTCTGTATGTTTTGGGCTGCTAACAATACACCTTCTACATGTTTGTTCCCTTTTATACTTTTACATTTAGTCTACTTTTGTAACTAGAATTTCATCTAACTTCCTAAGCTCTGCGTGTGGCAGGTTTCCTCCAGGGGGTTGGGGGAGGTAATTTGCTATTTGTTGGGGTGCAAATCCAGATGTGGATTTGCAGCTGTGCTCATGCAGGTCCATGTGTGTCTAGCACTGTTGAGAAGTTACAAAACAAAACACGCCCCACACTGGGGCTTCTTCCAGCAGAGGAGTGTTGAGAGAACAAAAATTGATTGATGTTACTCACATTGCACCAGTAGCACTGGAAGGCTTTCAAATGCACCACGATGAGACCAGACTTGACTAGAATACCTGTAATATTTCTTGCTGTGCAAAGCACATAGTAACTGGAAGTTAGGATGATGAAATTTGGTTCTAAAGGGATGCCAGGATGCAACTGCTCAGGTGTTTGATCCTGCTGAGACTTTTGAAGGTGCTTTGCTGTGCGTACTGAGAGTCACCCCTTCCAAGACACAAGATCCTTCTCTTTGAAACCAGGCATATGTGTCAGTACTTGCAAGGACCTGGGTGTGACTGCACATAGGTTTGTAGCAAAGCCAGAGAGAAAAGAGGAATGGGTTTCTGCTGGGATTTCTCCTTTGATATTCTCACTTCAGAAATCCTGGGTTAGGTTGTTGGGGTGTGGGTTTGGGTTGGGTTTTTTCCCCCCTCCTGTGGGCAAATGTCAATATATAAAGAAGTACAAGAGTCTCTTTTTCCATTTTCCAACTGCCATTACAACAACTGAGATAAGCAAAGCAACATCAGTGTCATTTTCACTCAAATTTTCAAGGCAGAAGACTTCTGCAATGGTTGGTGAAAAGCTCCACATGAGCCTGCAGTGTGAATGCTGCCTAGACAGCAACCCTGTGCTGGGCTGCAGCAAGAGCAGTGTGGGCAGCAGGGCAAGGGAGGGGATTCTGCCCCTTTACTCTGCTCTCCTCAGACCCCACCTGGAGTCCTTGGTGCAGTTCTGGAGCCCCCAGCACAAGCAGGACATGGAAGTGTTGGAGCCAGCCCAGAGGGGGCCACGAAGATGCTCAGAGGGCTGAAGCAGCTCTGCTATGAGGACAGGCTGAGAGAGATGCTCAGAGGGCTGAAGCAGCTCTGCAGCCTGGAGAAGAGAAAGATTTAAGGAGACCAGCCCCAGTATCTGAAGGGGGCTACAAGAAGGCTGAGGAAAGAATATTGACAAGGTCTGGTAATGTCAGGACAAGGGACAATGAGTTTAAACTGGCAGAGGGGAGACTGAAACTGGATGTTAGGAGGAAGTTGTTTGCAGTGAGGGTGGTGAGACACTGGCACAGGTTGCCTAGGGAGGTTGTGGAGCACAGAAGATCCCAATGTGATCAAAGATCAAAGAGACCAACCCCCACCTGGCTACAGCCTCCCTTCAGGTAGTTGTTTAGTCTCTCAAATTCTTCCTTTCCATCTTAGAGATCTGCTCATCCTCATTTCCTGCTCTGACACTGTGCCAGTTTGAGCCTAGCTAGGATGTTTTGGTGAGAAGAATTAGATACTAGGCTGTGAAAAGGAAACAATGCTGATGTCTGCTGCACTCATAGGCTTGCTGAGATGGATAAGAACAAGAACACAAACACAAATGACAGTGTCACTGCCTGGGCTTTGTGGCTAACCTAACCTGCCGCCTGTGTGACTAACTCACCTGCTTCCTAACCCCCCTGGCAGACCCTCCAAGCTACCTTAAACATAAGGCAAGGTCTTGGGCAAGGTTGAGGGGTGGGAGAAAAGGTGGAAGAGTGGTTGGGAGCCCCTCCTGGGGACTCAGAGCAAGATTTTGGGTAAGGTTGAGGGGTGGGAAGAAGGTGGAAGGGTGGTTGGGAGCCCCTCCTGGGCACTCTGGTTTCTGGCAGGGCTGCTGTGTTTCTGTATTACCTTTACCTTGTCTATGTCTGTCTATAGCTGTACAGATTGTAACTCTCTGCTTGTATCTTGTGCTAAGCTGTACAGATAAAGCTTCATTCAATTTCCAGAGCTGCTGAGTCTAGCCTGGGTGATTGTCCAAAGTATGGGGGGACAGGGAACACCCAAACCATCACAGACAGCATCAGGCAGAAGACTAATGGGAAGCCAGAAAGCAGATAATGATGCAAAGTCTTCTGGAAAAAAAACCCAAACAAGTTTTTAGACCAGCCCAAGGACTAAGAGATTGGGAGTCAGGTAGGCATGCTCTGTGGCAGAAGTCTGGGTCACTCATCTTGCCTTTTAACAGAGCACCTCTGCAATTTGATTCAAGGAGTCTTTTCCAAGCAATGAGGCTCTGCATTAGGCACCAGACGCAGAGAAACTGGGGGTGGGTGCATGGAGGGGGAGGGGGGAAGGGAGAGAAAGTAATTTAGCATCTGGCCAAATGGATTGTGAGCATACAGAAGATGTTCTGCTGCTAAGACTTCTCTCTGTCTCACTTTCCCTCTCTCTCTCTCTTTCTTTTATTAAAGGCCTAGGCAATTTGGGAATGGAGGCTGAGTACCCCACTTAATAGCATGGCTGTTAATCTTCTCACCAGTCAGCTCTCAGCTCCAAGTACAGAGCACACAAAAACCCCTCCTCCTGTCCCCAGCTGCGCTTAGGGAGTGACTGTCCTCAGGGGCTCCCAGCCTTGGAAAAAAACCAACCACAAAACCAAACAAAAACCCAACACAAACCCACCAGAGAGCTAAATAAATAAATAAATGAGGATTCAGCGCCGAGAAAAGGCAATAACAGAAGTCTGCTGTTGTCTAACCTGCCACATAAATGAAACAATCAAAGAAGACAACAAAGGAAACTCCAGGAACATCCAGAGGCAAAAGCAGTTTGCTGTAATATATCCTGGCTTGGGGAACTATTTATAGCCAAACCCCTCTTTTTTTTTTTACAGGCACACACAATCTCTTTCTAATTTTGATTAAGAGAGGAGAAGGGGAAAAGAAAACAACAGAAAAAAAACAAAAGAGCAGTCAAAGACAGGTAAGGAAGACTGTGAAGAAGCAGCCCAAGCACACCTGAGAATCATAGAATCATAGAATGGTTTAGGTTGGAAGGGACCTCAAGGATCATCCAGCTCCAACCCCCTGCCATAGGCAGGGACACCTCCCACTAGAGCAGGTTGCTCAAGGCCTCATCCAGCCTGGCCTTAAACACCTCCAGGGAGGTTGTGGAGCACAGAAGCACCCAATGTGATCAAAGATCACATTGGGTGCTTCTGTGCTCCACAACCTCCCTGGGCAACCTGTGCCAGTGTCTCACCACCCTCACTGTAAAGAACTTCCTCCTAACATCCAGTCTAAGAGAGACTGAGAACATTATGGCTGGCACCCACAGACAACACCAGGCCACAGTTAGAGCATTCAGCTGGTAGGAATGACCCTTTAGTTCTGCCCTGCAGATCATGTGCAGTTAAAGGCTGTCTAACACAACATGTTTGAACATCATCATCACCATCATCATCATCATCATCATCATCATCATCATCATCACAATCACATCTAGCTCTGTTTCTGTATAAATGTCATCACATCTAACTTTAGAGAAGATATCTGAATTGGAGCTAGTTGCCTAGAATGCCTTTGTAAGCAAGTAGCTACTTCTTAGAATCATAGAATCAATCAGGTTGGAAGAGGCCTCCAAGCTCAGCCAGTCCAACCTAGCACCCAGCCCTCAACAATCAACCAGACCATGGCACTAAGTGCCCCAGCCAGGCTTGGCTTCAACACCTCCAGGCACAGAGACTCCACCACCTCCCTGGGCAGCCCATTCCAATGCCAATCACTCTCTGCCAACAGCTTCCTCCTAACATCCAGCCTGAACCTGTCCTGGCACAACTTGAGGCTGTGTTATAGGTTGGACTGGATGATCTCAAAGGTCTTTTCCAACCTGCTTAATTCCAATCTGAAGCTGACTAAAGAAATCTCCTTATCAAAAGAAAAATCCAAGATTTACTACTCATTGATGTCTCTACTGTGAGTACAAAGTTCCTGGACCAGAAAGGTTGTTGGTATCTAACTTGTATCCTTTAACTGGGTCTAATCTCTAGAGAGGAACTTGCCTGCAGCCCTGTTAACATCTCCCACACTAAGCACTCGTGCTTTTGGATTGCCATTCAAGGGTATTTGACCACCTTCACTGAACAGGTGAATCACAGAATCATAGAATCAGTCAGGGTTGGAAGGGACCACAAGAATCATCCAGTTCCAAGCCCCCTGCCATGGGCAAAGACACCCTACACTAGATCAGGCTGGCCAGAGCCTCATCCAGCCCGGCCTTAAACACCTGTAGGGATGAAGCCTCCATCACCTCCCTGGGCAACCCATTCCAAGGTCTCACCACCCTCATGCTGAACAACTTCTTCCTAACATCCAGTCTGAATCTACCCATTTCAAGCTTTGTTCCATTTCCCCCAGTCCTATCACTACTTCACAGCTTAAAAAGTCCCTCCCCAGCTTTCTTGTAGTCCCTTTAAGATACTGAAAGGCCACAAGAAGCTCACCTGAGAGCCTTCTCCTCTCCAGACTGCACAGCCCCAACTCCCTCAGTCTCTCTTCATAGCAGAGCAGCTCCAGCCTCATGGCCCTTCTCTGAACACCACCCAGCGCATCCATATCCCTCTTGTAATAGGGGCTCCAGGCCTGGGAATATACATCTAAATATGGAGTATTTAGAGGAATATGCCTCTAAAGCAGGCACACTAGTTTCCCCTCCAGAATCTAAACCTGAAGTTCTACCCTTTTCTGCCCTTAGGTGCAGAGGTCATAGGCTCACTAGCATGTAATGGCTGCAAGCATAGTCATTACATAGCAAACCTTCAGTATAAATGCCTGTTAATTGGATAACAGCCCTGAGCAAAGCAGGCAGTTATTAAGGAACCTTAAAAGTAAGTTGGCAGCTTGGAGCCATCAGCCTCTTAAAATCTACCAGTCATCTCCTGGAAAGTTATTTAAAGAAAGTGCAGCTTTCAAAAAAAAAAAAAAAAGAAAAGGGAAAAAAAAGGCATTAAAGGCATTGCTGTTGTTGCTGGCAGTCTTGGCTGAGAGCCAAAGCACTGCACTGCTTCCCTTGCTGCTGGGTATAAAAATTGCTATCCACAACTGTGTCACTACTTGGGAGAAATATGCCTGTGAAAGGGTTCCAGAAAGTAACTGCACAAACTTTCTAAGATACACATTCATGGTAGTTCAGCAAGGACAAGCACAGAGTCCTGCATCTGGGGAGGAAAATAAACTCCACCAGTACAGGCTGGGAGCTGATCTGCTGGAGAGCAGCCCTGTGGAGAGGGACCTGGGGGTGCTGGTGGCTAACAAGTTACCCATGGCACAGCAATGTGCCCTGGTGGCCAAGAAGGCCAATGGGAGCCTGGGGTGTATTAGGAGGAGTGTGTCCAGCAGATCAAGGGAGGTTCTCCTCCACCTCTACTCTGCCCTGCTGAGACCTCATCTTGAATACTGCCTTCAGTTTTGGGCTCCCCAGTTGAAGAGGGACAGGGATCTGCTGGAGAGGGTCCAGCAGAGGGCTGTGAGGATGATGAGGGGACTGGAGGGCATGGCTGATGAGGAGAGGCTGAGGGACCTGGGGCTGCTTAGTCTGGAGAAGAGAAGACTGAGAGGGGATTTGATAAATGTTTATAAGTATCTGAGGGCTGCCAGGAGCAGGGGGACAGGCTCTGCTCACTGCTCCCTGGGATAGGACAAGGAGCAATGGGTGTAAGTTGCAGCAAAAGAGGTTCTGCCTCAACACAAGGGGGAACTTCTTTACTGTGAGGGTCCCAGAGCACTGGCACAGGCTGCCCAGAGAGGTTGTGGAGTCTCCTTCTCTGGAGACTTTCAAGGCCTATCTGGGTGCATTTCTCTGTGACCTGAACTGGATTATGGTCCTGCTCTGGCAGAGGCTTGGACTCGACAATCCCTTGGGGTGCCTTCCAGCCCCTAACATCCTGTGAGCCTTTGAACCTGCAATGTGGCGATGTGGTAGAAGTGCTAAGGTAAGCAGTGGAGTCCAGAACTCGAGCTCATACTTGGCTTTTTTCTTAACCACATGTTTGAGGTGTAAAATTTGACTTTGAGAAATGATTCTGCAAGTCCAACATTGACGAAAGAGATGTAACTTTTTTTGCTGGTTGTTGCTGCCTAAACAAATCGACGTTTCTGAGCTGTGATGGTCCAGCAGGGCACCTCCACCTGAGCTGATCACTGAGGACTGACCACAGAAGCATAGAATCAGAGAATCAATCAGGTTGGAAGAGACCTCCAAGCTCATCCAGTCCAACCTAGCACCCAGCCCTAGCCAAACAACCAGACCATGGCACTAAGTGCCCCAGCCAGGCTTTTCTTGAACACCCCCAGTGAAGGTGACTCCATCACCTCCCTGGGCAGCCCATTCCAATGCCAATCACTCTCTCTGACAACATCCAGCCTAGACCTGCCCTGGCACAACTTGACACACTGTCCCCTTGTTCTGTTGCTGCTTGCCTGGCAGCAGAGCCCAACCCCACCTGGCTACAGCCTCCCTTCAGGGGGCTGCAGACAGCAATGAGCTCTGCCCTGAGCCTCCTCTTCTGCAGGCTGCACACCCCCAGCTCCGTCAGCCTCTCCTCACAGGGCTGTGCTCCAGGCCCCTCCCCAGCCTTGCTGCCCTTCTCTCAACACCTTCCAGCACCTCAACATCTCTCTGCAATGGAGGAGCCCAGAACTGGACACAGCACTCCAGGGGTGGCCTGAGCAGTGCTGAGCACAGGGGCAGAAGAACCTCCCTTGTCCTGCTGCCCACACTGCTCCTGAGCCAGCCCAGGATGCCATTGGCTCTGCTGCCCACCTGGGCACTGCTGCCTCATCTTCAGCTCCTCTCTACCAGCACCCCCAGGTGCCTCTCTGCCTGGCTGCTCTCAGCCACTCTGTCCCCAGCCTGTAGTGCTGCTTGGGGTTGTTGTGGCCAAAGTGCAGAACCCTGCACTTGGCCTTGTTCAGTCTCATCCCGTTGGCCTCTGAAGTCAGTGAGCATTTGCTGAACCTTACTCCCCTCCCCTCCCCTCCTCTCCCAGCTGTGTTTCAATTCAAACCCCATTCCTGCTAAATGTTAGCTCCTTGCTGTTAATTTCAAGCGCGGCTAACAGAGCTCCGCTTGGGTCTGGTGCCCGTCGGGAGCCGATAAGCAGTCTCCGCTCACGGATCACACACAGCTGAGCGATGCTCAGAGGCCCCCTCGTTCCCCCAGCCCTGCGCCCCGCGAAGCGACATTAGCGCCGGGTAATGGCCTGTAAATGTGTCAGAACTGTGCCACCTAGTGACACCGCTGCCTCCTTCCTCCGCCCAAGTCACACTGATGGCACAACAGCAAGCCACAACGTAATTAGCGCTAATTGGGTTTCTGGGTAGCTGGCTGCCGCCGCAGCTCCCTGCGCAGCCGCTCCCTGCTTCTCCAGGAGGCTTTCCGGAGCGCCCAGCGCTTCATTACCAGTTTCTTTCCCTTGTCTAACACAATGCTGCACGGTTTTTTCAAGTTTGGCCTGGTTTAGGTTTTTTGGGGGTTGTTTGTTTCTTTCTTTTTTATTTGTTTATTGTGTTTTCTGCACATCCACAAGAACATCAACTGCGTGAGGACCACAGTTGTTTAGCACTCTGTTAATGAAGTGTGCTGCCTATGGAGGGGGGTGTGGAACTTGATGACCTTTGAGGTCCCTTCTAACTTAAATCATTCTATGAACATGAGCCAGCAGTGTGCCCAGATGGGCAGCAGAGCCAATGGCATCCTGGGCTGGCTCAGGAGCAGTGTGGGCAGCAGGACAAGGGAGGTTCTTCTGCCCCTGTGCTCAGCACTGCTCAGGACACCCCTTGAGTGCTGTGTCCAGTTCTGGGCTCCTCAATTCAAGAGAGATGTTGAGGCGCTGGAAGGTGCCCAGAGAAAGGCAGCAAGGCTGGGGAGGGGCCTGAAGCACAGCCCTGTGAGGAGAGGCTGAGGGAGCTGGGGGTGTGCAGCCTGCAGAAGAGGAGGCTCAGGGCAGAGCTCATTGCTGTCTGCAGCTCCCTGCAGGGAGGCTGTAGCCAGGTGGGGTTGGGCTCTTCTGCCAGGCAGCCAGCAACAGAAGAAGGGGACACAGTCTCAGGCTGTGCCAGGGGAGGTCTAGGCTGGATGTTAGGAGGAAGTTGTTGTCAGAGAGAGTGATTGGCATTGGAATGGGCTGCCCAGGGAGGTGGTGGAGTCACCATCTCTGGAGGTGTTGAAGCCAAGCCTGGCTGGGGCACTTAGTGCCATGGTCTGGTTGATTGTTGAGGGCTGGGTGCTAGGTTGGACTGGCTGAGCTTGGAGGTCTCTTCCAACCAGCTTGATTCTATGATGCTGTGATCCTATGAGTGAGTTAGAATATTCTTGCTTGGGTTGTATTCAGCTAAATGCAGACATTTCCACAGGAACTGGTCACCCTTGACTCTTTTTATAGTCATTGTAGAGCAATTGCCACTAATAAAAGTGATTCATCTCAGCTTAGAGTGCATGCCTAAAATAAGTCAGATGAATCAAACCCAGCAGAATCTCCTCTGTAAAGGAAATCTGGGCTTGGCATTTTTCCATTGCTCTTACTCTGGTAGTTTGGACAGATTTCCTATTTAAAATTTTCTGGGCCTTTAATTGTCAGAATTGCCTGAACCCCACATCTCCCAGGCTTGAAGTTGGAATGGCCAAGTTCCAGCCTGAAATAGTCTCATTAAAAAGATGATGTCTTACTGTGAAAGAACAAAACAGGCATATACTGAATTAAAAAGTGACTGTTAGAATCATAGAATCAAGCAGGTTGGAAGAGACCTCCAAGCTCAGCCAGTCCAACCTAGCACCCAGCCCTGGCCAATCAACCAGACCATGGCACTAAGTGCCCCAGCCAGGCTTGGCTTCAACACCTCCAGGCACGGTGACTCTACCACCTCCCTGGGCAGCCCATTCCAATGCCAATCACTCTCTCTGCCAACAACTTCCTCCTAACATCCAGCCTAGACCTGTCCTGGCACAGCTTGAAACTGTGTCCCCTTCTTCTGTTGCTGCTTGCCTGGCAGCAGAGACCAACCCCACCTAGGTACGGCCTCCCTTTGGGTAGTTGCAGACAGCAATGAGCTCTGCCCTGAGCCTCCTCTTCTGCAGGCTGCACACCCCCAGCTCCCTCAGCCTCTCCTCACAGGGCTGTGCCCCAGACCCCTCCCCAGCCTTGCTGCCCTTCTCCGGACACCTTCCAGCACCTCAACATCTCTCTGTAATGGAGGAGCTCAGAACTGGACACAGCACTCAAGGTGTGGCCTGAGCAGTGCTGAGTACATGTTAGCTATGTTGAAAGAGATATCTGCTTGGTTGATCAATGCCTTCCACTTACTTGAGCTTCCCAATAGTTTCACTGAACAGCCTTCCAAAGCAGGTGAGCAGCTCTGTCACCATTTTAGAGGCATGGCAATTGTGGCACAGAGAGATGCCATGATCATAGAGAAGACAGTTATAAGGGATGACTGAAGGTCACCTGAAGCAGACTGCAGCAAACCTTAGGCCAGGTTCATCCTTGATTTTGCCTGACCAAGTCTTGCAATCCACCATGGACATGGAGCTTCTGTTACTCCTGTGGGCTTCCATGTCAGTGCTGCACGAACACCTGACATCTAGCCTGGTCCTTCCAACCTGCAACCAGTGGCCTTGGCTGTTGTAGCTGTAGATGAGGGAATACACAAGTATTGTGGTCTGTTGTGTTTGTAGCTACATGTCAAGTCCTCATGGGTTGTTATTAGATTGCCCCTCAGACCCCTTCTCAGCTTTTGATGTCTACCTGCCCCTGCAAATTCAGCTTTTAGGTCACCTGCTGTAAACCCTCTGTGATTGAGAAGCTGCCTGTTGCCCCCTGTGTGGTTACTCTGGGTCTCTCTTGAACTGGGGCCCCAAACTGGACACATATTGCCAGGTGTGTTTTCAGAAGCCCTAAGAAGAAGGGGCAAAGTTCCCTCAGTCCTCTGGGTACACTCCTGCACTGGATATGTTCCTCTTTAGTAAGTGACAGGACACTTCAAGCTCATATGTAACCTTCTGCCTGCTGCATTCTTCACAGCATCTTAACTGGAGCCACTACTCAGCCAGTCAGCTCCCAGGGGGTTATTCCACCCCAGTTACATTGCTCCTTCTTATTGAACTTCACAAAGTGTCTGTGGTCTCCGTCCAGTTTCTACTGGATTGAAGATCTCAGGTGAGGAGTGCTCTTTGGCCAAGTCTTTGATGGGAAGGGAAGGGAATGGGAAGGGAATGGGAAGGGAAGGGAGAAGGTCAGTTGGAAAGGAGTGCTCCTCTAACTCCACTGTCTGACCACTTCAGGGATAACCAAAAGTTAAAGCACAATGCTTAGAATCATAGAATCATAGAATCATAGAATGGTTTAGGTTGGAAGGGACCTCAAGGATCATCCAGCTCCAACCCCCTGCCATAGGCAGGGACACCTCCCACTAGAGTAGCTCGCCCAAGGCCTCATCCAGCCTGGACATGGTCCTCTTAAACACTAACAGGCTGGGGGCATTTCCCCCGCCTCTAGGAAGCCTACTCCAGTGTCTGGCTACCCTCTCAGTAAAGAAATGCTTCCTAATATCCAGTTGAAAACTCTGCTGGTGTAGCTTAGAGTCATTCCCACTTGTCCTTTCACTGGATTGTACTGAACCTCAGGCTACTCTGCTTCTTCCCAGCCTGCAGCCATGTGTTATGATGTTCATTACTAACTCTTTGAGCCTGCTGTTTCAGTCATATTCCAGCCAGCAGTTCCAACAGTCTGTCTGTCCAGCCTGCATTTCCTCAACTTCCAGGCAAGGATGTGGGAGAGGGTAGCAAAAGGGTTGGACTTGATGATCTGTGAGGTCTCTTCCAACCTTGGTGATACTGTGAGACTGTGAAAAGCCTCACCAGAACAAATGATACCCTCTGTTCTTTCTGTACAACCTGTCCTAAAGAAAGTAATCAAAATGTTCAAATATTTGTCTCTGCTAAGTCCACCTTGACTACTCTGAATCACTTCTTGTCCTGTATGTGTTTGGAGATGGTTTGGAAGTGCTGCATGACCTTTCCAGAGCATACAGATCGGACTGGTTCAGCTCCTCCTTCACTTCTTTCTTGAGGGTGTGGAACACATCAGCCTTTTTCATTGCCCATCACTTCTTAGGAGCCATAGATGTTGCTGAATGGTAGACGAAGGCCTCACCCACCCACATCAAGTAACCCTTTTAGTATCTTCAAGTGTATCCTATCTGGACTACTGGGTTTGATAGCATCGATGTCCTCTAAGTTGTGCCTTCTCTGTTCCTTCCTCACTCTTGGTTGCACCTCTCCCAAGTGATGCCAATGGAACAGTCTTTGCTTGTGAAAACTGCTACAGAGAAGGCATTGCACACTTCAGCTGACCGTTAGGTTGTCTCCTGCACCCAGCAGTGGACCTGCATTTCCCCTGTACTTCCTTTTGCTACTGTCACACCTGTGGACTCCATTCTTGCTTTGGTTATTCTTCTCTGTTTTGGAGACAGTTGGGATATGGTCTTTTTCCTTCATCATCTTGAGTACTGTGATCAATTTTGGGCTGCCCAGTTTAAGAGGGACAGGGATCTGCTGGGGAAGGTCCAGTGGAGAGCTACAAGGATGATGAGGGGACTGGAGCACTGCCTGATGAGGAGAGGCTGAGGGACCTGGGGCTGCTNAGAACCCAAGCAAAGCTTCTGTGCTGCTCCTTTGTTTCTCTTCCTTATTTGCACTTTATATATGCTGTCTTTCAACATTTTAGATCATCAGGGAGTTCCTTGATTACTCAAGCAGACCTGGTGAAGTTGTTGCTCTTTTTGTACAAACAGAGCATTGGGTAAGTTTTCCTTAGAAGTAGATCAGCTCTCCACAGCACTTTCCCCTTTTCTGCCCACTTTGAGAGGCTTCTGCAAGCAGTTCCCACTCATCTTATCTACTCTCCAAAAGCTCACTGCTCTGATTCTGCAATCACCACTCCAAGCCTCCCTTCATGTTCTGCAGCCTTGCTGTGTCACCACTGTCCAAACTACCATCTGTGGCCATATGCACCACCGGTTCTTTCCTGCTGATGCAGAGCAGGGCTAGAAGAGCACTGACCTTTGATTGTCCTTTCTGGTATTTTCAGCACAAAATATCTTACCCAAGGCCAACCAGAACCAAGACTCAACTCTATTTAATTTTTTTAATGTCTTTGCTGTCTTAAATGAAAATGTTCCATAAGTATGTGCAGCAAGGAGGAGATTGGAGGCCTCTGAAGACATGTTCCTATCCTTCTGCTTTATTCACTGGAGAAAGTGGTTAAAGAGCATCATAGAATCATAGAATCATATCTTACTTGGAAAAAAAATAGCTGTACATTTGCCAAGGTCAGCAAGATGTAAAGAGACCTATTCACAAGGTCTGGTAATGTCAGCACAAGGGGGAATGGGTTTAAAATGGAGGAGGGGAGATTTAGACTGGATGTTAGGAGGAAGTTCTTTACAGTGAGGGTGGTATCACAGTCTCACAGTATCATCAGGGTTGGAAGAGACCTCACAGATCATCAAGTCCAACCCTTCACCACAGAGCTCAAGGCTAGACCATGGCACCAAGTGCCACGTCCAACCCTGCCTTGAACAGCTCCAGGGACGGCGACTCCACCACCTCCCTGGGCAGCCCATTCCAGTGTCCAATGACTCTCTCAGGGAAGAACTTTCTCCTCACCTCGAGCCTAAACTTCCCCCGGCACAGCTTGAGGCTGTGTCCTCTTGTTCTGGTGCTGGCCGCCTGAGAGAAGAGAGCAACCTCCCCCTGGCCACAACCACCCCTCAGGTAGTTGTAGACAGCAATAAGGTCTGCCCTGAGCCTCCTCTTCTCCAGGCTAAACAATCCCAGCTCCCTCAGCCTCTCCTCGTAGGGCTGTGCTCGAGGCCTCTCCCCAGCCTCGTTGCCCTTCTCTGGACACGTTCAAGCATCTCAATGTCCCTCTTAAACTGGGGGGCCCAGAACTGGACACAGTACTCAAGGTGTGGTCTAACCAGTGCAGAGTACAGGGGCAGAATGACCTCCCTGCTCCTGCTGGCCACACCATTCCTGATGCAGGCCAGGATGCCATTGGCTCTCTTGGCCACCTGGGCACACTGCTGGCTCATGTTCAGGCGGGTATCAATCAGCACCCCCAGATCCCTCTCTGTCTGGCTGCTCTCCAGCCACTCCGACCCCAGCCTGTATCTCTGCATGGGGTTGTTGTGGCCAAAGTGCAGCACCCTGCACTTGGAGCCATTGAATGCCATCCCCTTGGACTCTGCCCATCTGTCCAGGCGGTCAAGGTCCCGCTGCAGAGCCCTTCTGCCCTCCAGCCCAGCCACATCAGCTGGTGAGACACTGGCACAGGTTGCCCAGGGAGGTTGTGGAGCACAGAAGCACCCAATGTGATCAAAGATCACTGTGCTCTACAACCTCCCTAGAGGTGTTTAAGGCCAGGCTGGATGAGGCCATGAGCAACCTGCTCTAGTGGGAGGTGTCCCTGCTTATGGCAGGGGGTTGGAGCTGGATGATCCTTGAGGTCCCTTCCAACCTAAACCATTCTGTGATTCTATGGTTCTATGATCTGCTGAGGGCTGCATTCTCCTCTCTGGTCCATTCTGCCAATCTCCACTCCATATTCAGCAATCTGTCCACACATGGGCCTCCAAAGGATGTCAGCAAGAATTCCACAGCCACAGGAGAAGACCTGGGCCCTGCAAAAGTTAGTTACTCAAGTCAAAACCACCTCAGGGCTGCTCAGGACTTATGCATTTAGTTCCTTTGACTTAAGCACTCAGTTTCTTTTGATAAAACTCTATATGCCCAGGAGCTGCTGGTTTGTCTGTCAGGACACAAGAAAGCACACAGGATGGGCATGGATTGCTTGGATCAGAGTCTAGGTCAGCCCTTAGCACAGAGCAGGGTGCCAGATGGTGCCTTTCATTACTGGATCAAGTCCCCTTTTACAATTAGAAAGGTTTGTTGTGTCTGAGGGGTCTTACTGAAATGGTGCCCAGGGTTTCATTTCTTTGGTGGTAGGGAAACCTGACATCCAGCCTAACATTGTTGATCATTTGTTTGTAAGCAGTTCTTTTCCTGCCAGCTTTCTCCATTAGTTTAAAGAGCTTTTCTCCCTTCTGCCTGCTTGTTCAATCCAGGCAATGAGTGGCTGCAGAGCAGCCCTGAGGGGAGGGACCTGGGGGTGCTGCTGGACCAGAAGCTCAACAGGACCCAGCAGTGTGCACTTGCAGTCCAGAAAGCCAAGCAGAGCCTGGGCTGCAGCAGCAGGAGTGTGGCCAGCAGGGACAGGGAGGGGATTCTCCTCCTCTGCTGTGCTCTGCTGAGACCCCACCTGGAGTACTGCATCCAGGTCTGGAGCCTCTGTTCCAAGAGGGATGTGGAGATGCTGGAGCATGTCCAGAACAGGGCCAGGAGGATGCTCAGAGGGCTGCAGCAGCTCTGCTGTGAGCACAGACTGAAAGAGTTGGGGCTGTGCAGGCTGGAGCAGAGGAGGCTCCCAGGTGACCTTCTTGTGGCCTTCCAGGATCTGAAGGGGGCTACAAAAAAGCTGGGGAGGGACTTTTGAGGCTGTCAGGGAGTGACAGGAGTGGGGGGAATGGAGCAAAGCTGGAGGTGGGGAGAGTGAGGCTGGAGGTGAGGAGGAAGTTGTTGAGCAGGAGAGTGGTGAGAGGCTGGAATGGGTTGCCCAGGGAGGTGGTTGAGGCCCCATGGCTGGAGGTGTTTCAGGCCAGGCTGGCTGAGGCTGTGTGCAGCCTGCTCTAGGGTAGGGTGTCCCTGGGCATGGCAGGGGGGTTGGAACTGGCTGCTCCTTGTGGTCCCTTCCAACCCTGACTGATTCTATGATTGTTCTCCTCCTTCTCTAAGCTCACACCTCCTCAGGCTGGTACAACCCTGCTCTCATCTCTTCACAAGTGTCAGTGTCCACACTCCTTGTTAGCTACAGTGACCTCATTTCCATCTCTTCCAATCTGGACTTTATCTTCAGTGAGCCTGAGTGACTTGTGTGAGGCACTTCACTGCATGCAGACAAAGGAGGAAGCCTTGCCCTTTCTAAAACCTCACTGCTAAGCAATCCACCCTCCCCTAAAGCCTTTAAAACACTCTTTTTCTGTTGCCAGATGGGTGTTTTTGCTAGCCCTTTGCCTTCCTGTGATTTGCACATGTCTGATACTGCATGCTTTGCACAGCCCTTCCTTCTTTGCCTTCTCAGGGCACACTCATCCTAATCTTCCCCCTTGCTAATCTCCATGTAGAGAAAGCAAGAACATACTCATTCAGCTTTAAAGGAAAACACACAACACCATTAATCATGTGGTTATATCTCTGGGTGTGGAACAGAGAGGAATGGAAAGCAGTAGAACACAACAGAACAGAACAGAGTAGAATGGAATGGAACAGAATGGAATGGAATGGAAAGAAATAGAATAAAAAGGAAAGGAAGAGGAGAGGGAGAGGGAGAAGGAGAGGGAAAGGAGAGTTCTGTTGGAAGTGATGGTCTAGTTCAGCTGCACTTGGACTTGATTTTAGCTACTCCTTTGCATTCCACAATCCTGCTGTTTTCTCCCCATCCTTAGCTCTCAGTCTCTCGCTTGCCTGTTTCTCCAGACCTTTCAGCTTGCTTTTTCCTTTTCCAAGCTTTCTCTCTGCATGGGAGGTCTAGGCTGGATATTAGGAGGAAGTTGTTGTCAGAGAGAGTGATTGGCATTGGAATGGGCTGCCCAGGGAGGTGGTGGAGTCACCATCCCTGGAGGTGTTGAAGCTAAGCCTGCCTGAGGCACTTAGTGCCATGGTCTGGTTGATTGGCCAGGGCTGGGTGCTAGGTTGGACTGGCTGAGCTTGGAGGTCTCTTCCAACCTGGTTGATTCTATGATTCTATGATTCTATACACCAAACACTGAGCAATCTGTGGTGAAGGTAAGGCCCTGCCATGAGCAATTTACCCTCATTTAGCCCATTAAATCCTTTGCCAGCTTAGATGAAGGAGTGGTAGAGCTTTCCCAGAAAATGAGGAGACAGCAGTGCTGTCTAAAATCTTTTACTGTCTCCTCTCAAGACTCTCCCTCCCAAAAGGGATTGAATCAGAGGATATGACAACTCCAGAGCCCCAGACAGGGTGACTGCAGTTCACATGGGGAGCAAGGGGAGCAGGAGGTGCTATTTACATGTCAAGATAACTGATGTGAACATTCCTCTGACTACTTCAAAGGAGCTTTTCATTATCTTTCTTATTAACTGCCTCTGTGTTGCTAAGAAGGAGGGGGCAGGTTAATTGGAGCAGTTATGTTTAAACTTTACAAACAGTGCAAGCATGGAACCCATCACTCTAAGCAATCTTATCTTGTCTTCTCTATCTAATAGATCTTAACCGATGCATGCTGGCATTAAGTTTAATTTAAGAAACTACCCCTAGAGATGTTTTTCAGATCAATTGGAGACATGTTCCCAAGCAGCTTTGGAAACATTTGATTTTCCTACATCCTCACCACTGAACCAGCTGCAGCAGAGAAGAATATGCCACTTGGCCATCTTGCCTTCCATGCTAAAAGAAATGGAAAGCTTTTCTTTGGGCAACGCAGTAAAATATCATAGAGTCATAGAAGCAGTCAGGGTTGGAAGGGACCACAAGGAGCAGCCAGTTCCAACCCCCCTGCCATGCCCAGGGACACCCTACCCTAGAGCAGGCTGCACACAGCCTCAGCCAGCCTGGCCTGAAACACCTCCAGCCATGGGGCCTCAACCACCTCCCTGGGCAACCCATTCCAGCCTCTCACCACTCTCATGCTCAACAACTTCCTCCTCACCTCCAGCCTGACTCTCTTCACCTCCAGCTTTGCTCCATTCCCCCCAGTCCTGGCACTCCCTGACAGCCTCAGAAGTCCCTCCCCATCTTTTTTGTAGCCCCCTTCAGATCCTGGAAGGCCACAAGAAGGTCCCCTGGGAGCCTCCTCTGCTCCAGCCTGCACAGCCCCAACTCTTTCAGTCTGTGCTCACAGCAGAGCTGCTGCAGCCCTCTGAGCATCCTCCTGGCCCTGCTCTGGACACTCTCCAGCATCTCCACATCCCTCTTGGAATAGAGGCTCCAGAACTGGATGCAGTACTCCAGGTGGGGGTCTCAGCAGAGCACAGCAGAGGAGGAGAATCACCTCCCTGGCCCTGCTGGCCACACTTCTGCAAGTGCACACTGCTGGCTCCTGTTGAGCTTCTTGTCCAGCAGCACCCCCAAGTCCCTCTCCTCAGGGCTGCTCTCCAGAGCTCAGTAGAGTGGTGAGCAGGTTTTTATCTCTATCTGAGGGGGGGGGGAGGGGGAAGAAATAATTCTTTTAACAAGGCATTTAGGTGCTAAGCTCCAATCCTAGCATGAGCTACACAAGCAGAAATGGAGGATTTAAAGCAAAAATGTTGTTAATTCAAATTTCTGATAGTTGGGAGCGGGAATCATTTGTTTGTTTGTTGATTCAATTTTCTGATAGTTTGAGGGTTTTGGTTTGGGGTTTTTGGGTTGTTTTTTGGAAGAAGGAGTGGGATGTTCACAGGATCACAGCTGTTAGGGTTAGGAAGGGACCCAAGGAGATCATCGAGTCCAACCTACCACCCAGCCATATCCAATCAACTAGCCCATGGCACTGAGTGCCTCCACACTGCAAAAACCTGGATGTTAGGAGGAAGTTCTTTACAGTGAGGGTGGTAAGGCACTGGAACGGGTTGCCCAGGGAGGTTGTGGATGCTTCCTCCCTGGAGGTGTTTAAGGCCAGGCTGGATGAGGCCTTGAGCAGCCTGCTCTAGTGGGAGGTGTCCCTGCCTGTGGCAGGGGGTTGGAGCTGGATGATCCTTGAGGTCCCTTCCAACCTAAACCATTCTATGATTCTATGATTCTATGAAGGTGTCCTACATCAATTGTCACTGTTTAAAGTTCAGCTCTGACAATGGATGTGCCCAGCTCTTTGTGTGGATAGAAGAAAACCAGCTCCAACTGGTTTTAAACTCTGTAAGACATTCTCTCTGTGAGTTCCTTTATTCAAGGAACAACTGAGAATGAAAATTTGAGATCAGATTTTGATGTAGCTGTTCATGTTTAGTCCTATCCTTACTCCTCAGTGGTTGTCCTACTAGTGTAACCATGACCAAGGGTCCCAGAGCACTGGCACAGGCTGCCCAGGGAGGTTGTGGAGCCTCCTTCTGTGGAGCCTTTCAAGGCCTGTCTGGATGTGTTCCTCTGTGATCTGTGTTAGATAGCATTGTCCTGCTCTGGCTGGGGGGTTGAACTTGACTTTGACTCTTTGGATCCCTTCCAGCCCCTAACATCCTGTGATCCTATGATCCTATGACTGGAATACCATGGAAAGCAGATAAACTACCTCTGCCACTGCAAAAAGGAAGGAGGACTCTGATATGGCTGAGTTTGGCTTCTATGCTGAAAGCTGTTGGAGGTGATGACTTCTGTAGCTCACTGTGACCTTGCTCCCTATGAAAACATCACCCATTTGTATTCATGCTCAACCAACCCCATGCCCTGGAAACATGATGCCACCTAACCTCTGCATCATAGGTATATGTGGGCAAAAGCTGGGCTGTTCTGGTGGTGAGGATTGACATTTGCAACAACCCAGAAAGGAAAACAAAGAAGTGGACACAAGAAAAATAAAAAGGCAGCTTTGGTCTATTGTTTTTGTGGCTTAGCTGAGGTCTGTAGGCTGCAAGAATAGTTGGGCCAAGCCCAAGAGAGCTCAGAGTAAGCAGGAAAGAGGACAGCTGCCCAGGGTTGCTTCATCACCTGCTTAAGGTGCTTTTGATAGCCAGAGAAAGCAATTTTCATAGGAGTTTATTTCCATTCCAGAAATGCCATCATGCCACAAGGGGGTAGGGGTGTTCTGTTTAAAACCTTGCAACGTATTCCTGCAGACCCAGGGTTTCACTGGAGAACAGTGCTGAGTACCAGAGAAGCAGCACAGACTGAATCCACAGAGACATTTTCTCTACCTCCTGCATTTCAACTATTGCTTTCCTCACCATTAACATCTGTTCAGAGACACCAGCCTGAGCAGCAAGGGCAGCGTTACTTAAGGGACGTCTGCCTTGCAGCACGGTGTGTTTCTGGGGATGGTTCTGCAGGTGGAGGATGGGTTACCCCCCAGGCAAGAAGATTTGGTTACGAGCAGCACCTTTCATTCATCTGGACAGATTGCCAAAGGCTTGGCAGCATCAAAATGGACACAACTGGATCTCATCAGAGGAAAGTGCCTCTCAGGCAATGTTATTTTTAACACTGGTGGGGTTGTTGGCATGAGCACTCACTGCTCCACTGAGAAATGCCACCAGGAGGAGGACACCAAGGCAAAAACCCACGGCTGATCCCTGAAGAAACATAGTCCAGAGGAGAATGCAACCATGTTTTCTCCTAGCCCACCTGTTAAGTGGAACATTTAAATGAATGACTTAACAACTGATTGTTATTATCATTACTGTTGTTGTTGTTCTTATTATTGACTCCAATATAAGCCTGCCAAAATCCTGGCCATAGAACCATAGAATCAAGAAGGTTGGAAGAGGCCTCCAAGCTCAGGAAAAAACGGGAAACTTGCTGCTGAGGTGCTGG